>CM050516.1:6265000-6675000 GCA_027563665.1 Antrozous pallidus | reverse complement strand
GCAGGCCTCAGGCGGGGTGACGGCAAGCCGCCCCTAGGCCCGAGGCCAGAACCTGGAAGGGCCACCTGGCTTGCTTAGAGGTTCTCAACCTTGAGGGACCATCAGAACCCGCCCCCCCGCAGGAGGGCTCATGGAGACCCGGAAGGCGGGCCTCAGTCCACAGGCTCTGAGTCAGAAGGTCTGGGGTAGGGCCCAAGGATTTGCATTTCTGTGTGTGTGCATCTGTGTATGTGCGCATGTGTATGTGTGCATGTGTGTGCATGCATGTGTGTCATCCTCGTGTGTGTATCTGTGTGTATGTGCATGCACGTGTGTATGTGTGTATTGTGTGTATATGTGTGTGCATGTATGTGCATGTGTGTCTGTGTGAGTGTGCACTGTGTGCATGTGTTCATATGCGTGTCTGTGTGTGTGTAAGCATCTACATGTGTGTATATGTGTATTTGTGTGTGTATGAGTATATGTGTGGTGTGTGTGTGTGTGTATCTGTGTGTGTGTATGTATGTGTGTATTGTGTATATAGGTGTGTGCATGTGTGTCGGTGTGTATATATGTGAGTGTGCATGTGTGCATGTGTATGTATGTATGTAAGTATGTACATGTGTGTATATGTGTATTTGTGTGTGTATGAGTATATGTGTGGTGTGTGTGTGTTTGTGTGTTTGTGTGTGTGTGTGTGTGTGTGTGTGTGTGTGTGTGTGTGTGTGTGTTTTCTGCTCTCTGCAGTGTTGCCACAGAGGCCAAGCCAGGCCAGGAATAGCAACTGCCAGCCCAGCTCCTTGGGACCCACACACCCTCCCCAGGCCACCCTGCCGTGCTGGGCTGTTACACAGGCACCATGTGCTTTCTGTCCACCAGCCACTGCCTTCCCAACAAGCCTGCCCCTGCCCCAAAGACCAGAGAGGTGACCTGGGCAGTTAAGAACGAGGGTTGAGCCCAGCACAGAACAAGAGTCACGAGCAAGCTGGAGAGGGTGTGGGGGGATGAACAGAACCCAACTCCCCTCACACGGCTGTGGGGGGCCGTGAGCAGGACTCTGGACAGGGTCTCGGCAGGCTGGCAGGCCCCTCATGCTCTCCCTCCCCTCCGCCCCCTCTTAGAGCCACATGACCCAAACCAGGTGGGTCTTCCCTCCCCTCCGGGCCTGCGCACAGCCTTCGGAGCTAGTGCCGTGGGTTCCTAGCTGCTCAGGTGGAGTTTCCCTGAGGCCATTTCTGCTCTGTGCCATTCCTGGTTGGGGGAGGGGTGGGGAACGGGTGGTACCCAGGCCTGGGGCTGCCCAGACCCCCACTGGCCAGTGTCTTCTCCCATCACCCGTGCTTCCCTCCAGCCCCCAGGCCACGGGAGACACGACTCCATGCTCAAATTCGGGGCCTACCTTCCGGTGTCAGAGCAAGGCTGCCCTCCTGCCATTCTGGAGGATCCGCCCCACCCACCACGCCGGCAGCTGTCCACCGTCAGGCCTGCCCCCAGGTGCCGGTGTGGCTGCTTCCCTCGTCCAGGGCCTGGCCGGCCCGAGAGTCTGGGTGTCACTCCCGCCCCTCCTGCTCCCAGCACCTGGGCCGCTGGGAGCAGAAAGGCCCGGCTCCCTTACCCAGAGCTCAGGCCGCCCTCCCGGGGCTCCACAGGGTCAGGCCTGAGCCGCAGCCTCACTGGGGGTCTCGTCCTCCTCTCGCTTCCTCCCCTCCCCCATTCTTTGCTGGTTTCTCCCTGACGGGGCTTCCTCCGTAAATCTCTGGCACAAGATCTCATCGCAGTGTCTGTTCCCGGAAACCTGGTGTACGGCAGGGGGTGTCACAGCTGGGCTTGCCTCCGGCCCACACCTCAGGATGGATGGAGGCGATGAGGAGGCAGCTGGAGGGTGACTGTCTCCCTGGGCCGCCTCTCCCTCTGTACCTGTGCTCCTCAGCCCCCCTCCCTCACCCATGTCCACCCCTTGCCTCCCTCCACCCCTTGGCAGGGCCTCCTGGCCTGTGGGCGCTCCATCTCTGCAGTTGGGGGGCGGCTAGGGGGGCCATGGCAGTCAGCATCTCCTCTATAGACCCAGGCACCAGCCACAGCTTTTAGTCCCCACCTCCCCTCTCCTCTGCTCCCAGATGCAAATAGGAGAGGAATTTTAATTCCACAAATTGCAGCATTTATAAAGCTCGGCGGGGGGAACTGGCAGGCCAGGTGAGGAGGGAGCTGCTGAGCGCCAGGGCCCCGGGCCGCCTTCCAAGAAGGTCTCCTCACCACCTGCCGTGGCAGCTCCTTCCTGCCATGTGTCAGGAGAGCTGGCTGATGGGAGGAGGAGGGGCTCCCCCAGCATCTGTCCCCTGTCACTCCTGCTGCCTCTCAGTGAGGAGGCTGGATGCTTGCTGGGGCAGCAGGGGTGGGTGCACTTCAGGGCCCCCCAGGACTGGCGGGGCGGGGGGGTGGGGGGCGTCTGCCTCAGCGTCCCCAGGCTGAGACCCCAGGACCCTCAGCAATTCTAGCAACAGCCGTAGGGCCTCGGCCCCCAGTCACGGAGCGTCATGTGTGACTCCCTTCCTGCTCAGGCCCCGGCGCAGGCAGCCAGAAGCTCCCGGGAGCAGACAGGCCTATAAACCGGAGAGGACTCAGCCCAGAGGAGGGTCCCTCCATCCCTGCCCTCATACAACTGAGATGCTCAGCTGATGACACAGAAAATTCCAGCAAGGCCTTGGCAACAGCGGCCAGGGCCCCGGATCCCAGCACAGGAGCTGTTTCTTCACAGATCGGCCAGCTGGGGGCGCTGGGGAAAGGGGCCCCCAACGTCACACAGCAAATCAGGGGCCAAGAGGAGCCAGACGAGGCCTTCTGGGACCCCTCCCAGCCAGATCTCGGGGGGTCCCGGGGACACGAGGGTGCTGAGCGCACAGGCAGCGGTGGTGTCCATGAGGACTCTGCTTTGTTCAGGGGACGAAGGCTCCAGTTCCGAACGGCATGGGGTACGCAGAGGTCATGGTTCACATAGTTGGCGAGGGCAGGGTAGAGAAGACTTGGGGCGCTGCTGAACCCAGGGGTCCGGGGATGTGGGCAGGGCTCGCTTCTCTCCATGTCTCGGCTCTGCTCTCCTGAATGGGCTGCTCTCTCACATGGCGGCAGCGGCCAGTCTGTCTCCGTCCAGCTGGCGGCCTGGCCTCTCCACTCCAGCCTCGCAGCCCATCCCGCCTGTGTCCCTGGACAGGGCCAGGTCCCTGGCAGGAGCCCCCGCGGACCTCCCAGGCTTCTTGCTGATGCAACAACACCTTGTGTGGTGAGCTCACCCCTGAGCTCATTACTGAGGTCAAGGTCCAGGCAAGTGGGGCAGCCCAGTGGGCATTTGCTCCCTATTCAGAACGCTCTGCCCTCCAGGGTCTCGGTCCTCACTTCTTCCCCGATCGTGAGGCCCAGGCAACAAGCTGTATGGTTTCCTGTCGCTGCTGCCACGGCAACACGGTGGCCCAGAGCAGCACCAGTGTGTTACCTCAGCGTCCTGGGGGTCACAAGTCCACAATGGGCCTTCGGGTACTCCGAGGAAGGTGGCCGTGGGGTCGGGCTCGCTCTGGAAGCTCTAAGAACGGACTCGTTCACCTTGTCCATCTTCTGGAAACCGCCTGCCTTCCTTGGCTTCAAGGCCAGCCTAGGTCTCCCATCTCCTTTTGAGTCTCACCTTCTGGCTCCCTTTTCCACATCTAAAGGACAAAGAGCCGCATGTGGCTCCCAGTTTGCCGACCACTGCCCTGGGCTGCTAGGAAGTGATGGTGGGGCCTCCGCTGGGATTCTTCTGGCCTGCGATAGTGCCATGTGTTTACTAACTCACTCATTCATTCATTCATTCATTCACTCATTCAATGCTATTAACAGGCCAGGCACTAGCATACAATAAAATAGATGCAGTTTCTAGTCTCATGTAGCTCAGAGCAGTGGGCGTGGACACAGCACACCCCTGGCGTTCTGGGTGACGTACTCACACCCTGCATGCTCCTCCTGGTGGCACCTATGAGTGCATTTTGTCTGTTTACTGCTGTGTCCACGCCCACTGCTCTGAGCTACATGAGACTAGAAACTGCATCTATCTTATCGTATGCTAGTGCCTGGCCTATTAATATCATTGAATGAATGAATGAATGAGTTAGTAAACACATGGCACTATCGCAGACCAGAAGAATCCCAGGGGAGGCCCCACCATCACTTCCTAGCAGCCCAGGGCAGTGGTCGGCAAACTGGGAGCCACATGCGGCTCTTCGTCCCCTTGAGTTTTTAGTGGCCACATCAGGCCCACTCAGATAATCCAGAACAATCCCCTATGCTAAAGCCCACCGGTCAGCAGCTTTACTCTCTCCTTGTCCTGTAACATAGTCATTCAGAGGCTCCCGGGCTCCGGAGAGGGGTAGATTTGGGGTGGCCATTATTCCACTGACCACAAGCCTTGAGAGAGTTCTAGGTGAACATGGACTTTCTCAACATCCTCCTCCTGACCAGCAGATCACACACATTCAGAATAACACAGGTCATATCTAACAGGGGAAAGGTAAGGTGAAGCGAAGGCATCCTAGGACAAAAAGAAACACAGGTGTGCCTGGCGGTTCTATTGAAGAGAGAAGGGACTCAGAGGGAGTAGGTGTGTCCAGTCCTGGAGAACAGAAACCGTGTCCGAAGAGAGAGGAGCCCGATGCTTCTTTCTCTAAGTGGGGCCTCCAGGACAGCTTCCTGATTCGGTTGAGGTATGAGCTTTGCCTTCTCAGACGCCCTCGCCACTCCCTCCTCTCCTTAGAGGGCTGAAGGCATTGCCCATCTGTCAGGACTCCTCAAGAGCGATGCCACTTCCATTAGGGCTACAGCTTGGAGGAGGTGAGGGGATGTTTTGGGGGGAAACTCAGGGCTGATGTTGCCATCCCGCTGTTGGAAGTATCCAGCATGTCATTACACGCAGGAAACTGAAAGAATATCTGGAAGGGTGAGAGTGAGGGCTGGTGAAGGGAAACCAGGTGTTGGGAGGACAGTCCCATCTCTGGGGGGGCCATGATGTTCTCCAAGTTCCCCTGACTCAGGCCTGGGGGCGCAGATCGGCTCAAGGTCACCGTCCCTCGTGTGGGGTGTCCATGTGGTTCCTACCACATCACAACCCCAAGATTCCAATTTGGAACCATGATGTTGAGTCATTCTGTTTCTTCAGCCCTGCTCCAATCCCTATATTATGTTAATTTATGGAGACAGCTGTCACTTTCATTAGCTCGAAGGCAATTATCATGTCTTACTCACGTCTGTGGGCCCAGTGATGCTTCCCTGAGGATGCTTTTCCTGTTAGTTCACTGTCACTGCATATCCCTGCGCACTAGTTTGGAGCACCTCACCACCACCACCACCCATGAGGCAGAGCCCACTTCCCACCGTGCAGCTGGGGATGTCGAGCACTGTCTGTCCCAGACTCCCTTGCAGCTATGGTGAGCACAAATGTCCTAGGCTCAGTCAACCAGACCCTCCTGCCCCAGGGTTTGAAATGGAAGCTGTGACTTGAAGAATCCGAAAACACACAGGACACATTTGAGGAGGGGAGCATCAGCAATGCTGGCCACTGCGTCAGTGTAGCCAGGGTTGTGTGTCTTCACAGGACCAGTTCTTCAACGTTATTTCAGGGCTTGCTCCTGGCTCAGAGCCCCCAAGTTGATTTCAGTGACTCTCCAAATTCAGGGAGCCAGCTAATATCACTTAGTCAATCCCCTGTCTGCTTAGCTGAGCCTCGCTTAGGGTTGGATGCTTACAAATAAGTGATCCCCTGATGGAGACAGAAGGTCTTGTGTTTCTCACCCCAAGGCTTTGCACGTATCATTTCCGGGACCTGGAGCAGTCATCCACACCCCTGGCGTTCTGGGTGACACGTACTCACACCCTGCATGCTCCTCCTGGTGGCACCTATGACTGCATTTTGTCTGTTTATTGCTGTGTCTATGCCCACTGCTCTGAGCTACATGAGACTAGAAACTGCATCTATTTTATTGTATACTAGAGGCCAGTGCACAAAATTCATGCACAGGGGTGTGTATCCCTCATCCCAGCCTACACCCTCTCCAATCTGGGACCCCTCGAGGGATGTCCAAGTGCCCATTGGGATCGGGCCTAAACAGACAGTCAGACATCCCTCTCACAATCTAAGACTGCTGGCTCCCAACTGCTTGCCTGCCTGCCTTCCTGATTGCCCCTAACCACTTCTGCCTGCCAGCCTAATCACCCCCTAACCACTCCCCTGACAGCCTGTTTGCCCCTAACTTCCCTCCCCTGCAGGCCTGGTCACCCCTAACTGCCCTCCCCTGCAGGCCTGGTCACCCCTAACTGCTCTCCCCTGAAGGCCTGAGTATCTCCAACAGCCCTTCTCTGCAGACCTAGTCACCCCTAACTGCCCACTCCTGTAAGCTTGATCACCCCAACTGCCCTCCCTTGCAGGCCTGGTACCTTTCAACTGCCCTCCCCTGCTGGCCATTTTGTGGCAGCCATCTTGTGTCCACATAGAATCAGCTATCTTTGACCACATGGGGGCAGCAATCTTGTGTGTTGCAGGACAGTAAGTGTGCATATTATTCTTTTATTGGAGAGGATTAGGTAGGATAGAGGCCTGGTGCAAGAGTGAGGACCAGCTGGTTTGCCCTGAAGGGTATCCTAGATCAGGTTGGGGGTTCCCTTGGATAATGAGGCAGCCTGGGCAAGTGGTCTGTGGTGGTTTGCAGGCTGACCACACCCCCCAGCGACTCAAGTAGAGGCCCTGGTATCTGGGATTTATTTATCTTTTATAATTGAAGCTTTGTAGCCTTGAGTGGAGCCAAGCCTCCTGCTTGCTCCATGGCTGCAGCCATTTTTGTTGGGATTTATTTATCTTCTATAATTGAAACTTTTTAGCCTTGAGTTGAGGCCTAGGCCGGCCAGGGTATGCAGAAAGCTTGGCTTCCTCCATTACCGGGGAAACCCAAGCCTTCTGCTCTCTCCATAGTCACAGCCATCTTGGTTGGGTTAATTTGCATACTCTCTCCTGATTGGATGGTGGGTGTGGCTTGTGGATGTAGGGGAGGTATGGTCAATTTGCCTATTACTCTTTTTTTATTTTATTTCTTACAGAGAGGAAGGGAGAGGGATAGAAAGTCAGAAACATCGATGAGAAAGAAAGATTGATCAGTTCCCTCTTGCACACCCCCCACTGGGGATGTACCTATAACCAAAGTACATGCCCTTGACTGGAATCGAACCTGGGACCTTTCAGTCTGCAGGCCAATGCTCTATCCATCCACTGAACCAAACTGGTTTCGGCTGCCTATTACTCTTTTATTAAATAGGACTAGTGTCTGGCCTATTAATATAACTGAAGGAATGAATGAATGAATGAGTTAGTAAACACATGGCATTATTCCACGCCAGAAGAATCCCAGGGGAGTCCCACCATCACTTCCTAGCAGCCTAGGGCATCTTAAGCTCTGAGACTCGGGACAGTTTCCCTGTTCCAGAAGCCCCGAGTGCTGTTGCCTGGTCCTCCCAGCAGCATGCCTTACGTGTCTGCTGCGGGCCGGGCCCCCTTACACCCGCAATGCAGTTCCTGCAGGTGGAAGCACTTCATTGCCACTCTCTCTCCTCCGCCCAGTCGTAGAAGCCCCAGGCGCTGGAGAATGGGTCAGCCGCAGACCTCTGAAGTGGTCAGGTTGCCATAGTGACTCTTTAATGGTGAGAGCTGCTTGAGGTACACCGAGTGCCGAACAATTACTAAAGCAGCACCCATTTATTTAACAGATCTCAAGAAGGGGCCAGATATAAAGCCACAAGTGAAAAGACATTTCAGACCAACAATGGTGCGTGAGCTGGTCTGGTCCTCCTCCCTCCTCCCGTCCCCTCACTGAGAAATAAGCCGCACTTCTCAGTGGGCCGCATCATTGCTGGAAAGGGACTGTTTCGGATACTTACCATCCTTTACCCAGCACCCATCGTGTGCCACATACCCTAAAGCAGTGGTCAGCAAACTCATTAGTCAACAGAGCCGAATATCAATAGTGCAATTGAAATTTCTTTTGAGAGCCAAATTTTTTAAACTTCTTCTAACACCACTTCTTCAAAATAGACTCGCCCAGGCTGTGGTATTTTGTGGGAGAGCCACACTCAAGGGGCCAAAGAGCCACATGTGGCTTGTGAGCCGCGGTTTGCCGGCCACTGCCCTAAGGACACTTGAATGTGCTCTAATCCTAGAAGTGACTGTGCAAAGTGAACGTTGTTGTTCCCATTTTACAGATAAGGAAACCGAGGCCCACAGTGTTTCAGTGACCGTCCAGGGTTGGGAAAGTGCAGAGGCAGCATTTCGGTTCCTGCTTGGTTCCAGGCAGCAAATTCTCCCCGGGCCATCCACATCGTCACAGCATGGCTGGGCCACCTTCCTCAGAAATGGGCCACCTTCCTCCACCTCTCTCCTGGGTTACCTCTGCCATGTTCTGTTACCATCTGCCTCAAAGCTAGGCAGCCAGGTGTTTCATTCTTCATCCATTCATGCACACATTCATGTACAATGGTTCACATTCATTCCTACGTAACTATTTCACAAGTCCAGTGCCAAACCAGCAAGGTCATGCTGAATGAACTCTTTGGACCCAAAGTTGGCACACTTGCTAAGTTAAAAAAAAAAAACTATGATAATAAAAGCATAATATGCTAATTAGACCAGATGTCCTTCCAGACATCCTTCTGGGATAAAGCCGGGACTGTAGCAGCGGGATTGAGACAGCCGCCTTGGCTGTGAGGGAGGGATCGAGGCAGCCTCAGCTGTGAAGGCCTACTCTTGCATACATTTTATGCATCGTGCCTGTAGTCCTATCTAATAAAAGGGTGATATGCAAATTAACCATGACTCTATCACAAAGATGTTGGCGCCCATAGCCACAAGATGGCGGCACCCAGTCCTCTCAGTCCCACCAGAGTCCCCCAGTTCCAGGGAGGCAGCCACTGAGAGCGGGCTGCGTGAGCGGCCTGGCGGGATGCTTGCTTTGCTGCCAGGGTCACTACGGGCCTCTGGGCCATGGAGAGCCTCTGGGCAGCGGGCGTGGAGTGGCCAGGTCCCACAGAGAGCTACTGGCACATGGATTCGTGTGCAGGGCTACTAGTCCTATCTAATAAAAGAGTAACATGCAAATGTGATCGTACCTTGGCTCCTGATTGGCTGTGCTGCCAGCCAATCAGGAGCGGGGGACAGGGCCAAGCGGCGCCGGGGCCCGCCCTCGGGAGTGGAGACGAGGTGGCGGCATCATGGCGCCCCAGCTGGAGCAGAGAAGACGGAAGCTCCGGCTGGAGTGAAGCCTCCAGTGGCCAAAGCAAAAACGGAAGGCAACAGCCAGAGGGAAGGCCTGGGTCCCAGGTTCCAGAGGAAAACTGGTCCTGCAGCCAGAGGAAGGAGAGCCTATTGCATGAATCTTCATGCAACGGGCCTCTAATTAATAAATAAAAAGCTATTCTGTAATTGCTGAGCTCCCAGTCGATTTTCCCACTCCTAAAGCAGCTGGCCCTTCCCAACTGCATTAGGGCCCCTACTCTGCCACCTGAGCTCCACACACCCTGGGTCTGCAGTTCTGTGAGGCTGCAGTGCACGGAGCTCAGAGCGGAGCCAGGCCCTTGGAGGGCTCGGCCGACCCAGAGGAAATTAATACAGACCTGACAGCTGCTCAGGCTGACCTCGGCCACTCCATTAGCTGCTGGACGATCTCGAGAAAATCGCCTAACCTCTCTGTGCTTCAGTTTCCTCACTGAGAACTGTGGGCTTCCCCATAGGGTCATTGTGAGATGAAATAAAATAATGCAGGTCGGGGTTGGAGCAGTGTCAATGGGGTTTATGATGGTCACACAGATAGCAATTGGTATAAGAGGCTTCAGGGGTGCTAGGTGCTGGGTCACGGGTCACGTCTCTCAGCTCTCCCTGCCGACCCACCTCCCAGGCAGTCCTTCCCCTGCTCTGATAATAGGACACAGGTGGAAGGGGTCTGGGGACTCTTCTCCTGAATCTAGATGCCCAGTTTGGCCACCAATGCCTGTCTTCCTTTCTTGTATGAGCGTCTCCTCATGTGGAACAAATGGACCCCATCTCTCCCACTGGGAACTTTCCATGGATCTAAGCCCTGGTCTATCTGTCCCCCCTCCGCTCCCAGCTCTCCCTGCCTTCTTCTCCCCAGGAAGCACACTCTCCTTCTCTTTCTCTGGCAACTCCTGTTTGTTTCCAAGGCTCCTCTAAGGCTCAGCTCTTCAGGAAGCATCCTCTGGCCATGCTGGTGCCTGTTGTTGTGTAGCTGATACTGCCCCTGTGAATTCTGAGCTGGCCCCTCCCCGCCCCTGTGGCTGTGCCCTTGCAGGCAGGGCTGAGCCTGGCTGACTCCTCCACGTCTGTGTTCCAGGCACCATGCAGGAGGTGCTCGATGATACTCAGAAGACGTATGACATGCTGAGGACATAGACCTGAGAATGCGTGTTCACGCCCTGGAAGGGGCTCATCGCTGAGAAGGAGGCCAGTGGCCTGACAGGAGGGGGCTGGCCTAGTACTCACAGCTGGGCCTGACGGTCGCCTGTCGAACATCAACGGTTTCGCAGAATGTGGACCTCAGGGGAGGCTGCGCCAACCAGGGTGGAGCAAGACCCCAATTCGACCACCGTGCAATGGTGTCTGCACACAGACCAAAACAGATCGTTGTCCAAACCACGGAAACGACCAGGGTCCCCTTTTTCTGGCTAGTCTGAGTGGCGGTTGGCTGTTTTACTTTCCAAGGACAGTATCCTCCTTCCGCCTTACAGATAAGATTTATGAAAGTCCCCCAAAGATCGCGTTACCCTGGCTGCCCAACAGTGTCCATGCAGAGTCAGGGCCCACTTCCCCAGCCCCCCTTAATTCACGCAGCACGAACCTGAGCCTTTTCCTGACTCTCTCCAGCTCCCTCCTGCTCAGACACCTGCCTGCTCCCGGCGCCCCTGCTGTGGGAGCCAAGAAGCCCCAGTCTGCTCACATAAGTGTGTCCCAGGAGGCCTTTGACTCAAAGGCATTGACGTCACCCTGAATTCATACGAAAACACACATCTTAAGTTAAAAATACATGCAAACTCATTGATGGTGAGAAACGTGTTTCTGCCAGAGCACAGAGCCTTGAACAGGATACTGCTTTCCAGAGAGTGGCTCTTGGAGGGCAGGGGGAAGGGAGCCGGCCTCCGGGGTGTCTGCGAAGGATCTGTCTCTACAGGAAGGACACCCCCCCCCACCCCCGGAGAAAATGGTGTTGTCATCACTTGTCATCATCGGATGTCACGCCTTCCTCAAGGGTGCCTCGCTCACTGCCCCAGGAGCTTCGGCCTGAGCTGGGGGCTGTCAGGGTAGGTCCCTGTGTGCAAGGCCAGTGTCCAACAGGCCTGGGGATCTCACTGCCACCCAGTCCCCCCCCCCCCCCGTGGCTTCACTTCCATCCCCCAGTTCTGCTCCCCAAGGAGATGCCCCGAGAGAGGCTTGGTTGGCAGCAGATGGGGCTGAGAACAGAACAGATCGGGGCTCTGCGTGCAGATGGGAGACACACCCTGTGGGGATCGCATCGTCTCCAGGAGGATGGGTAAAGGCCCAGTCACCCACACAGAGGCAGACGGCCAGCAGGTGTTAGCCCGCCGCCTGGGTGAAGATTAATTTTCCTCTTAGAAAGGCAGAGAGTCTAGATGGGCAAGATTAAGGTCAAGGGAGGGCCCCTCGTCAGCAACCAGAAAGCGCTCGGAGTGGGTGGCGGCAGAAATCCAATATGAAACTCGGGTGATAAATGTGGCAACGGGGTCACTAATGTCCCATCATAAATTTCCACCTGGAATGAGGGCCCGGGTGTCGCCGATGTTGGCAGGAGCCCGCGACGCCCCGGAGGGGACATTGGGCCAGGCCTGGTCTACGAGGAAGGGTCAGGTAGGGCTCCCGCCCCATCCCCCGGCCGGGCCGAGCGGACAGCCGCAGCTTTAAATTGTCACCCTTCCCCGAGGCCTCTCGGGGACGCGGGACTTCTTTATGGTGCTTTCTATCAAATTGGCCTTTTGTCGTCTCGTCTCCCTTCCGCTCCGTTCCTGACGCGTAAGGGAACCGTTACTCTGCCCGTTATTTATCTGAGTCATTTCTGGATGCAATTGCAACTCCGATTGAATTTTCTGAAAACCATGAATTCAGATGAGGCGACAGGCGCGGAAACGGTGTGATTAAAGAACTGTTATTCGCCGGGGGTACCCCGTCACCACCCGGAACCCGTCCCCGGATCGCTCGCAGATGGAGCCGCTGAACTATGATGATATTTCAGCAAATGAAAGGGAACAAATCTAAAAAGGCAATAAAGCAAATTAGCAGCCTTCTTGAGGGACAGGGTTATTACTGATGGGGTAGATTTGGCATAAAAAATGCAGCAGCACTTTGGCAGTTTAAATTGCATATCCGCCGTCAGCGTCTTGGCTGGGCTCAGACTTCTCGGGGACGTTGGTCTTCTACTCACATCCTCTCTCACCCTGCGAGGCGACAAGTTGAAAGCGATTGGCTTAGAAATGGTCTTTTCTGGGGGCTCATTTGCTCTCAGCAGCTATTGCAAGGGTACCGCCAGTCACTTGCTTTCTTGATTTAATTTCAAAGGAAAGTTACCGCATAAGGAGATGCGGTCCCTATTCCCGTGTCATAGGCTGTGTTGTGTGTTTCAATGTGCAGGGTTAGTGCTTGGCGGGGGCGGGGGAGGCGGTTAGGGGGTGGACAGGGCAGGTTTGCGCAGGCACCACACCATCCCAGGTGGCAGGGTTGCTTCCCGGTGCCAGGTCCGGAAGGAACCACATTCCTGGTTCCTGTTTGCTTGCTACAGGATCTAGAAGGAACTTGGGCCCCATCTCTTGAACTCACTTTAATGGGAGTTGGCCCAGCCTCCTGTCAGCTGTGTGGCCTTGGGCACATGATTTCACTTCTCCCAGCCTTTGGGTCCTCATTTCTGCAAGTGGATAGCACCTGCGGTGGGGTGGCTGCTGTGGGCACCCAAGATGCGTGTCCGTGGCGTGCCCAGCATGTGCCTGGCGAAAATGAGGCCAGTAACTGCTCCTCTCTGCCGCCCTCTGCACCTTCTGCAACCCCCTCTAGTCTGGCTCTTACGCCAGAGCTCCATTCCTGTCACCAGGAGAACCCTGTCCCGGGCAGGTCTCGGGGGGCGAGGGGGGGGCGTATGCCCATCTTTTCTCCCTCAGGGCACACCGCCCTCATCTCTCTCAGCACTGCCACTTACCCGCCATGGGACCTCGGGCAAGTCCCTGCGGTCCTCTGAGCCTTGGTTTTCTCAGTTTTAAACACGGTTATTATACCGGGAGAGCATCTTGGCAGAGTGAGTGTGGAGAGTGCTGGCACAGGAGCTGACACATGTGCTCGTGAGACATTAGCTGTCACAGAGATCCGCCTCGGACCACGTGAGGCGCTGGGCAGACCCCTGCCAGAAAAGCCATCAGCAAGGGTGAGAATGATTTCTTTAAAAAATTAAAGTCTTTAGGAAAAAAAATGTCCCAAGGGCATGCAGGAAATGAAGAAACGCTTATTCAGGAAAAACCTAAATCTAGGTAAGAACAGTGAGAGCCCGCAGTCCTTGAGCCTGACCCGCTCCCCCCTCCCTGCCCGCGCTGAGCGCGGAGGAAGCGCCACACCAGGTGGTGTGATCAAGAGCATGGAGCTCGCCCTGGGGTGGCTCCGTGATTAGAACCGAGGGTCGCGGGTTCGATTCCCAGGCAAGGACATATACCTCGGTTACAGGTTTGTTCCCCCGCACTGGTCGGGGCGTGTGCAGGAGGCAACCAATCGATGTGTCTCTCTCACATCAATGTTTCTCTGTCCCCTGCCCGCCACCACTCTTCCCCCCTCTCTAAAAATTAGTAAAAACATATCCTTGGGTGAGGATTAACAGAACAAAACAAAACAAAAAAGAGCTGGGCACTCTGTCCCTTACAGGGTGTGGCACCTCACTTGCTCTGGGACTCACCCAGAGGGACAGGCCACCTGCATTTCTCCTCCGCGCTCTGTGTAATGGAGGCTGAGTTCCAGGCAGGTATGAATGAGGTCAGGGGCTCCCTTCTTACAGGCACCCCTGCCCCGGGCAGAGGCACTACTCTGGGAGCAACAGACCAGGAATGCTGGCCCTGACCACCTGCCCTGGCACACTCATGGGTGGAGGATTCATGCTGGGGGGCACAGACCGAGAAAGCCAGCCGCTGTCCCCATAATGCACTCTGCTAATAAGACAGGTGTCACTCTAAGGAAGCAGTCGCTGTCCCCACCCTGGCCCCAGTTCCCCAGTCTTGGCTTCGAGAGTTTGCTCTGGAAGGGAAGCAGTCTGAGGGACAGAGTTCCCAGCACAATTTGGAGGAACTTAGTTGTGGAGAACAGAGCGGGGGCAAATTCAAGCTCAAAGTCACTCTTGGAAACAATGGAGAACATGGTGGTGAGCAATGATGAGGGAGTTGGGAGCTTTATAAAAGCAACAAGCTGAACTGCAGGCTGCCCAGTTTGCCAGAGATAACCAGGGAAGGGGACAGCTTAGAACCAAGGGGCCCGTGTTTCATTGGATCAGAATGGGAAGAAATTTATGCCCCAGGCCATTGTTGAGCAATTCATATGCAATTCCTGGAGCCTAACAGTATATCAACAAAGGCAAACAGTTTAACAAAGAGATCAGGGAGACAGTCAGAAAGGGAGGGTAGCACCCCCTAAAACCACTGCCACCCCAGGATGACTGTGTGGGTACATACCCATCGGTTAGCCCTCGGAGGAGTGACATCAGAGACATCACACTGTGAGGAGATAGACTGCACTGAAGTCATCCAGCCAAGTCACAAAACAAACAAACAGCAGCAAGACGCAGGGGTGGGGCCAGTATCCAGTCTCTCCAGTATATTCTCCAAAATGTCCAGTTTCCAACAGAAATCGTAAGATTTGCAAGAAACAGAAAAGCATGACCCCTACCCAGGAAGATAAAGCAGGAAACAGAAATGGCCTTTGAGAGGACCCAGAAATCAGACTCAACAGACAATCCTTCAAAGTCGCCACTATAAATATGTTTAAAAAGGGGGGGGGGGGCATAAGGAAGTAAAGAGAGATATGATGACAATGTCTCATCAAACACACAGTATCAACAAAGATTGAGAAATTGTTTCTTTAAAAAAGAACAAAACAGAAATTCTGGCGTTGAAAGCAGAATAACCAAGTACCCTGATAGCAAAGCTCAGTCACAGGGTCATACCGATCTGCAAGGGAGGCTGGGAAATGTAGTTCATATTTACACCCTGGAGGAAGTTTTGTGGTCAGTCCATACTGGGTGAGCATCTTTTAATCCTGGAAAGATTTAAAATTCAGTATAGAAATATAGAAGAGAATCAAATCCTTTGCGTCAAAATAGTTGTGCTTTGAAATAAATTGTGTTTATATGCTTAAGAAAATGTGGCCTTGTAGAGCCATAAGTTAACTTTTCCATTTTAATGGGTAATGTTTAATTTAGCCATTGAGTTAGAATTCAGACTTAAATTGAAATCTTACTAAATTTAAATAAGTATTGTAACCTATAAAAATATCAACTTTTTATAAGTTTAATGAATTAGATTTATATGGGAGGGAGATTTGTTAAACAAAAAGATTCAAATATATTAAATTTATAAATGCATTTGACCGTGTTTAGTGCAATTTAATTAAACACATTTATAAATGAGAAGAAACATTTCTTACAGGTACCTTAGAAGTGATTGTTACAAGTTGCTAGGCTACTAAATAAATAATAAGATTTGTAAACAGAACTTTAAAGTTTGTGAAAGAATTTGCTTCTATAGGGATTTGTAAGTTTAATAAATTGAATATTAATTTTTAAAACTAAGGAAACCTTTGGGTAAACTTTTAGTGCCCAAGAGTTTCCCTCGAGGGCATCAAATTAATAGTTTTATATTATTAAAAAATATGGATATGATTTTTTAAATTCAACCAATGAAGAAGGGGCAAGGTGAAGACCCCAGCCCATTCATTAGCAGTCACTGTGTGTCCTTTCTTCTCACGCACATATCCCCCGCCTCCCACCCCCGTGTTTTCCCACAAAGAGGTTTATTCTGGCTGCTACCCTGTACCACTTTCTTGCTTAACAATGTAAATTAGGAACATGCTTGTGACCCTCACAAACATAAAGGTGAGAACTGCTGCCTTCACCTCGCAGCCTCCGTTAGCATATGGCCTCACCCCTGTCCTCCAGGTCACGGCCAAACTTCTCTCTGGAGCTGGAGCTCTCGCTGTCTCCCGCCCCAAGCTCCTGGGCGCACAACGAGGCACTCACCCAGGGCACCAGGGGCTTTCATGTCCCCAAATCCTGCAGAGAGGCCTCCGTTCTCCTGCGTCCTGGTCTGAGCATTCAAGGCTTTGCTCTCCCCTTCTCATCCTATGCTGGGCTTCCCACGGTCTCCTTCTGCTCCACCTTCTATTCTCACACCCTCTCCTTCCCCACACATGACAGCTGCCAGCACCTCAGCACTTGGCCCTTGGGTGTCCTCTTGTCATCCTAAAGCCTGTCCTGAAGTGATCGCCTCCCTGCCCAGGGCTTCCGTTCCCACCTGTATAACCCACAGGCCATCTGTGCCCAGTCCAGAAGCCCACTCCACATTCACCAGCATCCAGGCGCTCAGAGGCAGGGCTGGGCAAAGTGGACATGTGCTTTTACAGAATCGAGAAATGTGTTGGTCCCAGTGCAAAATGGACATGCAAGTCCTTTTGTTAAAAATGAAAGGTTTCAAGGTGGTGACAGGGGAGCATTAAAGCACATGTAGGTCCCCATGTGACTGCACAGGACGTGCACCAGGGAGGTCTAAAACCACAAAAACCTCCCTCCAGTCTACTCCTTCTTCTCCTTCCCGCCTCAGTGGATGGCACCCCACCATCCAGCTATGCCAGTCTGGAAGCTGGAAGTCAGCCTTGAAATTTCCTCTCCTTCACGCCCCATCAGCCAGGCAGCACCGAGCCCTGATTGGTTTTTGCTCCTGCTGCTGGCTGACCCCAGCCGACCCCATGTGGCCATCTCTCTTCTCTGACCTCATGCCACACCTTCTCTCTGATCCCCACACCGCCTTGCTCTCCACTCCATGATCCCCATTATAGCTAAAGAGTGTTCTTTCCAAAATATAAACTTAATTATGCCGTCTCCTGTCCCACTGCACTCTCTGCCCCTCAGTTCTTTGCCTAAAATCCTTCAGTGGCTTCCCATTGAAAGTCTCTTTCCCACACAGTCATTTCCTTCTGACGTTTGCAGGTTATTTTCAGCATCTAAAATTTTTTTATGTTTTTGGACTCAAATTGGTCCATCTTTTCCTTTGTAGCTTTTGAGATTGGTGTTCTTCTTAGAATGATTTTATAGAAACACTAGAGGCCCAGTGCACGAAATTCGTGCACGGGGGTGTGTGTGTCCCTGAGCCCATCCTGCACTCTCTCCAATTTGGGACCCCTTGAGGGATGTCTAACTGCCTGTTCAGGCCCAATCCCAGTAAGATCAGGCAGCCAGACATCCTTCTCACAATCCAGGACTGCTGGCTCTCAACTGCTCGCCTGCCTATCTTCCTAATTGCCCCTAACTGCTTCTGCCCTCTAGCCTGATCACCCCCTAACCATGTCCCTGCCAGCCTGATTAATGCCTAACTACTCCCCTGCCAGCCTGATTGCCTCTAACTGCTCTCCCCTGCAGGCCTGGGCCCCCCCCCCCAACTGCTCTCCCCTGCAGGCCTGGGCCCCCCCCCCCCCGCAACTGCCCTTCCCTGCAGGCCTGGTCTCCCCCAACTTCCCTCCTCTTCTGGCCTGGTCACCCCTAACTGCCCTCCCCTGTAGGCTTGATCACCCCAAACTGCCCTCCCTTGCAGGCCTGGTCCCTCCCAACTACCCTCTCCTGCAGGCCTGATCACTCCCAACTGACCTCCCCTGCTGGCCATCTTGTGGCAGTCATCTTATGTCCACATGGGGGTAGCCATCTTTGACCACATGGGGGCAGCCATCATGTGCATTGCAGTGATGGTCAATTTGCATATTACTCTTTTATTAGATAGGATTATTCATGTTTTCTTCCTATATTTGATAGTCTCTTTGTTTAAAACCTGTCAGTGTTTGATCAGAGTTTGGGGGTGAGGCATGAAACCCCACCTTTGTTTTATTCAAAATGACTAGTCAGCCCACCTAACAGTCCCCTGGCTGGGCAACTTTTCTTCTCTGAGTCGCAAAGCCCACCCTATCTGACCCCGGATTCCCATTTGTCTTGCACTTCATTTCCATCCTGTTCCACTGACCTCTCTTTTCTTGGGAACAAGTTTCCTGATGGCCTGACTTGATTCAAGGATATAAGCTAGACTCTTCCAGAGAATGAATGGCCTCCACTCAATCAGCCATAAATAATAATCCCTTCCACAGAGCTGTTTTTCTTTCTTTCTTAGTCAGAGATGGGGATCACAGAGGCTCAGGACTGTATTTTCTGGTGACAACCGGAAGACTATTACTCTAGGCCATTGATTGAGGGCAGAATTACCAGCCAGGGAGGCAGTACATTGACAGTCTTATGGGGAAACGCAGATGTGCCCTCTTCCCTACAGATGAGAGGCAGGCCTTTGAATCTGTAGTCCTAATTTGCACACTGACCCTTAGCCCGGCTCTGCAGGATGATTGGGGGGCAGTGTTCTTGGTTCTCTGTATAAATGTAATACATGCTTATCATAGAAGATCCGGAAAATAGAATTGTTCCGAGTAGCCCCATCCCAGTCCCAGTGCCTTTTCCAGAAGAAACCACCATTTGGTGAGTGTCTTGGTCAATGTCTGAGGAAAAGATGGCCAACTTTCCCACGATGATTGGTTGCCCACCTCTCTTTAAAGAAAGAATAGCTTATTCCTATGGCCCTTCTATAGCTCAGGGAGGGAGAGAGGCCCATGGCCACAGTAAGTAGCCAAGGCTTGAATTTGCAGTGTGTTCTCTGGTTAGCAGTGGCCTGGCTGGGATTTGCAGTCTGTTCTCATGGTTGGTAGTGGCCTGGCTGGGATTTGCAGTCTGTTCTGATGAAGAACTCTGCTCCCCAGGCCATGCTGAGTCCATGCACAGACTGGGCGGTAATTGGGCATCAGTGAGGCAGCAGGCCAGGCCCTGCACTGTTGGGGCCTGAGCACTCCTGCTGAGTCCTATATTGCACCACCATAGATTTCTCCTCTGGCCCTGCTCCCCCCTCCAAATATCTATCCCTAGGACCCTCTCATTTATCACCTTTGATGAGCTCCGGCAGGCAGGCTGTATCAGGAAATGTCTCGGTGCTTATTTTAATAAACCTTAATTATTAAGACAGCCTCAGAAGTCATAATGCATTTACTGGCTCATTTTCTTCAGTTCTCCATTGGTGGCCTCCTGGCAGCAGGTGGGAGGAGTGTCAGAGCCCTTTCTGGGCTCCATGGGAGCTGGGAGAGAGGGGGGCGCGGGAGGGAGGCCCTGACCCTTTACCCTTCTTCCCCAAGGCTTGGGTCCTGCCTCTGTCACCAACTTCCAGATGGATGTTCAGAAAGGTAAACAGTCTCTCTGAGCCTCCATGTTCTCATCTGCAAAATGAGAATAGTTTCAGTCCAAACCTGATAGAACTATAGTGAGAGTCAGAGCTAGACCTCAGAATGAGAGGCCTTCCCAGCAGGCTGATGGGAGCAACACTGTAGGTGTGAAAGCCAGCCGAGGTGGCATCTGCCCCCACTGGCCGGTAGGTCAGCTCGCCTGGGTAAGAAATGGGTGAAATTGCAGGTGCCCCTGACCACAGTGACAGCTGACATTTACCAAGTATATCCAGGCCCTCTGCCAAAGGCCTTGCGTGCAGAAGCTCGCTAAATTTTCACAACAACCCTAATTGTTACTAGTATTCTGAGGTTGATACTAGTACTATTCCTATTTCACAGATGGGAAAACTGAGGCATAGAAAGGCTAAAGCACTATGTCCAAAGTTACAGAGCTGGTTGATGGCAGAGCCAGGTTTGAACTCTAGCCAACCCGAGTCAGCCTTCTTGGACATGAGGTAGGTGCCCTGGAGGAATCAGGGAGGGGCAGGAATTTTTATAATGGGTGAACCCCCCCTGAAGTGGAGGAGAAAGCAGAGGTGCAGCGGAGCACCAGGGTCCCTGGCCACTCAGTGTGCATGTGGGCACACCTGTGCTGCTTCCCGGCGACGTGCGTTCCCCTCTGGCCACTTCATTCACGAATCCTTTCTTGGCAACACGGTCCCGGCATCTTTGCTGATGGTGTTCTCTGAGCCCAACATCGGGGCTGAGCAAGGGGACAGGCGATGGTGGTGCAGGCTGGAAAATGGCCTCTTGGTTTTGAAAATAATTCCAGCACCTGGGCCCAGAAGGTGAGAAGGCAGCTTCCGTTTGTTGAGCACCTATTAGGTGCCCAGCTCTGTGCTCCTGTATGCTTTACAGATGTCATGTCTGATTCTCACCAACTCCTTGGGGGTCAGTGGTATTATCTCCATTTTGTTGAGGAAGAAACTGAGGTCACATAGCCTGGTCGCAGCGATGCTGACAGTCCAACCAGGTCTGACCGACCTCAGAGCCTTCCCTCCACTGCTCTGCTTCCCTCTGTGCCATGCCCATCTCATTGATCACCTACTATGTGCCAGGCACTGGCTAAAGTGTGGACACATCGTCACCAGCTGGTCTGCTCACTTCCGCCGGGAACAGGAGGGTCTCTGTGGAATGAACCTCCCGTGGCCACCTGAGCCCAGAGAGGCGAGGCAGTCTCCTAGGCCAATGGTCGGCAAACTCATTAGTCAACAGGGCCAAATATCAACAGTACAACAACTGAAATTTCTTTTGAGAGCCACATTTTTTAAACTTAAACTATATAGGTAGGTACATTGTTATTAACTTAATTAGGATACTCCTAAGCTGGCCTTTGCTAAAAACTTGGTATTTTGTGGAAGAGCCACACTCAAGGGGCCAAAGAGCCACATGTGGCTCGTGAGCCACGGTTTGCTGACCACTGTCCTAGGCCACTGGCTATCCCAGACACACGCAGGCTGCTTTTCTTAGGTTTTCTAAGTTAAGGGTTCTCACTGCTGTAAGACAAGGAAATGGAGGAGATAAAAATAATAAAACAAAAGGAGAGAGTCACAAAGTTAGAAGAAGTCTCAAAATATCTTTCTGTTCTGGATACTTCTAACACAGCTGGGCCAAGGGCACCTTGCGTGTGTGTGTGTGGGGGGGGGGTGTCTTACCTGCTGTTTCAAGGGCCCTGAAAGAGAGCGTGGGCAACCAGATTCCCTGCCCCACCTCCATTCCCTCCCCCTCCCCTGCCCCTCTTCCTTGCTAAGGGCTACACCCCACTCAGAGCGAAATCCGGACTGATTCAATTAGAAGTGGCATGTACTTGCTGGGGTCAAGGAGATGATTTCGTGATCATTGGGTTGTTTTTAGTTTAAGCTTGTTTTTAATTTGCAGTTCCACATGCATAGATGCTCAGGCCTCTGGTTAATTACAGCGACAGATGATGGCCTATCTCAGTGTCGAGCTGCTCGCTCAGGTCCCGCGGCACCAGCAGCCTCCGCCTTTCTGCGCGCTCAGGGAGCTGTCTCCGTGCCCTGCAGTGGGTGGCAAACTTTTTGGCTCTTCCAGTCTGGGTTTGGCTCCCCATTCGTGGCTAATTAGGTAAACGTGCTGTTGATAAACAGAATGGACACTAAAGATAGGTTTAAAAAATGGGCTTGTTGTCCTGACTGGTTTGGCTCAGTGGATAGAGTGACGGCTTGAGGACTGAGGGTACCAGGTTTGATCCCAGTCAAGGGCATGGACCTTGGTTGTGGGCACATCCCCAGTAGGGGGTGTGCAGGAGGCAGCTGATCGATGTTTCTCTCTCATCAATGTTTTTAACTCTCTATCAGTCTCCCTTCCTCTCTGTAAAAAAATCAATAAAATATATATATATTTTTTAAAAAAATGGCTTGTTGTCATTTGTCTTGAACTTTGACCTTCCGGTCATGGCTTGTATCTAACAGCCCTGAAACAGGGATGCGACTAATTGAATCGGTGAGGAGCCTGGGAGGTCTGATCAAAAGCCAGTCTTGGTAAATAAAAGAACCTGATTCTGCTGACTTCTGCTTTGAAGCTCAGTTCTCAGGGCAAAGCATTGCTACCCTGCCCGCTAGCTCATCACTCCCTGCTATGGCGTAGCAAAGAGTCTCAAATGCCTTAGATTCGGGCAAAATAGAAAATATTCTCAAGGTGTCCAGGGAGGAACGTGCATCATAAATCCTGAAGCACAAAGGCAGTTTTGAAATGCAAACTATTTTAGATCCCTTGGGCCCAGAGACAAAGAAGTTTCCTGTATATTACCAGGGGCCTGGCAATGCATGCCGGATTTCATGCCTATGAGAAAGTAAATATTTCTTTTTACAAGTCTGCGGTATCAGCGCCTTCAAAAGATGTTTATTTCATGGCTTGCTTCTTGACTGTTCAGTTACTAGCCTCGTTTAGAGTCATTCGTGGCTTTTGGCCACTGTTGTGTGCTGAACACACGCGTTTGCCTGCTGCTGTGTGCAGGCCTTCTACAGGCCACTGGAGAGATAGAGTTAAGTCCCTGTCCTCAGAGTCACATCTTCAGAGACGTGTGAATTAATATTGGCATCACAGTGACAAATGGGCACGCTTGTGGTGGGGAGCAATCAGGGAGGGCTTCGGGGAAGAAGGGTCACGGAGGTGGATCTGGGTTCTTCCTGCCTCTCACAGGCTTGGAGCAGCAGGTTGAATCCAAAATGCCTACCCGCGTCCTTCAATACAGAGGGCACATTTCGGGAGCTGCTCCACCTGTAGCTAGAAAGGCTTCAGGGCTGAGATGATGGGAAGCCAGTCTGATGGGCCAGCTAACAATTGAGACTTTACTCAGATAGACTTTATGGGAGTCGTATACACTTGAGTGGCCAGATGATTATGACCAACCCATCACTACTTTGTTGGGCCACCTTTTGCCTTCAGTGCTGCAACGATTCTTCTTGGCATTGACTCCAGGAGATGTTGAAAGGTGCTGTGAGGAATCTGACTCATGCCTGATGAATAGCGCTGTCCAGTTCTGTGAGATTTGATGTTTGTGGAACCAGCTGCCAGATGGCTCTTTTAACTTCGTCCCACAAATGCTCAGTTGGATTGAGATCTGGTGGTGGTAGGGGCCACCTAAGCAAGGTACAGTCTCCCTCATGTTCTTGGAACCACAATACGAGCACCGTGGCATGGTGCATTGTCTTGTTGGAAGAAGCCATCTCCATTGGGATACGCCAAGAACATGATAGGATGAATTTGATCTGCAATGATATTTGGGTATATTGTGCTATTCAGACTTGTTCCACATGAATTAAAGAGCCCAAATCATGCCAGGAAAACATGCCCCAAACCATAACACTGCCCCCACCAGCTTGAAGGCTTGTACTCATGCATGTGGGGTGCATGCTTTCATGCTATTTCTGCGAAATTCTCACTCTGCCATCTACATGATGCAACTGGAAAACATAATTCATCGGACCACATGACTTTTTTCTCAGTGCTCGACTGTCCAATCCTTGTGTTCCTTTGCGAATTGGAGACGTTTTATCTTGGCAACTGCAGACAACAAAGGTGTTCAAACAGGCCTTCGGTTCCGTATCCCATACGATGCAGTGTACAGCTAATTTGCCTACAAACATCAGGTGGTCATAATAATCTGGCCACTTGGTGTATGATACAGTCTGTGAGTCCCTTGCTTAGTTGTTACATAATTGTCATGAGCTTTGGTGGTGTGATGGCCGGAAAGAGATTCCAGGCCCAGGCAAAGGAGTGGCGTTCCTCTCATTAGGGTCTCTCAATGGCCTATAGATGCCACATAAGGGATGACTCCCTTATGGTGGGCAGAAAGCTCCCCTGGCCTTCAAGTCCCGTGAGGACACCTGGTACTAATGAGAGTCCCGGTGAGGGAGTGCCTCCTTCAGGCCTGTGGGGTGCTCCCTCTGCCTTTCCCAAGGGATGTGTGCTATCTGACGACCGTGGAGACCCCACCATCAGCCCAGGCCTGAGGGTTTACAGCAAGACCTTGCACCTCCAAGATCAATTTCGGGAGCTCATTTCTCAGGGAGCCATCTCCCAAGCAAGCCCAGTTTCCCATTTTCAGAACAGCTGCCTGCCTGTCTAGGTTTCTATGTGAGAATTTTGGCATCTTGGATTCCTTTTAAATAGGACACACTTGTAAGCTCAAACATGAAAAAGAAAAGGTTCTTGCAAGGTGTAATGCTTTCAAGATTACCGCTCATGGGATTGTCAAGATGCCCAGAGTGAATAAAAATGACACAGACAGCTGAACGCTTTCTACAAATGAAACAGCGGTATGGATCCGAGTTCCAGGCATGACTCCAGAGGCAGTTAATGAAAACGGAAGGAAGACAGGGGATCGGCAGTATTTTCAGGGCATTTTGCCCCCACTAAGGCAATCCTGCTCTCTTTGGACTTTGAAAAATGGGGTTGGAAGTCATCTCTCAAGAAGGCATCCATCAGAACAGAGGAAGCAGCAAATGTGTGGGGTTTCCATGCAGGACACAGGCCTATCCCTTCCTAGGTAGGGGACACCTCTTCTCGGTTGCTAAGGACTGAAGGATTGTCACGTAGGGCATTTGAAGAAGTCACCAGCTGGAGGCTCTGAGCGGGAAATGAATAGCCTATTGTTTGTTTTCTAGATGGTAACATCCTGCTTTTCTGGCTTAAAAATAATAACAAAATAATCCCAGAGTACTGAAGAAGACGTGAATTTCAGGTCTAGGGGTAAAGGCCGTTAGGGGAGAGGTTAGGAGCCCTGCCTCAAAACCCCTCTCACCTGGAAAAGCTCCATTTGGTCAATTCCTGTGGGACATGCGGATTCCTCCATTCCTAAGAATCCCAGCCTGACTGGCATGGCTCCGTGGTTGAACATCAAACTATGAACCAGGAAGTTACGATTCAATTCCCAGTCAGGGCACGTGCCAGGGTTGTGGGCTCAATCCCCAGTGTGGGGCATGCAGGAGGCAGCTGATCAACGATTCTCTCTCATCATTGATGTTTCTATCTCTCCCTCTCCCTTCCTCTCTGAAATCAAAATATATACACTGAGTGGCCAGATTATTATGATCTCTGAATGCGTAATAATCGTAATAATCAGGCCACTCAGTGTATGTGTGTATATCCTCTAAGATATATCCTGGTAGATCTTTTCCCAGAGTGGATTCCAATCAAACAGTGTCTTTTCCTGCTAACAACTCTTTTAAAAGCATTACTATCTCCTGTGTTCTCAGCTGGCCTAATACAGCACTGCCAGAGGGAATGCCAATACCTCATGCTTGGCTGGAGACATAGATCAAAAAGCATTGGTAACCACATAATTATTAGGACCCCAGGGCATGAATTCGTGCATGGGTCGGGTCCAGCCAGTCTGGCCAGGAGGAGGGGACATGGGCGGTTGGCTGGCCTACCTGCTGGTCAAACTCCTGATTTAGGGGACAATTTGCATATTAGCCTTTTATTATATAGGCTATACACTGAGTGGCCAGATTATTATGTGTTCAGAGATCATAAAAATCTGGCTACTCAGTGTATACTCAGTGTATATCAATCACAGGAATCTCCATATTGAAAGGCATAGTATGAACATGCCAAGGCACAAACAATTGTCAGTTCTACTGTTCTTGGACCAGTTTCATAAGAGTACCACCTTGCCTTTTGGGCCCACTCAGGGCTCTGGAATTTGGGCTGTGCTGCAGCGATAGGTCCTTTCGTGCCTGCAGGATGGTTGTCACTGGGAAGAACACATGTGCCTATCTGTGCTTTGTTTAATATTCACCTCCCCAGCTTTCTGAATTCATTAAGTAGCATTCCCCTTGACATTCAAACACTGTTTGCATAATTGATGAATCAAAACTTATTAAAATTTGAACCAATTAGAATTGCTCCAACTTATAAACATGGGTTCCAATGTTATTTAATCACACCTCCCACAACTTTTAATTAAAACCATAAGTTTAATGTCAGACTCTCCTAAATGCTTCAGACACCTAAAAAGTCAGCCAAAATGCACACAAAACATCAGTGATTGAAAAATAATACTTACACATATCCTTAAACTAGTTTCAGAAGTATAAAGATCATGGATATATAACAGAGTTTTGATTTTTTTTTTTTTACTTATTCTTATATTTTCCCAGAGTTACTTTTTTAAGAATAAATATGATAGTTTTCTAGGATTAGGATAAAAAAAAAGATATGATTTCTCTTAGGATTTCTACCAGAACCAAAAGAAAGACATTATCTCAGGCCACACCAGTTTGGGGGTTGCTCATTCTTATCTGAGACTCCAATAAAGCATCTTCCAACATTATTGTACTTAGGATAGATGTGGCCTCGCTAAGAATGTGCAAGTCCATGTCTTTCCTTAGATCTTCCTCTCTGGGACTGGAGGTTTTCCTAAAGTGATATGTTTCGTCTCCTAGGAGACCAGGAATATAAAGTCAGCAGCTTGCTGTCTTCATGGAGGCATTTGGCCAACGCAGTGTCTCCTGCCACATCACCGGCTCCCTCTGGGTTATTGTACATGACAACTAATTTCTATTGCCCCCAAAAATTATCAGATGCATTTAAAATCCACTTTTCCCTCCTAACCAGAATAGAGAAAAGTGCTTTCCTGTGCTTAATAAGCCAACGTCTATTTAATAGAAGAAATATTCCCCACACAGAATACATGGCAGCTATTAAAAAGAACATAAAATGCAATGAGATTCTGTCACGTTTGCCATTTTTGCACAATTTCTATCCACTTTTCTCTTTGGAGCTTCATTAGGAATTTATGGCCCTTCCCAGATTCCCTGTGCTTTAATTAATTATGGTTATTAATCTCAGTGATATTCACATTGTCACAGCTTGACCAGTGGAGGCCTCTGTAGTCCAGCTCCTTGGTTCTCCCGCATCTGCCCTGTGACGCTCCAGGGAGCATCCTAGCTTTCTCATCACCAAGGGAACTTCCCTCCTATGCAGGCCACGTTCCAAAGAAATTCTGTCTCTTCTGCAATGAAGGGGCACGTGAGAGCTGGTGCTTGGGTGTAAGGGCCGCTGCTGCTGCTGCTGTGGCCACAGAGTGACAGATGTGGGAAAATGCTTGTTTCAAGTTGAGGAATTCACATTAGTGTTTCCAACTCCATTTCAGTATCACTCAAATATCTTGTTCTGATGTAAAATAATTAAATAGCCCTGGCTGGTTTGGCTCAGTGGATAGAGCATCGGCCAGGGGACTGAAGGGTCCCAGGTTCGATTCTGGTCAAGGTCATGTACCTTGGTTGCGGGTACATCCCCAGTGTAGGGCGTGCAGGAGGCAGCTGATCCGTGCTTCTCTCTCATCGATGTTTCTATCTCTCTATCCCTCTCCCTTCCTCTCTGTGGGAAATCAGTAGATTGCATTTAAAAAAAATTAAATGCATTTTTTCTATGGCATACTTAACAGTTTAGCCTCACTTTTATTTTCTATTTATGATATGTATAAATGCTTGATATTTCTCACTAATCTGTAGTCAGTTGATTGAAGACTGTAGAAGTCAGGGTTTATCTTGAACCCTGTCTTCAAGGCCTTGTTGGTTTGGGAATTATTGCCACGACAGAAAGGAATGTTGAGACTCACCTCACTCTGCAATGGCAGCTATGAGTAGTGCACTCTACACAGAAAGAGGGCCTAATCCTCGGGGTTAGGCGGGGAGGGGTTCTTTCCTGAATGGTCCACATGGTCATAGCTAAAGGGCAGTTGCCAAGTCCTGTTGCTAAGCTCTTACTTTCAAGTGAGTTTTGGAGCTCCAGTCCTTTTAGTGGGGCTAACCCACCAGCTTCCCTCCGACGTGGTTAGCAGAGTGTTGGCTGTGGTTATGGATGCTTTGCGATCTATGTCTCCAGCCAAACATGAAGTCCTGGCACCCCCTCTGGCAGTGCTGTATTAGGCCAGCTGAGAACGCAGGAGATAGTAATGCTTTTAAAAGAGTTGTTAGCAGGAAAGGACACTGTCTCCTTGGAACCCACTCTGGGAAAAGATTACTATTTAAATAGCATCAGTCGCTTCCTGGCTTATGCCATTACTCTTCCCCCAATACTGCCCTAACTACCATAGTTCTGGACATTTCTGGTCAAGTTCGTGTCCTTGCCCTCAGGTTCAAAAAAGGGTAGACTTTTAGCCAGGGCTTCGTCAATAATTGTTAGAAAGAATAACAACAATAATTACAACAGTGGCCGATTTTAGAATTCCTACTGCATGCCAGGCACGATGTGAGGTTCTACAGCCGTTCTATCATCACCTTTTCATGACCGTCCCATGACATTTATTTCGTCATTTGCTTCATGTTACCTCTGAAGAAACAGAGAAGCAGGTAGCTGAAGTAAGTGCGCAAGGCCTCACAGTGGATGGAGGGCAGAGCTGGTGTTGATGTCCAAGGAACCACGCCCCCTGCCAAAAGTCAGAGTCGCGAGATCCTGATACAGTTTGTCTTTGCTGGGGCTCAGGCAGCGATATGTTAAAGACACAGAGTCCTGGCAGAATTATGAAAGATCCTATCTACTAGTAACATTCTACGGGGGTCAAGCAATGTCCAACACTATGCCTGTGGAGGGAGAGCGAGGAAAAGGCAGTGAGGGAGGGAAATGTATTAACTCCAACATTATAATAACTTCCAAAGCCCACTTCTGCAAATTCTAGTTCTCCCTGCTCCATCCAGCCCTGGGGACTGACAATCACATCCCTCTGTCCAGGATACTTGTTAAGAGAAGCATCTTGCCACTGCTGTCCTGGTCCCTTTGTCCTGAAAGGTTTTATCTGGTCTTACGTAATTTGAAGTAGGTCACCATTGGATTCCACCTACCTCCTGACAAACTTAAGCCCGAATTGAAGATTTTAAATATCTTACGGAAGAAATGGCCTTTTCTCACTGTTGTCTGCTCCAGCTGTGTTCTGAGGATGAATGGGGTACAAAGCAGGTCTTGTCTCCCGATCTGGACAGTAGGGGCAGTGGGAGCGCTCACTGCAGGCTGAGATGGGTGTTTATGTGGAGTTACACTTGCCCAGGCCTGGAAATTACCGGGATCTGCCTGAGTTGTATGACCCAAGGCTGGGGGTCTTCTGACTAAAAGGACGAAAGCCAGAATGCCTTCCCCAGGCAACTGGCAGGCTCTCCTCTGGCCATCTGCCTGGATATTGCTCCAGTCTGCAAAGGCAAGCTTCTGAGCCCCTTAAAATGGGCTGACCCAACCTCTCCATGTTAACCAGCTACCACAGTCTCTGATCTGCCTCAGTCTCTCTTGCTTCGCTTGCTTTAAGACCTCACCCTTGTTTTATGGAGTCAGCACGCAGGTGGAGAGGACAAACTCTTGCAAAACTCTGGCGGAGTTGTGTGAGGCATATGACTTGTGTGAGGCTGCCAGGTTTCACAGTAATGCTTAGGATGACTCAGGAGTCATAAAGTCTTGGGGTAAAACCACTCTCTCTTTTTTTTCTAGCTCTTTTCCTCAAGTCAGTTGCTACATGTTTCTGAGCTCCACCTTCCTTATTTGCCAAGGATTTGAAATAGTACCTCCATGGGAATAAAATCTCAGCATTGTAAAATTCCCAAACGGGTACCTTTGTGTTCATTCATTCCATAAATGGTTTTGAGAGGTTACCCATGATGCCGAGGACATGACCCTAAGCTGAGCTCATCACCCTCCTTGCTGTCAAGGAGGTGTTGGTCTATTGGGCATGGGAGATGGTGATGAGAATGGGAATATCTCACCTCTAAACATCATTGAATGACTCTGGGCAATGCAGTGAAGTAGAGGCAGGTGGTACTAAGACGCCATGCAAAGGGAGTTGAGGTGTGACCAGAAGGAAGAGCCGCCATATTCCACCTCATCAACTTTGTTTCCAAGAGACACGGGAAGTTCTTAGACAAGTCCTGTGGTCCATCGGGAAGATGTAGCCTGACAGAAGCAGCAGGAAGCATTCGCTCCAAGCCATCCACACGCCTGCCAGCAATATTTGGCCATCACTCCACTGCCACGCTGGTTATTGGATTACCACCACCCAGACGGGATTGACAAACTCATTCATTCAGATCTCTCCTTTCACACTTACCCTGCTAGACCCAGCCCTGCCAGCCCTGTGGCCATTAGAAGGTGAACTCATGCTGAGCATTCTGCCCAGGGGTTGTGGCAGCAAGATGAGTCACTTCACAAATAGAGAATGTTTCCCCTGGGCTGGCGATGGGTAGCTGCATTTGTAGAACTCACTCTGCTTTAATAGATCATTTAGAGAATGTCATATATCACAGAGCGAGAACAAGCCCACCAGGCACACAGACCCTCCGTGAGCCTCGGCTGGCGACCCTCAGCCAGCACACCCTCTGAGAGCCTTGGCTGGCGACCCTCAGCCAGCACACCCTCTGCCACAGCAAGAACCAGGCGGTCACAGGTCTCGCTCCTGCTGGATCTCTCCCTCCAAGGCTAGAGCGCTCTCTCTCTCTGTCTCCCCCTTTTCTCTCTCCCCCTCTCTCTTCTTTCCCCCCTCTCTATCTCTTTTCTCTTTATTCCATCTCTCTGTTCTGTTTCTTCCTGTTTCTATCCCTCCTTCCTCTGTCTCTTGCCATTCTTTTCCTCACAGTCTCTTCTCACCCCTTTCTCTCCTCCCTCTTTTCCTCCCCTTCTCCTCTCTCAACTCTCTCTCAGTAGGGCTCCTTTCTCTACTTCACTGCTTCCTCCATCTCCCCACCTCTCTGTCCAGTTCCTCTCTCCTCTCAATCTTGTCTTCTGTCCGTCTCTCTGGCTCCAGCTCTCTGTCCTTCTTCCTCCATATCTTCTTCCATTTGTAACCCCTCACCCCACCTACAGCCATACCTAGTGAAGAGTCAGAGCTGAGTTTCCACACCCCTGCCGGCCAGGGTGAGGCCTCTGATCTTGGGTCTAGAGTAGATCCCCATGTTCCTTCCAGCTGGCAGCTTTGTCCCTCCCTCACCACCTCTTCCTCCATAACAGCTCTGCACCCAGGGTGACTGATAGCCTAGAGCTGAGTCTTGTGGTCAACAGCACCCCCACATTCACACCCCACCTTCATGGCCATGTGGATTTGCAGGGACTATTTGGGGACATACCTCTAGGAATCTATGAAGGAGCTGGGGCAGGTCCAAGTCTCCAGGGGATCCACTCTCCACTTCTCGGACCAGTACGGACACAGGCTCAGAGGAAGGCACATGAAGGAAGAGAAAGTAGGGGGGACCCAAGGCTAGAACAACTGAGCCCAACCCCTGACCTCACATCCTCAGCTCAGGCCCAGCCTCAGATCATGGCTGGGTCCAACATAACTGAAAACTGACTGGACAAGGTCCCCTATGTTGTTATTCTGGACTCAGCATCATTGTGAAGACTGGAGACTATCCTAAGAGCCCTTGGAATATGCCAGACTCTGGGCCAGGCTTTGTCCCAGAAGCCTCCTAAGAAGCCCAGAAGGTGAGCACAATGGCCTGCCTCAGACAGGTGATAGAGAGGTTGTTTTATTGTAAGGAATTGGCTCATATGACTGCTGGGGCTGACCAGTCTGAAGTTTGTAGGGAAGGTCAGCAGGCTGGAGACTCAGGGAAGAGTAGATGTGACAACTCAGTGGTTGTTAAAAAACAAATAACCTATGGTTAAGACTCAGGGAGAGAGGATAAACATAGAGTGCATACTCATTCATTCATCCATCCACACACTTATGAGGAACCAAGCCCAGTGCCCTAACTCCAACCCTAACTCCTAATCTTAGCCCCCAGAGAAGCAAGCAGTCACTGTGAGTATCAGAGGTCTCTGAATGTGGAGGAAGGTGATGCAGAAATCTGGGAAGGCTTCACCAGGCTGGCATGGCTCAGTGGTTGAGCATCGACCTATGAACCAGGAAGCCAAGGTTTGATTCCCAGTCAGGGCACATGCCCAGGTTGCCACTCAATCCCCAGTAGGGAGTGTGCAGGAGGCAATCGATCAATGATTCTCTCTCATCATTGATTTTTTATCACTCTCTCCCTCTCCCTTCCTCTCTGAAATCAATAAAAATATATATTTTTAAAAAATCAAGGAAACCAAGAGCAAAAAAATGGGATTCAGACAGACAGAACAGGTGCCTGGGAAGGGCGTCCTGAGTGTGTGTATTGGGGTGCAATGGTGTGAGCACGTGCCAGGCTGGCACAAGACCTGGAGGAGAAGTCCCATTAGCAGTCCCTGTTTGAGCCTCTGGGAGGGGATCATGCAGAGAAGCCTGCCCTGCCCCCCGGGGGGAGCGGGGGCTTAGCCAGGCCTGTCCTTGATGAGGTGTGGGGTGTAATTACTGAACCTGAGCTCAGGGCTGGGCTGAGTGGCTAGAATGCTGATCCAGCGTCCAGCAGGGCATGGAACAGATGGAAGATTTCATTAGTGCTGGAGAGGAAAGATGTCCCTGCCTCCCCAGAGGCCGGAGGGCAGGAGTTCAGCCAGTCTGGGAGCTGACCCAGGGCCCCGTTGTGGTGATTGATCAGCCTGGGGGTATGGGGGAGAGAGGAGACAGTGGCACTAGAGGAAGGGAGAGTTAGAGTTCGGCTGACCCGGCCGCAGGCAAGAGTTCTCCTGGAGCAGTGGTCGGCAAACTCATGAGTCAACAGAGCCAAATATCAACAGTACAATGGAAATTTCTTTTGAGAGCCAAATTTTAAAACTTAAACTTCTTCTAACGCCACTTCTTCAAAAAAGACTCTCCCAGGCCGTGGTATTTTGTGGAAGAGCCATACTCAAGGAGCCAAAGAGCCGCAGTTTGCCGACTACTGCCCTGGAGGAAGGTGAAGTCCTGCTGCAAGAAGATGAGACTGCGCGGGCAGATGAAGGGATGGACGGTCTGGTGGTGACACGCTGGGCCAGGATAGACATGGGGAGTACCAAGCTGGGCTGACGGCCAGCCAGCCATGCAGGAGGGCACCAGGGCAGGGCTGACCCTTCCTGTGTCCCTCAGTGCCATGTGGAGGCCCCAGAGCTACCCGGCCCTTCTCCCCATCTCACTGGACCCCTCTCTTCAGCCTCTGCCCTCCTCCCTCCCAAGCACACATGCACACCCAGCCAGGTCAGCTCTGAGCAAATCACCCTATAGAAAACGGGCATTATTTGGGGCAGGCATTCTGTGCCCAGAACAGTGCTTGGTTTTGGAGTTTAAAGGGGCTGCTTCCTGGGCTGCCACAGACTGCCTTGGCAGCAGTAGCCCTTCAAGACCATGTCTGTTCTGTCCTTCTTGCACTGGCTAGCCCCCAACAGGGGGAGGAGGTGGGTGCTCTGGCGGTGCTGGGAGCTAATTGATAGTCAAGGCCTCGCTTCCCCTGGGCTGGCATCCGCATGGTGCATTAATATTGGCGCCCACAGCTCAGGGCTGCTCGGAGCATGCTCTGCAGATGAGCGAGAGCCTGGTGTGCGTGCGGACTTCATGCGGTCAGTATGCTAAGAATCAAGGCTGAGGCTGAGGAAGGCTGCAGATGGAACCAGAGCTCCATGCCTGGTTTCCACACTGCCGACCCAGAATCTGCTGCCTATGCCGTATGACCTCGGGTCCCTCCAAGGACCCCATCCGCAGCCCCTGCCCTGTGATGGTACCAGAGATGCAGAGAGAGGTGAGGGGGGCCTGGTGGTGCCCTCAAGAGGCTCTCTCAGGCCTGGATCTCACGCTGGGGCCCTTGTAAGGAGTCATAATCCAAGAAGGTGGCCCCATTGTCCCTGTCACCCTGCCCCAGGTGATGAATGCTACAGGTCTCCCGTGGGGGGCAGGGGTATGTGGCCACAGGGAGTCTTGTGGTTGGAAGCTGCTGCATTTCTGCAGCCCTCTCCCACCCTCAACGTGGTGGCCACCACGAATTGCACCCTCATACCCCGCCTTCCCTCCTGCCCCCCCCTGCTCTGGGTTTCTTCCCTCTTCAGGCTCCAGCTGCCGCAGCAGCAGGGCTGGGAGACTGGGAGCCAGGGCTGACAGGTTCAGCGGGCCGTGCAGGGCCAGGCGCTGTCCCTGGCATTATTACCAATCATCTCACAGCCGGCCGCTGCTCCCGCCGCCCTCCCTGCTCACTTCCTCTGGGGTCTTCAGGCTGTGGAAGCCATGGAGAGAAAACAGCCCGAGTGTGTGAGTGTGTCTCACGGGCTGGTGGGCACGGCTACAGCGCCTGGGCGCTACAGGTATGGGTGGGGCAGCACCTGCCAGTCAGAGGGCCAGGACTCGGTATACCTCCCTTCTGCTTCTCTCTCTCTCTCCCTTTCCGTTTCTCCCTCTTGGCTGCAATAAGCTACACAGTAGCTATGAGTCCCAGTGAATTGCTCCCTCCCCTGAGAAGAAATCTGTTTCTGCAGCAGCAGGAGGGCTTCCAGCTACCCGGGGAGTACAGGCTCTGGAGTCAGAGCATCTGAGTTCAAGGCCAGCTCCACAACTTGCTGTGTGACTTTGGGCAGGTCACTTAACCTCTTTGTAGTTTGGTTGTTTGTTATATAAAATGGGGGTCATGAGGGTACCTACCTTGTGAGGGTATTGAAACAATTAAGTGGGACCAGGGACATGACTGGCACATGGTACGAACTCCAATGCAGAGGCCACCATTGCGAATGAAGATGTTACCTATTCCAAGGAGAACAAGGAGGGGGGTGACACACTTGACTCCTGGCCATTTACCCAAGGAAATCAGGGGTCCATATTTTGCACTCACTGGAAAGACATGAAATTCTACCCATGGTTTGTGCCCCAGCCGTTTCCGTGTCATATGTCCACCCTGCCAAACCATTATGGCAATTGTCCAGGGCCACCCCCATCCCACCTCAGCCCTGCTCTGCCTCTGACTCTCCCCTCCCCTCCATCCTGCCTCATCCTTTTCTACCTGGCTCCACCCTGGACTTCATCTACCTCTACCCTGACTTTTTTTTTTACTTTAGTTATTTATTTTTTTATTATTTAAAGTATTATAAATAATAGTATATATGTTTTCCTCCACCCCCCCACGGTCCTCCCCCAGCCTCCCCTACCTCCAACACATGCCCTTACCTGCCCTCCCCCTGCCCCAGTGTCTTGTATCCATTGGTTATGCTCATATGCATGCACACAAGTCCTTCAGTTGATCTCTTAGAGCCCCCACCCCCCACCCTCCCCTTCATTCCCCCTGTAGTTTGACAGTCTGTTCACTGCTTCTTTGCCTCTGTATCAATCTTTTCTCCCTGTTTCTTTTCTTTGAAAAGATCTTGCATCTGCATACTGGAAATAAATATATAAGAACAAAAAAATGTTTGAGTCTCAGTTTCAATATCCAACTGTTCTGAGTCCCAGTTTCAATGTCAAATAGTTCCTCATGTGTACATGTCAGCAATGGTATCTGGATGGTGGACATATGGTGGCAATGCAGGTTCCCCCCTCTCTGGTTTGGTCCTGGGCCGTTTGCAGCGACACACAGCTGCTGTCTGCTAGCATAGCAAGGTGTTGTCAGTGTCTTCCATCTCTGGACTGTCTTTGTGGTTGGAACAGACCTGTAAGTTCCTCTTTGTTGCAGGAATCCATATGATCTTGGAGTTGTTTTCTGAAAATAAACAAACATCTCCCAACCAAAAGTTAATAAAGGGATCTTTTCTGTAAATTAGACTTGGGATTCTTTTTATTTTTGCCCAAATTATTTTCCTTTAGCTTATTTTGACACCATGTGTGTTTTTCATGGGTGTCCTGCTGTTGGCATTGCAAATGGAAATTAATTTTCTGAAGTAAGAATTTTCTAGATGTAATTTACTTACAGGATATTTTTTCTTACATATCACCCTATTATTCCCCCTTTTTTTTAATTAATGGGGGCTTTTAGAAATTTTGTATTGCAGTCTTGGTAACTTTAAATTTTAATTTTTACACAAAAATATGACTGCTTTAGGTTCTTTGCATCTTAGGCAATTTTACCATGAGTTGAACTACTAATAGAAATTTTAGTTAATATTTTAGGAACAGCTTTTTGTCCAGTACACTTAAATTTTCTTGAGTATTCACTTATTTCACTTGGCCAATTTAAATTAATCTGAAAACTTGACTACTATTTTACTGTCAAATTTAATACTCAAACAACAATCTTAGTTTACCCTGTAAATATTAGTGGAAAGGATTATTTGCATTCTTGAATAGGCCCTGAGCATTCCTGGTAATAGACTGGATTTAGATATAGGGCAGCTGTTGCTGGCCAAGTCTCTGTCTGTAACTTGGGTCCCGATCTGAGCTGTGCGTGGGAGGTGAAGCAGCTGTGGCGGCAGGAGACCTCCCTCAGAAGGGGTGAGAGTTCAGGCCCCTGCAAGGTTAGGGGGTGAGGGTCTGGGTCCCACCTCTTTTGACCTTTTCGTTCTCTCCTGTTGGCCCCTCTGTGACTATGCCTGTCTTAGGTTGTTCCTTCCCTGAGGAATCTTACCCATCTCTGGCTAACCAGCCATCCTCTGCTCTACCCTGACTTTTGCCCTTCTGAGTGGACATACCCTCCCACCCACCTCCCCAGACCTTGCTGAGTCCAAACTTCTCTTTCTTCCAGGACTTCGAGGGGGGCTGAGTCAGGGGCAGAGCTAGAGAGGTCATGCCCAGGCTTTCTTGCTCTTTGTCCCTTAGACACTGAGTTCCCCAAACCAGTGGGCTTCAACCCTGAGACCCTCTCAGGGTGTGAGAAACAGGAAGCACTCACTAAATTAATGAATGAGTGACAGAGGCTAATGATCATGGTCATGATGATCCGCATCTTTCACTGATGGTGGGCACCTGCCAGGCACTACACTAATGCATTTGAATGCTGCTTCTCATTTAAGTCTCACACATTTAAGAAACAGACACAATCATTGCCCCCATTTTACAGACATTGAAACTGAGGCTCAGGGAAGTTAGAGCCATCCTGCTAAGAAATGACAGGTTCAAATTCCTTACTACAATCATTCCTTCTTAGGACAGAGCTTCTTAACCAGGCGTGCATGGATGTGCTTCAGGGGGAAAGTTGTGACCGCCATAAAGGTGTATGCAGAGTGTGAGTGTATGTGCAGGTAGGCATGGTTATTTTGGAGGAGAAGGTTCCCAGGTTTTATCAGGTACTTAAATGCTTGTTTGAACATATGTGAATCCATCCACCTCTCTACCCTTCCTCCATCCATCCATTCTCCCATCTACTCCCAGAGAGCCATTCGATCAGTGTTACGAAGTACCTGCCTTGTGCCTGGCTAGTGCTCTGGTCTCACGCATATAGCATTGCTTCGGATCGTGAAAGCTGAGATGCTCTGGAATGTGTCCCCTCTCCCTGGGTCTGGGTGACTCGGAAGGGCTTTGCTGCCCACATCGGGCTCACGTGGATGGCTGCCCTCTGTCTGAACTCATCTCAGCCCTGGGGGAGACTGCTGAAGCATGAAGGGGAACCCTTGGGCAGTGAGGCCATCAGGACGTGAAAGCCCGGAGCCTGTGTCCTGGCTTCCCCGCGTCCCCTGCAGCCACATCAGTCCTGATTCCTGCAGGCACGTGATCAGCCTCGATAGATAAGGGCATGCTTCAGGCATGAGGTGGCAGCCCATGACAGGCACTACCCAAGCCCCTGTCCTATTCCAAGGTCTTCTCTCCCTCTGCGGCGGTGGGGAAGCGATGCTTCCAAAGGAGACTGAACGGGAAAACTGAGGAATGTAGGAGTTAGCATCTTCTGAGCCAGGGACTGTGTTCCAGCTGGAGACACAGTCCCAGGGACTTCTGTAATCACTAACACCTTCAGCCTCTCCCTGCAACCTACGTTGGTGGTATTTTTTCTGCTTGTGGAAATGGAGATTTTTAAAGGTCAAATAGCTGAAACTGGTTTGGCTCAGTGGATAGAGTATCTGACTTCGAACTGAAAGGTCCCGGGTTCGATTCTGGTCAAGTGCATGTACGTTGGTTGCGGGCACATCTCCAGGAGGGGGTGTGCAGGAAGCAACTGATCGATGTTTCTCTCTCATCGATGTTTCTAACTTTCTATCTCTCTCCCTTCCTCTCTGTAAAGAACCAATAAAATATATTTTAATAAAAATAAAGGTCAAATAATTTGCTCAAGGTCATGAGCACTCCCACCCCTGCCCTGTGCGTTTGAAGCCCAGTCTCCCCAAACTGAAAATTCTATCCCCATCCCTGCCCTCTGAGGATCTACATGTGCTTCTGACGTCACATGGTACTTTGCAAAGGTTATCTTCCTTGGCTTCCTGTGCTTCCTCTGCCAAACCCCCCGCTCCCCGGCTTCCTGTCCTGGCCCAGCGGTGGTGTGTAGGGATGAGAGGGACTGATGTGCAGCTTGCTGAAGGCAGGGCTCCTGCTCTCCTGGTTCATGGCCAGTCCGTCCATATACTTAGAACAGTGCCTGGCAGGTAGATGGCACTTCATAAATGTTTGTTGAATGAAGGAGCGAATAACCAGATGAGCCTCGATGCAAATAATAATGAAGGACGTTTGCAGAGTGCTTCATAGGGAGACGAAGCCCCTTTCCTTTACTTGATCCCCTCTCCTCCTCCCAGAGCTCACACCAGCTTTTGAGGTGGTCCTGCTCGCGGCTCACAAATGAAGCCGCCCCAGCCCAGATTCACGCTTAGTAAGAGAAGTGGGACTCAGGTCCCAGAGTCGCCATGGTGCCCTTTCCCTGCCCCGAACGGCCTCGGTGTGAGTGTTTGTGGAGGCCCGAGGACGTCCTGGGCCAGGCGGTGTACAGGGGCAGGGGCGGTGGGACGGTGCTTGCTTTGCTTTCTAGGAGCTCAGAGCCTATTTGAGGAGGCCAGCCGTACGCATGTGGGACATTTGGGAAATGGTACAAGACAGCAGCTAGCAGAGTGCTGAGCTGCACATAATCGGGTGCCAGCCACATTCCCGTCCTTAACTAATCCGAGTCCTTTAGTCCCAGATGGGGACCATGAGGACAGACTCCCTATGCGGCAGAGGAGGAGCAAAGATGGGAGCGAAGGGGCAGCTGCATCTCCCTCGCCTTCATTCCACTGCAGCCAGCACGATGCCTGGCCCCGGCAACGGGATGGTGGCTGTTTCCCTCCGTAACTGGCCACGTTACGTGCCAGGCACCTGCTTGGAGCCTTACAGACCTTACCTCGCCCTCCTCACCGTGAGGCAGTGCCCAAAAGGGGAAGATGGGGTTCAGAGAGAGTACTCATCAGACCCAACATCGCACAGCTAATAAGGGGCAAAATCAGGATTTGAATCCAGATCTAGCCCTTCCCAATCCGGGCTCCTAATCAGACCCTGCTGCCTCCGTGAGTGACGGGACACAGTGACTTCCCTTCCCTGCAAGGATGGGGAGAAACATGGCTGAGGGGACGGTGATGTGGGAGGGAGGGTTGGAGGGAGCGGACACGGCTGTGTGTTACACAAACACAGGCAAGCACGTGCAGGCTGTCACGGGGCCACGCAGGTCTCTGACACCCCACCCCTTTCTCCCTGAACAGCCTCTCAGGGGCGCCCTAAGGCATGCTCTATGGGCGCTCACAGCAGAGGGAAGGGAAGGCACTGCCTCTAGAGATTCTGAGGGCATGGTGGGTGCCGGGGGTATATGTCAGGCTGCTCAGGCACCACGGACTGGGTGACTTCCTCAACAGGAAGTTACGGCTCACGGTTCTGGAGACAGGAAGTCAGATCAAGGAGCCAGCAGGGCTGGTGTCTGGGGAGGGCTCCACCCATGGAGTGCAGGTGGCCACCCTCCCCTCCTTCCTGTGTGCTCACAGGCTGCCCTGGGTCACATGTGGGGAGTCAGGTGCTTCTCTGATATCTGTCCTTCTGAGAACCTTAAGGACACTAATCCTGTGGGATCAGGGCCCTACCCAACAACCTCAGGGAACCCTCAGTACATTTTCAGAGGCTCCACCTCCAAATATATCCCCCCCCCCCCGGGAGTCCGGGCTTCAGCGTATGAACTGGGGAGGGGGCACAGACATCCAGGCTATGGCAGAGTGGGTGTGGGGCTGCAGACTTGGGGACAGGGCACAAGGCAGCTCACCTGCCAGTTTAGGAGGAGCTCCCAGCATTGATGCCCAGGTTGGATGGGGCTGGTGCGATGGCTTTAGCAAGTACACCACGCTGGGGCCGGCAGGATAAAGGGCCCCAGCAGCCAGATGACCTGGAGGCGTCCTGTCTCCCCAGGAGTTCCCTGCTCTCTGTTACAAGTCCCTAAAGGCAGGGGGGTCTGCTGCCTTGTTCTCTCTCGGCCCTCACAGTCAGCGTGTGTTCCTCCTTAGGTGCATTCTTGCCAAGCATCTCCTAGGTGAGCTGCACTGCATCATGCACGGCAGGTGTCTGTTTATCTAGATAATGCCTACCACTCAGGGCGTCGTCAGGAACGAATGAGCTGTTGTGGGTGTAAATATTTGGTGTGTGGTTGATATATGCATGAATATATATTTGTTGGATGAATGAATCTTTAGTTGGGAGAATGTGCTTCCTTCGAAGAGTAAGGATGATCTGGTAATCGCTAGTTTTTCCTTACTAACTGAGTCACTGAGCAAAGCAAATTCATTCATTCATTCATTCATTCACTCATTCAGCACTGATTGGCTGCATTCTTTCAGGAACCAAGGGTTAAGCAGACAGTGCCAAGATAATTCAGTAATGGTCCCTGCTCTTCAGGGTCTCACGGTCCAGGGGGAGAGAGACAAGGAAAGGGGTCATGAGTGTTCTGATGGGGGAAGAGCCCCAAGTGCTGCAGGAACCCCAAGGCGGGCACTGACTCGGGGGTCAGGGAGGAATTCCTGACATGTGAAGTCCATCATCTTCAAGGATGAGCAGCAGGTCCCCAGATGGGAAAAGGTGTGAGGGGCCTTCAAGGCGGAGAGAACAGCATGTGCAAAGGCTCCAAGCACAGCCACGGAGGGCCCCTTGAGGTCTGTGCGGCTGACACCCCAAGGAGAGCACCTGGGAGCAGGGGGTTGCTAGATGGAGCCAGGCCACTAAAGGGCCCCAGAGTGTATGTGTGAGCACCTGGGACCTCACCTGGGTGACTTCGCTTGTCCCCATTCTCAGAGGCAGCCGGTGAGCACCCGGGGGTCCTTTCCTGTTTCTGGTCTGGAAAACGCAGTGGGTCGTCTGTGCCTCCTTCAGAGGGTGGGAGGAGGGAGTGCGAGGGTGACAGCCTAGCCTTCGGTCGACTCCCAAGTGCTGGCCTGGTCTTTGGGTGGCACAGAGATTACGGAGGCCCGGGGGCGGGGGGGGGGGGGGGCGTGGTGCTCAGCCAGTGACCTGGAAGACCGGGGCCTGCTCCACCCTCTCCCCACAAAGATCTCCTCTCTGTTCCTTCACTCCTGGCCATCCTGATGGTCCTCTCAAATGTTCCGTGTCTTCCACCCCATCCCACCCTTCTTCCCCGGCAGGGAGGACAGGCGGGAGGCGGGGGTCAGGCCTACCAGGGGTCCATCATCCAGGCTTCCAGGCCTTATGGATTAGACAGCTAAGCCCTGGCAGTTAAGAGAGCTGAGGCTCTGAATCCGGTGGGGGCCCAGAGGAGCTCTCCCCAACCCCGTGGCCCCCAACAGGAGGTGGTGACAGAGCCCTGGACACCAAGTCCTCATCCCACATCCCGGCTGGGTCACTTCGAGTCAATGCCTGACCCTCGGGAAGCTTCTGTTTCTCTCTGTGGTGATGATTAGACGTGACCCGCCTAACTCGCAGGGCAAGGGGTCGTGTGGGTTAGTTACACAGCAATGAGCACTGCAGACCAAAGGGTGGATGTGATGAAAGGCACCTTCCGCATTGCACCACATAGGACACGTGTTTGGCTTTGAGCAGGCGTTACGGGCCGGATTGGTAGAGAGTTAGGTCCCTGGCCGAGTCGCAGGATGCCTGTATCCCTGAAAGGCGGCTGGTGGGCTGGAATGAGGGGAAGCAGCTCCTGGGGGGCCCTGTGCCCTTGGGGGATGACTGTATGCCTGTGTGGCTGTCTCGTGTGGGGTCCTGTGGATGCACCTGTGGCTGCGTTGTGTCTGTGTGTGTCCGTGTGTCCCGCAGCAATGTCTGTGTGGGCTTGCAGGACCCTTGCCCACACGTTTGTGTGACCATGTGTTTGCATTTGCTCATGAGGCCACATGTTCTGGACCCGGGACCTGAAAACGTGGTGTATCATGGGAACCCAGGTAGCTAGTACCCAGCTGGAGAGGGGTCCCTCCTCCTCAAGCTTCCGGGGAGCACGCCTTGCATTTCAGCACCACCCGGGGGTGGTGACATAGTCCTGGGAGCTGACCCGCGGGGGAGCACTCAAACTTTGTCCTTTTGCAGGAGAAGCTGAAATAAAGGTGGTGGCCTGTGGGATCTGGAGTGAGAACTCACATCGGGCAGACTGCTCCCTAAACTCAGCACCAGCGCACAGCCTGCCAGAGCCGGTGGCCAATTCGTTTGGGTGGGAGCAGAAGGCAGGAGGGAGAGAGTGAGGAAAGAAACCGCCAAAGCAGAAAGCGAGGGGCTAGGGCTCTTTCGCCGCTGTCCTCAGTTCTGTCATTGGCAGGTGGCCCGGGCCTCGGAGGACCAGGAGGGCCCCTCCCCCCACCCAGGACAACCCTGTAAGGGTGGGGGGGGTGTTTTCATCCCCTCTGAGGGTAGGCCAGATTTCTTTCCCACCCCATGAATTCATGAATTAAAAAAGAGTCCCCTGGAGTAGAATGAGATAATGCAGCATTTACACATCATCCCAGAAGCCATCTGCTGCCCGCTCCACCCCACCCATCAGCTAGGTGCCAGCCTGGGTCTGGGGCGCAGCCCGGGGAATGGAGGCTGCACACCCCTCTCCTGCAGGGGCGCGGGCAGCAGCAGGTCCCCGGCGCCCCCCTGGGCCCGGCCCGGCCCGCCCCTTTGGGGTTCCCCGCCCACCGGGTGCTCTCGGTGGCTCAGGCTCGCCTCCAGCGGGCGGGCGGCAGGCGGCAGGCGCGCGGCTCGCAGGCAGCGCGGTCCCGGCTCCGTTCATTCATGATCAGGACGCGGCCCCCGGAGACCCAGCCCGCGCGCCGGGAGAGGGGCCCAGCGTGCGGCAGGAGGGGCGGGCGGAGCGCGGCTCCCGCACCACACGCGGCGCGGGCTGGGTAGCCTCGCAGGCGGGCGCCCGCCCCGTGTCCAGTGCCAGGCAGGCTGCACCGCGCTCCGCGGTAGCGAAGGAAGGAGGCGGGCGGGCGGGCTCCGAGGGCTCGCCACCGGGAGCCGGGGGCCCTGGGAGTCAGTGCCTGTGCGGGGCGGGAAGGAAAGGCTCCGGGCGCCTGGCCCCGCGCTCGCTCGCTCGCTCGCTCTCTCTCTGAATACTAAGCTGCCAGCCAGCTGCCCGGTGCTGCCTTTCTCCGCGGGTTCGGAGTGGGGGATCCACACCGATTTCTCTCCAGGGGAGGGGAGGGGCAGGACTCGGGTCCCAACTCAAGTCTCGGCCGCCATGGGGGCCGTCATGGGCACCTTCTCATCTCTGCAAACCAAACAAAGGCGCACCTCCAAAGGTAAGCCACCTTCTTCCTCCTTTTGTCCCCCTGGCTGGGTTTGGGGGTGCTCGAAGCTGAAGTGGGGTGTGCCCCACTGACTCCGGACTTCCCTCTCTGTGAGGAGCCAATTCCTGTCCCTGGATCCAAAAGGAGACAGCAGAGGAGGGAGCCAAAGCGGGTGGGTACCTGTGCCCTGCGCCCTGGGTGATGGGCACCTGGACCTCCTCCTGGGGAGACCCCTGGGACCAGGGAAGGGCAAGCTCCCCGGTCGGGGTGACAGAATTGTCTATTGGGAAGCTCTTCCCGTCCCCATGACAGGGGGTGTGCGACGTGGACACCCAGCGAGGGTGCTCTCACATTCACATGCTCCTGGGGCTGCGATGCAGGTGCAGACCTGGGAGTCCATTGCTAGGAAGAGGGCGCTCTGCCTGCCCCCCCCCCCCAAAAAAAAAGAACACTCTGCAAGCCAAAAGGAACCAGCTGCCGCCAGGTGTAAGCTCCCCGGGCTCTTGTCCTGGTGGCTCGGGGAGTCCCTGCGAGACAGGGCATCACACAGGGGTGCTGCCCTGCTCTGGGAACCACTGGGGACACTGTTGGGGTGTGTGTCGGGGTATGGTGGAGAGGTGAGCTTCCAGCAAGGATTAGAAAGCATGATACACGGAGTCCCTCCTCCTGCACCCCTCCCCTCCCCCTTCCATTGCAGCCTCTCCCCACTGAGGCGCGCGGTCGGGCAGGTCCATGGGAAGTTGGGGCGGACATGTGTTGCACTGGCAGGGACTGGACAGGCCTCCTGGCCAGCAGTTAGAAAGTTGGTTGTGAGAAGAAAGAGACTGGATGCAGTTGGGAAAGAGAAAAGGATGGGTTTCTTCAGTTTCGTGCCGAAATACTACGTGAGTGGTAGGATTCTAAGGAACCCCACACTGAGGCCTTCAAGTTCTGCCACTGAAGCCCAGGTCCTGGTGTGAGTCCCTCGCTCTGTGACCTCAGCCAAGTCCCTTCACCCCTTATGCTGGCCAGGGATTAGATCTGTATTGGGATAATGGTGCACCCCAGGGGGCACCCTGAAAGTCTGCTCTTAGGCCTTTGGTCTCACCTGATGTATTGGGGGGGGGGGTCTGCATCTGTCTGCATCACAGAGCTCCCCATAAGTAACCTGTCGCAGGGTCCGAGCAGCCGGCCCAGACCCAGAGACATCAGGCTGGCTGCACACTGAGGAGTGAGGTCTCTGAGAAAAGGTCTTAGTGGATGAAGCTGCATTGGTGTCTACACCCTGGAACATAGAAGAGGCGTTGGCCCATCTGTGCAGCTGAGTTGCACACGCACCCTCCTGGCAGGGAAGGGACTGCTTGCCCTTTTAACGGCCCTATGCAGGACAGGCCCGTCTGTAAGTCTTGGCCCAGGGCCTTGACATTTAGGGCTGCTTTTCACAGATTCTCAGATACTGCCTGACCGGGGGGCCAAGTTCAGCGACAAATCCCCATCTCCTCCCCCTTTGCTTATCTATCTGACCAGCATGGGGTCCCAGAGGCCAGGGGACTGTGGGGACAAGGACCCCAGGGGTTTGTTTCACAACACTTTCTATGCCTGTGGCACTCGGGAGTCAGTTGGGTGTCTAGTGGAGTCTGAGATGTGAATCCATTCCTCTGTGACCTCAGGCAAGTCCCTTCACCTCGCTAAGCCTCAGTGTCCTTCTCCATAAATTGAGCAAGAGAATGTTACCTCTAGGCATGAGACTGGGTATGTGGGAAGTGGAGGGAGGGATGGAGGGGCCCTCCTCTTACTCTGCAGCCACCAGGGACTCAGAAGATACTGTTGAAAGGATCTGAAGATCAAATGAATGATGGATGGGGAGCTCTGTGCACAGGGCTGGGCAAAGATTTAGAGCCCAGACAATACTGTCTGCCATTCCCTTCTCCCACACAAAACTCCGGGTCACCCCAGATGAGTCCCTACAGGATTCTCCAGGGCCAAACCTCTTTGCTTCTCTCTTCCTGGAGTCTTAGAAAGAGCACTGGGGCGCCAGCACTCAGCGAGCTCCTACTGTGTGCCTGATGTCCTCTACCTGTGCATTCCCATTTAACGCTCATAAGCTGTGGGGTGGGCCGCCGTGACTAGCTGCCCGAGGCCTGAGCTGTCAGCCCCTCTGGCACCAAGCCCCACGGCATTGGCTGGAATTGCCCAGGCTTCAGCTGCCCACAGTTCCCAGGCATGTATTTGTCCTAGAGCAAAGTCTTCTTTTCCTGTCTTGCACCTCAGAAAGCTAATCAGCAGAAGACCCTTCCTGCAGGCAGGAGGCCTACAAAGTGGCTGGGAGGCTAGTGTTCAGGGATCATTTCCCCTCCGGGTCCTACCCCCAACCCCCCCCCCCCTCCCAGCCTTGGGAACCTCGGCGTCTCCTTTATAAAAGGAGGTAGTGACATTATACATTCCCTCAGGTTTCATCTCCTTCGCAAATTTGAGGATTCTCTCATTGCTGATGTTTTTACCAGAGCTGCTATGTAATCTCCGAGGCATCGGGCTCAGATCTAATTAGACACCGTCAGAGAGAGTGGAGGAGATTGTCGACTCAGAAGTCAGTCCCCCTGCTGGGTTCAAATCCAGGCTCCCTCGCTTCCTCGCTGTGTGACTAAGCCTTATTTTCCTCGACTCTGAAACAGGGGCAGTAGTAGTTACCGTCTTAAAATAGCTGTGTGTTGTGTGGATTTCAAGGCTAACCCACGACAAATGCTTAGCACAAGCCCGCTGGATAGCCGTGGTCAGCAGATTGCAGCTGCTATGAAATTGATGGCTCTCCTGTTTGGAGCTTCCAAATGCCTAGAGTAAGGCCATCCCGGAAGTAGTCAGTGCCCCGGGGAGTCCGAACAGCTCATTTCTGGAACCTTCTCCTAGCCCTGTGTGGAAAACTAGAACCCGACTCCCAGGCCCACAGGTGCGGGTCCTGTTGCTGCAGCCCCGACTGGCCTGTGCCCTGTGGCTGGCCCTGCAAACATGACAGCCTGCTCAAGGAGGACCCTGCATGTTTTGAAACTATCATTCTGTAGCATAGGCGTCTTTTTAAAATAGAGCAAAAGCTCTATGTGATTAGAACAGGGAGAGGGACAACCTGCCCACCCTGGGTGTTGAGGGAGAGCTTCCTGGAGGCAGCAGAAATCCAAAGTAGTTTAAGAATGACGCCACCGAATGAAAGCATTCCAGTGTATTGTCTGTCTCTGTTGGGGTCTTTGTTTGTCTTTATTAAGATTGGTGAAAGCCCACCCTGACTGGTTCGGCTCAGTGGATAGAGCGTCGGCCTGCGGACTGAAAGGTCCCAGGTTCCATTCTGGTCAAGGGCATGTACCTTGGTTGTGGGCACATCCCCAGTGGGGAATGTGCAGGAGGCAGCTGATCAATGTTTCTCTCTGATCGATGTTTCTGACTCTATCCCTCTCCCTTCCTCTCTGTAAAAAAATCAATAAAAAATATATTTAAAAATAAAAGATTGGTGAAATCCCTGCTTTGGGTGATTCCGCTTCTGCACCCCAGTCCCAGGTAGAATTTTTGGCACTAATTGTGTTGCATGTGTTGAGCCCCCAAGGACATTGCTCTGGGCCTGGGTGGGTAAGTGGAAAGAGGTGGGTGTCGGGAGTAAGCAGAGGAGGAAAATGCAGATGTAGTAGCTGGGTGGGGGTGGGGGGTGACAAGAGAATTTAGGAAGAACATCACTAGACCAAGGTCCCCTCCATGGAAATTTGCCTCTAAGCTACTAATCCCACGTTGCCGAGGTGGTTGGGTTATTGTCCTCCATGGCTAGGGAAAGCTTTCAAAACCTTCCGGAAACACTGAACTTGGGATCTCCAGAATGCCCATTGAGTCCATGAGCAAACTGAATCCCACAGTGATTATGTTTTCTGCTAGACCCACATGGCAAGCTAGAGTCAACTATGGGACTGGTTCTCATACTCCTACCTAGCTCAGTGAGCACCTGGCGAGGTTGGGTTGGGGGTTTATTGATGGGTCAGCATGTTCAGCCAGCAGCGATCTGTGAGACCAGCAAGAGGCAGAAAGATAGAGAAGCCGTAGCCCTGTGGTTACAGGGTCCTGGCCCCAGGGGACCTTGGACAAGTCATCTCATCTTAGCAATGCCCGATTTCTGGTGTCTGAAAGAAGAATCCTGGTTCCAGAGGCACTCCTGCCTTGGGCGTTGTCCGTTTCTGCATCGTTGTCCATCCTTTTAGCTCTGTATCGCCCTTCCCCCCACCTCCTTGTCTAATAGTTAAAATTCTGCCCGCATCCCAAGCCTTCACGCAGCTGTTTCCACATTCTGGAAGGCTTCCCCCAAGCCCCAGAGAAAAGTGATTTCTTCCATCTAAATCCCTGAATCTTTTAAGGTGTATATTCTCATGGCTCTTTGGTCATGCTTGGAATTCGGTGATGGATACAGTGGTTTTAACCCCCTGCCCACCCCAGCATGTCAGTTTCTTGGGGGCTCTTGTCTGAATCATTCTTAACTGCCTGCAACTCAGCTCCTTGCACATAGTAGGTATTCAATACATCTTTTTCTGGATGGAATTATAAATAATGGAATGGCTGGCTGCTCTCTGTTCTTTCCTGGAATTGCAGGACCTGCAGGAAAAGTTAGCATCACACTGGAATTTCACTTACCATCCCTCTGCCTGGAAATAATTCTGTTATTCAGTCTGCTGGATTTTCTATGAAATGTTCTGAACCTGTTTACCATTTAACAGGGAAATGCTGATAACAGGGTTCCACTCCCCAGCCCCCTGCTAGTCACAAAAGTATAGAGAGCCCACACCCAGTGCCTGGTACAGGTCTGTTCCCTCGGTCCCAGAAGAAACTCAGTGAAGCTCAAGGTGAACAGGAAGAGGGAGAGGGAGAGGCTGAAATGGAAGTGAAGAGATTGCTGCCTAAAAAGCAGTGCAGATTTCAGCCCGGTGCATGGAAAGGGACCATGTCCTGGACGTCTCTGGACACCTCGGAGGGCGTTGCTCAATAAATGCACAGTAAATGTGTGAGTGAACAAGTGAGTGGAAAAACGAATGACAGAGTGAATGGGGAAGTAAATGAAAGTCATATAAAATGTATGATAGCACCCAGCTGGTGTGGCTCAGTGGTTGAGCGTCAGCCCATGAACCAGGAGGTCACGGTTCGATTCTGAGTCAGGGCACATGCCCGGGTTGCAGGCTCTATTCCTAGTGGGTGGGGGTGGGAGTTGAGGGGTTGCAAGAGAATTTAGGGAGAACATCACTAGACCAGGAGGCAGCTGATCAATGATTCTCTCTCATCATTGATGTTTCTCTTTCTCCCTCTCCCTTACTTTTTGAAATCAATAAAAAAATATTTTTAAATAATTAGAAAATAATAAAAATGTATCATTTGGGAAATGTATGCATGAATGAACGAATGTGCGTAAGTTAGTGGGTAATGAAGATCTAGGAAGGCTATAATAAAAGTCTATCTTTGCTTGAAGAGTATTGATTGTCATGCTATTTGAATCTTGGATCTAAGCCCCCTGCCCACCCTGAAACTCGGAAGGAGTCAGTGTAGAGAAAGCCCTGGTACTGATCACTAGTGGTAAACGTAGAGCAAGTGCTTCTTAGAAAACTGGAAAGTATAAATTCCGTCAAGAAGCATCCTGGTACTTTTTTTTGGATATCAGGGCATAGGTAGTATCTTTGGGGAAGGTGGGAAGATGGGAAAATATCTTTTTTGCTTTTTTTTAATATGCATTTTTATTGATTTCAGATAGGAAGGAGAGGGAGGGAGGGAGAGAGAGAGAGAGAGAGAGAGAGAGAGAGAGAGAGAGAGAGAGAGAGAGAGAGAAGCATCTTCCACTTTTGTGTTGATTCATTCAAAAAACTGAAGTAAGGACTGACCCAGAAAGGCCTCCCTTGTATTTCAGATTCCCCTTGACCTTCTCTGGGTGAAATCAATAATATGCATTTTGTCTAACCCTTTATTTGTTCAATAAGCAGCTCCTTGGTGGCTTCCCTGATGTTATCTCTGCTCCAGATCTACTCCGGTTTCCCTGCTCTCTTTCCACCTCTACCTCCTTATTCACCTGGCAAACTCCTACACATCCCTCAAGAGCTCATTCAGTATCACGCCCCCAGGCTCCTGCAGGCAGAGCACACTCTCCCTCCCGTGCTCCCCCGCGGCTGTTGCTGCTTCCTCTTGCCACAGTTTTGCACAGTCTGTGACTGTGGATTTGCTCCGTTCTCTCTCTGACTTGCTGTCAGGGAATGAGCCGCATCCAGGGGCATCTATGAGGCCTGATCCTGGATCTGGACTTGACGGCTGCCAGTGGTGTGGAGGTGAGGATGGTTGGACCAGGGTGTGTGTGTTTGTTGGCTCCGAGTAGTGCGGGAATGCGGCAAAGCGGATGAGAGATACAGGTCTGCTCACGGGGAGAGGCCCGCAAAGCTCCGCATAACGGCCTTGGAGCTGATATTCCCATTCGTCAGGCAGAGAAGGGGCCGTGCTTAGGAGAGAGAGGCACACCAAGAATCCTGGGACCGTCAGAGAAACTCGACTTATCTTTGAATGCTTCCCCTCCCTCCACGTAGCATTTTAGATGGGTCACCTTCTGGGAGTTGCTGTGGTCAGTTGGCATATGCCAGCTTCCTGTGCCCCAGTAACAGGTTTTGGGGTTAAGTCCTGTTATTCCAGGCCGGACAGAAAGCCTGCCTGGGGCACTGGAGGGAATGGGAACCATATTCAAATCAGGGAACTACAGCCTGGACTGCATAACGGTTAGTACCACTGAGATAAAGTAAGAGACCTGGGTTCAAACTCTGCTTCTGTGACTTAGCCGGGCCTCTCTCTGAGCCCCGGTCTCCTCCTCTGTAGAATGGGGACAGTGGCCGTGTCTCCCTTATGAGGCTGAGGGAGGGAGCACAGTTTCACTTGTGGTGGGATCATTTCAGCAGCCTGGGGTCATACCGGCTCTGCTGCTGCCTCCTGTCCAACTCAGGATGGTCCCTGCCTCCTCTGTCGCCCCATCTGTGCAGTGACTCTCAGAGTCCTGGGTAAGCCCTGTGCCTTCAAGCTGTGGCCTCTGATTCCATGTCTCTGGGACCCAGAGCCACCAGAGCAACCATGGCCACCAGAACCCCGAGCACTTTCTCTGGGGACGCCAATGGGATGCCGTCAATTTTAGATGACGAGAGAAATTTCCAGTGGTGAGATAGACAATGTGGGTCATCTGCCAATAACGGTGATGATGATGATGATGATGGTGATGATTTCGACGACGACGATGATAAGAATAATAACAGCTAAAGTCGATCGGTGCCAGGAACCAGGCTCTGCCCTTCTCCTGTGTTATCTGACTACCCTCCTCCCAGCCCTAGAGGACAGACCCCATTCTAGTTCCCATTCTGCAGATGAGGAAACTGAGGCTCTAATAAGGGAAGGGCCTTGGCCAGGGGAGCAGTGCCGGGTTGAGCTCTCCCAGAGCCTGAGCAGTTCCACATCATGCCAGCTTCCTGCCTCCTGGCCTCGCCTGGAGGGAGAAGAGCAGAAAAGGGGAGTGTGGAGGTTGGGGAGAAGGCATTCGGGGATAGACGGAAGCTCCTCATTAGCCATATGGAACAACCCAGCCACCTGCAGGCCTTGAGCAAAATCACCCCTGGATCTGTTTCCATTTAATCAGACACTGCAGAAAGCCTGCCTATGAAATGATTGGGGGCATAGGGCCAGTGAGCAAATTCATTAACAGGATTAAGCATCTCTCCTCTGCTCTAATCATTTATCGGAACTAAATTCTTTTCACTTTGGTGCAGTCATCCTTGCCTGACAGGGAAGGATCGAGCACTTAGAAACCTCCAAGTGTGTTAGAATGTTCAGCCTTCGTGATCAGGCGCCAGCTCGGTCAATGCTTTCGCATGATCCAGGCGGGGTCAGGCGGTCAATGAGTTGTCATCGCTGCAAAGGAGACAAACCCAGGCACTTGCTGGTGCATTTGCCCTCTGCTCTCTCAGGAGTTCCTTTCGTCCTTAGCCACATGGGGGCCTACATTTATATTACACATATGTATGTGGCATGTGGATGTGGGCAGAGCCGGATTTCACATCAGGCCTGAGAGTGTATGGCCACATCCACATGCCACATACTATCTCCATCTCCACATCTAAGAAAGTAGGCTTTGGACAGGAGTTTCCTCCAAGGTTGTGAGGAGGATCAAATGCAATAATGCATGTGAGAGGCAGTGGCCAGCACATAGGGAGAATGCCACACGGCTGAGTTCTCACTGTCTGGAGCCGCGCTGCTTACGTGGTCCTCGGACCAGCAGCCGCGGCATCGCCTGGCTGCTTGTTAGAAATGCAGTCTCCAGCTGCATGTCTATGTATGTAATTATGAGGTATAAATATTTACAACGTTATATATCAACTGGAAGGGACCTTCAAAGCCTTCTAGTTCAAGTCTCATTTTATGATAACAGAACAGTCCAGATAAGGCATGCGGCTTGCCCACAGTCACACAGCTTGAGTGTCAGACCTGGGATCTGAACCCCCAGCATCTCCCAGGCCCTGCTTGTCTTCATCTGAACTGCTCTGAAGTCAGAGTCCCCGCCTGGCATTTCTGCAGTTGAGCTTTGCTTTGCTCTCCTCTCCTCTCCCTCTTTCTTTCCCTGTCCCTCTTCTTCCTTCTTTCTTTCCTTTCTCCCTCCCTCCCCCATCCCTCCCTCCTTTTCTCCCTTCCTTCTCTCTTGCTTTCTTTTGTTTTCCTTTCTTAAAGCCAGAAGTACAGGACTGTGTGTGCCCGCTTCCATTTTAATTTGTGAATTTTAAATGCTATTCCAGCCAAGTGAGATCCCAAATCTTGATTCTACAGCTGTCACCTTAGCTGTACCTCCGAGTCCTCTGCCATCTGAAGGGGGACTCTGGGTCTTCATCTGCGTTGCTTCTAGGACCACAGACCAGGACAGGGAGCAGGACAGGGCCACATGGACTGGTGACCTCTTTCTGCAAGGGATGGCATTAGCAGTGCTCCGAAAGGCAGAGCAGGCTGGCAACCTGGCGTATGTGCAAAGCCTTGTGTGGGATCTGAAACCAGAAATTCGACAGAAGTCAGTAGGAGTCTAATGGACAAAGGAAGCGCTCGCGGCGTGAAAGTCAGATGCCATTCCCAGGGGGCCTAACAGAAGCTCTTTGGTGGGAGAGGAGCAGTCCCCTGTTATTGTAGGATGTGCCCTGCACTGAGCAGTTAGCAGGGGAGGTCCAAGGACTCAGTGGGGGTTCAGTAGGCTTGTCTGGGCTCGAAATTGGAGCTGGGGCATCATCGCTGAAGGAGGAGGGTTTTGAATTTTCAGAGGCCCTACCATGTCCCAGACCTGTCTGCATACTCAGTCCTCCCATGTCATTTTTCCGGTATTCCTTCGATGGCTCTATGGTTAGTCTTACTCTGCAAATTGGGAAACGGAGGCTCAGGAAGTTCTTGGACTGTCTGCTGATCATAGAGCAAGGATTGAAGCATGTCTGATTCAACCCCCACCCCATATACACATGGCCTCCTACCCCAGCCGGAGGGCCGGTCCAGGACAGCAGGCCTCTGATCCCTGAGAGGAGCTTGGTCAGCTGCAGCTTGCATCCAAGTTCGCCGGGAGCTTATATGGTAGTCGCTGGCCTCCTCTTGGCACTGGCAGCCCCCCCCTCACACTGGCTGTGGGCCCAGAGGGAGAGGGGGGCTCTGCTGTCTGCCGATGAAGGGCTGTGGGCCAGGCAGCACCCGGCTCACCAGAAGTCAGTGCAGGTGCATCCACGTGTGGCTGAACTTCCTCCCAGCCCTGGGCCTCACCTGCTTAGGACTCTCCCAGCAAATGTTAACCCTGACCCTGACCCTAACCCTAACCCAGTGGTGGGCAAACTCATTAGTCAAAGAGCCAAATATCAACAGTACAATGATTGAAATTTCTTTGGAGTGCCAAATTTTTTAAACTTAAACTTCTTCTAAAGCCACTACTTCAAAATAGACTCGCCCAGGCCATGGTATTTTGTGGAAGAGCCACACTCAAGGGGCCAAAGAGCTGCATGTGGCTCGCGAGCCGCAGTTTGCCCACCACTGCCCTAACCGGTCACATTGCACACTCAGCAGGGGTCTCACCAGACAAGGCGGTGGGGGGCTCCTTCCCTTCCTCCTTTGCACAGACCCAGGCCAGTGCTGGGCTGCACTAGGACTCAGCCCCCAAGGCCCAAGGCCTGAAGGCGGAACCGATGATGCCCCCACCTCCACAGGCCCCACCAGTTGCTACGTAGCCAATTCAAACCAGAAACAGTAAAATAAGTCTAAAGAAGTCTAATAAAATTTAGATTTCGCCCTTGATGATTTTCTTGAAATATAATATACTTCCAAAATATTTTTTCATGATTTTTGATGCTTCTACTTTGCCGGTGCTTTAAGCATCTCTTGAATGCGCCTGTTGGGGTATCTCTGCATCAGAGTTGGAATCAGACAGGAAAAAGAAAAAACTGGTCTGCATTGAGCACCTACCGTGTGCCAGGCACTGAGCAAGGTGTCAACAAAGATAACAACAATCACAAACCATTATTAAAGTTCCTATAGTAATAAGATAAAGAAGAAGAGTAAGGAGAAATGACATTTATACCAGGGGGCCAAAAATAGGTTTATAGTTGGGAGGACACAAAATGGTTTATTCTTATATTCTTATTTATTAATTATTATATTATTTTCCACATGAGCAGCTGTAAACCTATTTTTGTCCCACCCTGCATAGTACTTTGTGACTTTGTGCCAAGCACTATTGTAAGTGCTCTTGATACATTAAACTAATTTCTTATAATAACTCTGAGAGGTCGGTACCATGATCATCCCCATCTAACAGATGAGACCTAATACTCTGAGAAGTATGCATTCATACCCCCCATTTTCAGATGAGGGAACTGAAGCTCGGGGGAAAGTGACTTGCCCAAACCTCCCGGTCCCCCTCCATGGCTGGTGCACCCTATTATTTGATATGTTTTTATTGATTTCAGAGAAGAAGAGAGAGGGAGAGAAAGATAGAAACATTAATGATGAGCGAGACACATCGATTGGCCTCTTCCTGCACACCCCCCACTGGGTATCACACCCACAACCCCAGGCATGTACCCTGACTGGGGATTGAACCACGACCTCCTGGTTCATAGGTCGACGCTCAATCACTGAGCCACGCCAACCAGGCCCAGGGTGCATTCTAAGGGGGAGTGGGGAGACCTGGGGCTAGGGATACAGTATTGAAATCTGTCCTGACCTTTCCAGGGCCACCCTGTCACTGGCATTCCCTATCACCTTGTGCTGCCATCCTCGCATCTGATTCTTCCTGACCTTCCAGACAGCTGCCCTGCCCATTGGCCCACGTTGTGTAGCTCATAATGGAGCCGAGTCAGGCTCCCACGTGCATTCCCCTAAAGAGGAAGCTGCTGGAAGGAGATTGGTGATGCAGGACACTGTCCGTGCTGGAATTTGGACCGGGTGGTTTTACTCCAGTCACCAGACTGGACTGAATCTGGCATCTCACTCTATTGAACTGCAGAGTTCACTACACTCTGGAGGCTCAGGCCAAGGAGAGAGCATCGCTACCAAGGCTCAGGGCCTGGACAATCTGAGGGGGTGCCCAAAAGAGGTGGCACATGAGTGTGAGAACAGAGCTGGGCTTGGCCATGTGGGAATGTAGGTGAGTGACGTTCGAGGCAGGAGGAACGGCATGAGCAGCACAGAGGTGGACAGCGAGGAAAGAGAAGGCATAAGAAATGACAGTGATGGTTCCGCTTTGGTGACTGGAAGAATGTTAATAGAAAGGATGTTGTTAGAAATGGGAGGGGACAGAGTGGAGGCAGGGGACAAGTCAGGTGCCCATATTCAGCAAGGTGGGGAAAGGCCCTGGAAGGTGGGAGAGCACAGAGATGGAGTGATGGGGGGTCAGGATTGTCCCTTCACCCCTGCTCTGCCCCCCTAGAGTCTCCCAGTGACCCAGTCAGCCTCTGTGTGCTTGCCCTCCTCCCCTCCCAGTGACGCGCTGTTTGTCCTGCTTGGTTTAGCAATTGATTGCCCAGAATTGCTCTGTAATCGCTCCCTGTAAACACGCTCGGGCTCTCCCGTCAGAAACACTTTCCTCAAAGACCAGGACTTTCTTCTGCTCTTCTGAGCTTCTGCAAGAAACCCAGCACAGTCCTGAGCACATGGTTGGTACATGGTGACTTGAATGGACATTTTTTAGAGATGCATGAGGACTTGGGACTCCCTAATTGGGATTAAAAATGTGGCATAGAAACTCGAGCACAGGCTTGACTCTCTCCCCGCTCCCCTTTTCTCCCAAGTTTGAGCTTCCTGCAGCCCCGGCATATCCACAGGTCCTGAAAATCAAAAGTTGTGGTTTAGTTTCAAAAACATAATGTATTGGAGGCTGTTGCACAACAGCTTAGAGTTAGTTGATGGAGAGGTGTTGGGTGAAATAGAACTGAAGGCCAGTCCTAGCTTACCCCTTTTTGCTGTGTGATTTAACCCCTCTCTGCATGTCAGTTGCTGCATCTTTAAATAGCAACCATCATATTACCAACTCATTGGATGGCCATGGGGAGCAAATGAGATAATGTGGCTGTAAGTGCTGAGTAAACTTTAAGGCGGTCCATCAATGGTGGGTATCAACATGAAGATGATGATAATGATCCTAGCAGTAGGAATGATTTTGACGAGTGTTGGCGATGATGCTTCCATGGATAAAGGTGCTGCTGCTGGTGGAGGTGGTAGCCATGATGGTGGGGATGGGGGTAGATGATGTTGGTGCTGATGGTAGAGATAATGTGGGCAATGGCAGTGTGATGGTGACGGTGATGACAATAGTGATGTTGATGGGGGTAATGGTGGTGGGGATAGGCAGTGCTCACGGTGGTGTTGGACATGATAATGTGATTATTATCGTAGGGGTGATGTTGATGCTAGGGTGGTGGTGGGATTGATGCAGGCGTGATGGTGGTAGCACAGTGAGGGGTGCTCATACAGGTGGTGGTGATAACATTAGGGGTGATGTTGGCGATGGTGGTGCTGGCGATGAAGAGATGTTTATGGTAGTGGCGGTGCTGGTGGACTTGAGGCTAACGTTCCCTTTGTCCGGTCTGTCGTCTCTGGCCAGGCTGCATAGCATGGCCAACCCCTGGCATTTGAGTTCCCCACATGGATTTGTCACCAGCAGGGAAGAATAAGACAGATCAGCTCAGCCTCCAGGTTGCTTCTCCTCTTACCCATGAGAGGAACATTCAGAATGATTCTTACATCAGCCGCCTTCTGCACACCACGTTCCCGGCACATAGCACAGTGCCACACCTAGTACACAGTCAGACTTTGATAAATATGTGTGAGTGACAGGATAAGCTTTCAGAAGGCCATGGGCCATACTCCTGACTAAACTCACCGGAGCTGCTTGTCCCACCTTCAGCGGTCTGCAGGCAGCTTCCCACCACATCAGAAGGTGCCCACTCTCAGACTGGGACCAGTGTGGGCAGTGTGGCGCTCTCCTTACTTGGCCAGCAGGGAGGACTGCCTGGGGTTCAGCCACACCAGACCGTGTTCTGCCCCAACTCTGTGCTGACCGAGCACAGGCTACAGTGGAGAAAAGGGCACCTCCTGCAGGGGCAGCTGGGGTCTGTGCCCCCTCCGCAGCCTCCGGAGAAGTTCTTTTGTTCTTTTGGCAACAAGTCCCTCCCCGCTGATCCTGGGAGAAGTTCAGTTCTCCATAGCCCACCCTCAACCCTGGGCAAGATAGAGGGACCCCACAGGCCTCTGTTCCTTGTGGGAAAGGAATGATCACATGGGACATTGCAGAATCCTGGTGGCTTTTAGGGATGCGGCATACAGTAAGGGCTCCGTAAATGGCAGTGCTTAATATTGGTAGCATTTATTGTCTCTGTGCCTGGTGGGGAGAGTAGTATAGTAAATAGTAAATAATGACAGGCCTGAGCCTTGGGGTGTCACTTTTTGGTGGAACCCGTGTGGTTAGGAGTCACGTGGAGTCCCCTGTTCTTGAGCTCTGAGCCAGAGGTGTGTCCCCTGAACGGATGGTGCATTGTGTTTGGGTTTGTTGAGAGAGATGGTGATGACCTAGTAGGCTTCTGGCTTCACCTGCGGTTCCATCAAATAAGGAGTAAGATTTGGAGACCAGACCATCTTAGACTGAAACCAGACTTGCCTCTCGTTGGCTGTTGGTGAGTTACTAGGCCTAGACCAGTGCGTGGCAAACTCATTAGTCAACAGAGCCAATATCAACAGGACAACGACTGAAATTTCTTTGGAGAGCTAAATTTTTTAAACTTAAACTTTTTCTAATGCCACTTCTTCAAAATAGACTCGCCCAAGCCGTGGTATTTTGGGGAAGAGCCACACTCAAAGGGCCAAAGAGCCGCATGTGGCTCGCGAGCTGCAGTTTGCCAACCACAGGCCTAGACCCTTAGTTTCTGTGTGTGCCCAGTGAGGTTGACAATCCTGAGCACGTGGGCTCCTGGGAAGAGTATGGAAACAAAAGGGTAAATGGAGCCGGGGATGGGCGATGGGGCTCTGTCCCCCAGGCAGCCAGGATGAGACAGTGGAAAGACCGAAGTGGTTTGGGGATTAGAGCTGCCTGCAGCCTTTGTCTGTCTCTGTTGCTGACTCACTGTTCCCCAGGACCTGGGATAAAATGAAGAAGAGGGTGAAGAAGTGAGGGAGAGGGGTCACAAGAGAATGTGACTTGAGGACTGCTGAGCAGGCTGCCGTCCATGGCAAACTCTCCACTCTGGGAGAAGCCAGGGGGTGTCATTTCTGTGGCTGTGACTGTTATTGTCGTGCAAAGGTGTGTGAGGAAGACCAGGTAGGAAGGACACAGGGTGAGCCAGAGAATGGAGGGACAGAACCTAGGCTGTATGTGTTTCCCTAAATTATCTCATTGAATGGTCATACAATCGATGGATAGATAGAGTTATTATCCCTCTTTTAGAAAGGAGCAAGACGAAGCTCATAGTGGAGAAGTGACGTGCCCAAGGTCACCTAGCTCAGTGGTCAGCAAACTGTGACTCTTGAGCCACATGCGGCTCTTTGGCCCCTTGAGTGTGGCTCTTCCACAAAACACCACGGCCTGGGCAAGTCTATTTTGAAGAAGTGGCGTTAGAAGAAGTTTAAGTTTAAAAAATGTGGCTCTCCAAAGAAATTCCAATCGTTGTACTGTTGACATTTGGCTCTGTTGACTAATGAGTTTGCCGACCACTGACCTAGCTGATAAGGGCCAGAACAGTATTGAACCCAGGCCCATCCACCCATCAGTCAGAGACTTGACAACTACTCCCTGGGATTAGCTGCATTTGTCATGTGGGGAAGCTGAGGCTCAGGAAAGCTGCCTCCCACAGTTGCACAGCCAGCTTGAAGCAACACAAGCCTAATCCCATCGCTCCTGGCTGCCAGCCCCTCAATCCCTCCCCAGCGGCTCGCACATCACTGCAGCTGACAGCACGAGCATCTCTTATGCCTGCTCCTTCTCTTCCTGCCTTCCTTGGCCATCTTCCAAATTTCAGGGGAGCAATAAACTTAAGAGTCAGACAGAGCAAGGCTGTAGGAAGCTCAAACCCCAAACCAATTTGGTCTTTACGTGACTTCCATCTAAGCTGCCTGGAAGACAAACCCTCCACCCCCACCGCCATCGCTCTGATAGGCCAATAGGCAGCAGCCAGACGAGAAGCGCGGCATACGTTACGCCTCTCGCCCAGTCCCCATTAATTCAGCGGTGCTCCGCGTCATGGTGAAATGCAAGGCTCAGAAACGAGGCAGGCCTGGTCTGCAACTGGGCTCTGCCTTTCTCGTGTGATCTTGGGTAAGTCACCTACTGTCTCTGAGCCTCAGGTTCTTCCTCTGTAAAATAAAGATGGTAGCGAGAGTTGCTTTGAAGATTAATTGAAAATACCTGCTCCATAATAGGTACCCATTTGAGGACTAGCAAGAGTTAACCTCAGGCTATAGCAATGATTCGTAGAGGCTCTTCTGCAACCCCAATCCTAGTCCCTCGCACAGTGTGACAAATCCTGGCACGTGCTGTCACTCCCTTATCCACTACCCGTGGCAAATGTTGGTCATCCCTCACTTTCCTACTGAGCTAGAATGTGACCTCAGAATCCTTAACACAGCCTCCAGGCAGCAATCACTACCAATTAATTACAGTGGGCCTGGAAAACAGATGAAATTTATCTGCATCTTCTGTATAGCCCAGGGTTTGTGTTCAGTCTGCTTCTGTGAGTTCATATCTCTCTCTCTCCCCCTCTCTCCCCCTCTCTCTCCCTCTCCCTCTCCCCCTCTCTCTCCCTCTCCCTCTCCCCTTCCCCCTCCCCCTCCTCCTCCCCCTCCCCCCCCCTCTCCCTCTCCCTATCCCCCTCCCTCTTCCCCTCTCCCTCTCCCTCTTCCTCTCCCTCTCCCTCTCCCCCTCTCCCTCTCCCCCTCCCCCTCTCCCTCTCCCTCTCCCTCCTCCTCCCCCTCCCTACTTCTCTCTCTCTCTTTCTCTCTCTCTCCCTCCCTCCCTCCCTCTCCCCCCTTAAACTGCTGTTCCAGCCTGAAAGAACATTCCAGCCATTTGCTGCTGGTTTATTTGTACATATATCTCTGTGCTTTCAGAATCCCTGCCTGTGGGTCCTTGGGGCCTGCAACATCAGCTCGTGTCTGGGAGGAGCGGGGAGGGAAGCAAGATAGAACTTGGGAAAGGAAAATGGACGCACAGTACTCACTGTTAGGAGTGACACAAGAGAAGGTGGCTGACTACGAATTTGAAGTCTCCCAAGATTGAACACTCCATGGATGCGACTGTAATCTCACAGAGGGAGGCCTAGAACAGAACGCTTTTAGTTTTTAGGGTAATGCCAGCTGCTGTAACACATAGACCCCAATATTTCAGTGGCTTGGCATGTACAATTTTATCATACGTAAAACTAGCCAATGTGGGTGTCCCTGTGAGCAAGTAGCTTTCTTCCATGTGGCCACCCAGGGATCCATTGGGCCTCCTTCTCTCTCGTCACTTCCCCAACCCCTAGAGCCTCTTTTCTACCGTGGTGAAGGGGGTAGAGACGCCACCCTTTTCATAACCACTGTGACCGGCGGTGACAAACATCGCTTACACTCAGATTCCACTGGAGAGAGCTTGTTCCTAACCCCACTCAAATGCAAAGGCAAGTGGGAAGCAGGAAGTGGGGTCTGTGGTGGGCCCACAACTTTATACTCTTGGAGAAGCACAAGGGAACCACAGAGGGACCGCTGACGATGGCAGTTCAGGGGCAGGCCCACCTGGGCGGGGTCCTGCCTGGGGAAGGAGGCTGAGTCCTGATGCCGGTTGCTCATCGTGGGCATGGAGAAGGCCGCTCGAGCCAGAGGTCAGCTGGCAGGATTCACCACATCTGTGCAAGCAAGCAAGCCCTGCCTGAACCAGGGACATGGCCAGTCAGAGCTGCTTGTCAACGGTCTCGCTCTCAGAGAGAGGATGCCCCAGACAATCAGAGCCTGCTGCCATTAAATCACCAGATGGTTCACCCAGCCTCGGGGGTGCTTCTAGGTTCACCAGGAAACTTTCTTATTCATCACGCAGCCGCCCCACTCCCCCATTCCCCCCTGCCCCATTTCCCCCTCACTCCCCTTCGCCAGGCAGCTCTGCCTGCAGGGGAGACGGCACTGGTCCCAGTCTCTGCAGTCCTGCTCCGCAGGCAGTTCCACTTCTCAGCGCGGCTCATATTTTGGTCTCCTGATCTGGGTTAATGGGAGTGTCCTCCTGACAGATGGGCCCCTTCCGGGCGTGCCAGCGAGAGCAGGTTCCTGCACTCCCCAGGCTGGGGGCCAGAGGCTGGGGAAGGCGCCAAGGTAAACACCACCCTGTGAGGTCCCTGCCAAGCAGTCAGGCCTCCTATGGGCATCACACGCCTCCTCATAAGGCCCTGGCTGCCCGGGGGCCCGCGGGAGCCACACCCACAGCCCCTCAGCGCTGGCTCTGTCTCCGGCTGCATGCGGGACCTTCTGGCAGCTTCTCTCTGATCTCTACAAGGAAGGAGGCAGGAAGGAGAGGAGCTGAGGAAAAATAGATCGCATGCTCAGCTTTCCCTGCAAAGCATATCTTGTGAGCCTCGTCTGTACAGGGCTCGGAACAAAGGAATCCTGGCACTTTGATTATCGTGTCTGCGGCCGCTGCTGGAATGAGTCTGACATTCACCAGGCCTGGGTAGGAATTATAATTACATTGCAGGACCCCAGGCAACCGCGTAAACTGATTAGCTGCTTGCTCCGACTTGATGGATTTCTGTTCCCCCTCTGGGTCGTAAGCAGAGCCGCGGGAGACGGGGAAAGCCCGCTGGGTGGCCACCATCAGATGGGGCGCTGTACATCCAGGGAGCCAACCAGAAGGGCACAGACCGGCTTTCGGAGAGGCAGCCGGACGGAGCTCCACCTGCTGCGGTGCTGGGGGCCCGGCTCCCGCGGCCGCTGACTGCCCTCTGGTCTCGGGCAGGGCGGGCTTGGGCTGCGGTGAGTGAGCTCAGAGCTGATGTGACAGGGCTCCTGGGTGATATTCTGGGAAGTCTCCCCCCTTCCACACTGCCCCCCCCCAAAGGACGCCGAAGCTATCTGCCAGGTGTGATCATTGCACAGATAATTACACGATTCAGAGCCTGCTGGAGAGCCCTGAGCTGGCCCCAGAGCCGAGAGGCGGGTTCTGGCTGCAGCCATTCCTGCTCTCAGAGCCAGTTTGATAAAGAGGGTAAACATTTCCCTTCCTAAGAAGCCTTGCTGGCAGGGCCAGGACTTGGCAGACGTACAGGTGGGAGAGGAGGGAGTTGATGAGCTCTCTTTCTCCACTCACCTCTTCCAGAGTCCCCAGAGTTCTAACCAGAGCCCTCTAGCCTGAGCCCTCTAGCCTGAGCCCTCTACCCTGAGCCCTCTACCCTGAGCCCTCTAGCCTGAGCCCTCTACCCTGAGCCCTCTACCCTGAGCCCTCTACCCTGAGCCCTCTAACCCGAGCCCTCTACCCTGAGCCCTCTAGCCTGAGCCCTCTAGCCTGAGCCCTCTAGCCTGAGCCCTCTACCCTGAGCCCTCTAACCTGAACCCTCTAGCCTGAGTCCTCTACCCTGAACCCTCTAACCTGAACCCTCTACCCTGAGCCCTCTACCCTGAGCCCTCTAACCCGAGCCCTCTACCCTGAGCCCTCTAGCCTGAACCCTCTAACCTGAGCCCTCTACCCTGAACCCTCTAACCTGAACCCTCTACCCTGAACCCTCTACCCTGAGCCCTCTACCCTGAGCCCTCTACCCTGAGCCCTTTACTCTGAGCCCTCTACCCTGAACCCTCTAACCCGAGCCCTCTAACCTGAGCCCTCTGAGCTCTTCCTCTGCACCCCCTCCCTGGGACAGCCCACCCCTCCCCTGGCATCTACATGCCGATGATGCTGAGCCCTCCACCACCAACGTGAAGTCGTGGCCCTCTGAGCTGCAGCCATGGGCACCTGCTTCAGATGCCTCCTGCGGCGTGCCATGCCCCAAGCTGAGCTCCACTCCTCTGATCTCCCAGCCAGCCTCACCCCACCCTCCCAAACCAGACCCCCAGCTAGGAAGCCAAGAGTCCCTCTGGCCTTCTTCTACTCCTCCACCCGCTCATCATCTGAGGCCAAATCTTGTCAGTTCTACGGCATGCGTGTCTCCTGCATCCGGCCTCCCCTCACGTCCCCCTTGCACGGCCCAGGCCCAGGCTCCAGACTCATCTCCGACTTTCTCGTGTGGCCTCCTCACTGGCCTCTCTGCTGCCACCCTCCCCACTGCCTCCAGAGCCATCTTTCCTCATGTAAAGCGGTGGTGTCTTGCCATGCTATGGCCGTCCTGTGGTTTCCAGTCACTGCCACATGCATGCCAACCCTAGTGATCACACTGTACTCTGCCCCGTCCCCCAGTCATGGCTTAGCCAGGCCTGAAAATGCAAGAGTGCAATGGAAGAAGGGAAGGGGAATGTTCCAGGCTCTGACGCCAGATTCTGGGTTTGAATCTCAGTTCCTTCACATGTTAGCTGTGTGACCTTGGGCAAGTCACTCAAGCCCTCTGTTCCTCTTTCCCCCCATTTATAACTTGGAAATGACAGGAACAAAAGAACCTGTCCCCTGGGCCTGTTGGGAGGAGTCCGTATTCGTGTGAATAGTTCACGGAAAGCACTCAAGCATAATCAGTGTGTGGTCGATATTTTATCAAATGTTGGCTGCGAATCCCAAGATGGATACTAACAAAACGTCCAAACCAGAAAGAAAAAGAAAAACAGTTCAGCCAGTCCATGCTTTCATTGGACAGAGGGAAAATTAAGGTCCTGAGAAGGAAAGGACCCTCAGCCCAGCCACCCTGGGGGCCTGACTCCTAAGACCCACCCGGGAGTGCACCGGCCTGGGGCCCAGCCCACCTGGGATGGACCCACAGCTCCCTCTGGACAGTCAGTCGGTCAAGTTCTCCGAGTTCTCCGACGGCTCACCAGGCAGGAGAGGGGTTCCTCCCCTACGAAACCCCTGGGTCCGAGAGGCGGGTTGGAGCTGGGGAGGGAAAATGTGCAACTCGGTTCCAGGTTAGACAAGTAGGGAGGCACCTAATTGCAGGGGGGGGTGACGGGGGACTTCCGTCTAAGGCCTGGGGAACTTGTTCCTCTGAGGCCCTGGGCTCAGTCTGAGGGTCCCCATTGACTGCGTTCCCATGTGGACCAGGATCAGTGGGAGGAGGTGAGCAGGCCTGACTGGGGCAGCAGCGGAGTCCCTGTGGGGATCCCCATCTCTGGCTTCTGAGGGGCCTGTCCCGAGGGGCTGAGCCTGGACTCTGAAAACTGCCTCGGTCCAAACCCCATCTCTAGCGCTTACCAGCTGGGCGATCTCAGGCACCTCATTTTGCCCTCCTGTACAATGGGGGGTCATAATCACCCCTGCCTCACAGGGTTGCCATGATGATCAAGGAAATCAGCTGCCCCTGGGGCCCCTAGTGCCTGCGATGCAGCGAAGGCTCCGCACCCCTGCACGGGCTGCCCGGGTGCGCCAGTGTCTGCAGAGCCCGTGTTCCCCCGCGGGTGCGGGGGAGGGAGGCCCCTCACGAAACCCTCACGCAGAGCTCTGCCGACTGGCAGTTTTTCCTCGAGTTAATTCCGGAGCCCTGACCTTTTCTGCTGTGCCTCTGACTCAGACTGCAGTGTCGCAGTGCCCGCCAAAGGTGCCAACAAGCCCCTTTCCTAGGCAACCGAGGGGCAGGAGTGTTCTGGAAGCTTCTCCCAGGGTGGGAGTGGGGGGTGGGTGGGGTGTGCCGTCTGACACCCCACATCCCCCTGGTTGAAGGGAGTCGTTCAGTAATTATCTCTGCCGTCCCCGCAGTGAGGGGTGAGGATGTCAGTTCGGGTGTGTGGGCCGAGCCTCTCAGCCTGCATCCCACGCTCGGGAGCCTCACCCCTGCACAGGGCTGTCAGAGTCACCAGGGAAACGGGGCTGCGGAGAATGCCAGGCCTGCCAGGCTGCGCTCCCGGGGCGACAGGTCTCCATGCTCAGCATAATTCCATCTCACAGCCACATGGAAATTTCTACAGCGTCTCACAGTCCTGCTCCCCCACAGGCCCAGGCTGGTTAGACATGTTCACCCGCATCCTGCTCACACCTGGCTCCTCTGTGTGACCCTGTGTGTGACCCTGCCATGGGCAGGTCACCTTCCCAAGGACGGGGCTCCCTCCCTCGTAGAAGTCAGTCGGTACGTGGTGACTGCGGAGGGAGAACAGAGTCTTCAGTGGCTAGGACAGCGCCTGGACTGGACTCCACGCTCAATCAAGGTCCGCTGTAGAGCATCCCCATCTCGACCTGCTCAGCCCTTTCTGCCGATGAACAGAGTGAGGTCGGGGAGTCAAGGGACATGCTTGGCGAGGTTCAAACACAGGCCTGCTGAGTTCCAAGTCCCACGTGTCTCTGCTCTCCCCAGGCTGTGTGGGAGCTGTCACTGGAGGGGTCCATTCACCCTCCTGCAGCTCACGTATGTCCAGCACCCAGAGCTTGCCCCCCTTTAACTGGAGATCTGTCTTTCTGGGCCTTGCATCTTTGCTCGTCTTGGAGAGTCGCCAGTGAAACCCAAGAGGTAACATCTGGGAGGGGAAAACAGAGAGAGTGTCAACTGCTTTCATTCTGTCCCCACTGTTTGGGACACCTCTGCACAGCCTCGCAGCTATACCCTTCATCTGACTAACTCCTTCCTGTCCTCTGGAACTTGATAAGGCATAGCCTCCTCCAGGAAGCCTTCCTGTATTTCTTCTCCCCCCCCAAGACTGGCTCAGGTGATCCTTCTCTTGCCCCAGGACACCCCTGCTCACTACAAGCCCAGCCTGGAGCTCCAGGCCGTGATGCTTTAAGATCAGAGAGCAAGCCCACCACTTGCAGTGCCTGACACATGGCAGGAGTTCGATAAAGCTACGTATTTACTAACTTACAAGCTAATATACTGCCTCACCACAATGAGATTGGAGGCAACTGAATGAATGCATGTTTGCCAAGCTGAATTAGGCTGAGGCAGGGGTGCTGGCCCAGGAGAAACCACATGGGCATGGCATCAGGAAGCCCTGGATGAGAAAGTCGGACCCTGGCCCTGTGGCTCCTGTAGAACTTTGGAAAAGTCGTTTTCCCTCCTGGAGCCGCAGTTAGCTGTGCCCATGGGGCCGTGAATGTTGCGAGGACCCAGTGTAAGGAAGGGCGGCCGCTCAGACCAGGGCGGAGCCAGGCAGTTCAGTTTGACTTTGGCCTCCAACTCTTCGGAAACGATCCAAAGACCCATCACAGGCAGTCACTGTTACTTTGCGAAAACACAAACGTGATGTGTGCTCCCTGGAGGCCTGGAGGCCTGGAGCTGGCCCACTCACATGCCCACCCCCAGCACTCACATCTCAGAACAACTGCGTGTTCCTCTGTCCGTCCTTGGGTGCTGAGTAATAGCCAAGGTTCTCAAAAGACAAAAGAAAACACCTTTGGGTGAGAGTGACTACGTCATCTGATGCCTCTAGCATTCATTGGGGGGCAGAGTTCATTCCAGTGGTCTCGACCAGGATCACTGTCCTGTCTCTATAGAAGCACAACAGTACTAAATGGTCTCCCCCCCCCCCTTCTCCTTTCCTGCACACGTGATAGCCAGCGGGCAGTGGTATTTGTGAGCAGGAGGATTTGGGAAGGCTTCCGGAGCTTTCCTCTAGCCTCCAGCGTCGACTGCAGTAGGAACTCTGCCTGGGGCCTGCCCTGGAGGGAACGGCAGCTCGGCAGCCAATCCCACACAAGCTGCTCTGGCTCCTGGCCCAGCCGCTGTGTGCCAGCCCCGACCCTCTCCCAGGACCTTGCCCTAGTCAGCAGGCTCCTTTTCCAGGAGAAAGGCCAACGTCTGGGTTATCTGGATAGCTGTTCCTCTCCCCCACCCCTCCATGACCCCAACACCATCTGAGACAATGCCGAGAGCCACAGGCCGGACGGTAGGGCTGTGGAGGTGTTTGCTAGCTGAGTGACCGTTCGTATCTGTACCATGGGCCCCCCTGCGCGGCTGGCGTGGAATAAGTCAGATGTGCTATGTCTGGTATCTGGGCCACAGTGGGCGCTCCCGAAAACTTACTCATCCTCCCGAGGTGTCTGGGAGATGATTGGAAACAAAATCCAAGGGCCTGATGCTGCCGGGGCCTGTGTCGGGCAGAGCTGGGGCAGTGAGGGCGTTGTGGCGTATCGGCATCAATGGGACCCAGGACCCTCCACTCCCCTTTCTCTGCTATAGGCAGGAAACCTGGGACCTCGGGATGTGACAGGGTCACAGACCCCAGTCAGAAAGCCAGGGGTCTGTCTAAAGGGCTTCCATCTCCTTCATTTGGGACGGAGATGTCTCTCTCGCGCTAGTACCGTCTCTGAATGCGTGTGGGAATGGCATTGCAGACTGCATAATGCTCTGAATTTGAGCAGGGAACCCACTAGGCTCTCCAAGGGAGCCGGCAGGCTCGCTGAGTAGGAAGTGTTAGCTTCAGAGACCCTTTGTGGGAGCATCCCTCTGCATTCGTCAGGACTTTCCCAGTTTAAACAACAAATGCCAGCTGTTAGCGTTTCAGTGGAAGACAAGGATTGCTTGCTTCGTGTAATAAGAGTTCACTTCAGTGACAGTTGCATGCAGCTGTTCAAGAAGATATCCACAAAAATCTGTTGATTTTCTTTTCTCCGTTCTGCTCTCGTCTCTTTTGGCTTCGTCCTCAGGAGAGCTCTACCTTTGGGGTGCCGGCAGTAGCTACCAGTAGCCCCCAATGTATGCCCTTCAGCTCAACAGCCTCAAGGGGAAAGGGCTTCTCTTCACTAGTTCCAAAAAAAAAAAAAAAAAAAGTTCCAAGGCTGGCTCTCATTGGCCAGATCAGCCATGTGCTGCACTCTGATTGGCCAAGATCGGGGAGGAAGGAGGATTCTGTCTTAACTGCCAAGTGGCTACACTTGGAAGAGGGGTGGGAAAACCAAGGAGCTCTTCCTAGAAAGAAGGGGCATGGCTGCTGGGCTGGCCAAAGTCATAGACATCAGACATCGCTGCCTCGTGAAATGATGCGGGTTCCCGCAGAGACCGGTCTCACGCTGAGGCACCACCCGCCCTAACCTTCAGCCGGAATGATCGCAAGTCACCTTCGCTCACTTTGCCAGGCACCTGCTCCATGTCGAGAGCTGTGCCTACTGTTGAATATGCATCTTCTTGTGAGTCTCCGAGGTTGGTTCTGTTACCATTCTTTCCCAGCGACAGATGACAAACCAAGACTGTCGAGGAAGCATGAACAAGTTGCCCAGGGTTAGCGCTTATAAATGGCAGGGCTGGGACTGGAGCCCGGGTGAGGCAGTCTGATTGCAGAATGTCACCCCGGTGGTAGAGCCTTCCCTCACCATGCCTCAGAGCTCTGCCCTTCTGTGCCTTAGTGTCCGTTGGTCTCTAAGCTTTCAGCACCCCCTCCCCACACCCTGCTCTCTTGCGCCAAAGTCGCCCTCGAATGCTCTCTCCTCTTGACAGCTGCCTCCAGGACTCGTGCTGGGAGAGACCTTTCCTCCTCCGCCACCGCCACGCTCACCAGCCCACTGCAGAGCACGGCGGGTGCCTTTGTTTCCCGTAGGTGGCCAGCTCTTCAGGGCCAGAGACTGTATCTCTTATTTACCGTTCCAGCACCTAGTACGGTGCCTGGCACATAGCAGGTGCTCATCACTCATCGAGGGTCTGGTGACTGCTACGATGACAACACGAATAAGATCAAAGCAGAGACGGCTGCGGGGACTTCGGGCTGGGAGTGTGACTGTTCGTGATGACCTCGTAGCTGATGAGTATGATGATGGCCAGTGTGTCAGGTACCACCCCAGGGGCTTTGCAAACTGCTCCTCTTAGTCCTCCCAGCAATATCATGATGCGGGTGTTGCTCTTCTCGTGTTGTAGGTGAAGAAACTGGGGCTCAGGGTGAAACGACTTGCCCAAAGTCCAGCATAGCCCATAGTCAAGGATAAGGATGGGCTGCCTGGCTCTCTCGCACACTTCTGCCTCTCCTGCCCAGGGAGCTCCCCACAGATAGATTCTGTGGCTTCCCAGAATCTATCTGGCAGTTTCCCTGCGTTTGGAGAATTGCCAGCATTAGAAAGTCTCCGTCCCCAGGTGAAAGCTCAAACTCAGACATCGGCCGCCTTGCATGGAGGGCTCAGACATCCACCTGAAAAAGTGGGTGACGTATGGAATCCATGTTTAGCAAGGATGGCAGCAAAAGCAAACATTTTGGGGGAGGCAGGGGAGAGGGAGCTGTGGTGTTTTCCTCCGACTGTGGCCATGGCCCTACATTAAGCAGCATGGATAGCATGTGGGGTCTTTCCTGCAGTGACCCCCACGGTGGGACTTGGTTATTATTTCTGGCAGAGTGGCCACCAAACCTCACACCTGGACCCTCTTGAGATTCCCCAAATCAACAGATACCATTTAATGAGTCCCTTCCCTGCATAAACCAACTAGAGTGAATGCTGTAGTTTGCAACCAAGGACCCTGACTGAGAGACCCGCCACGGACAGTGGAATGTGGAGCACGTGGGCTTCAAACAGACCTGCGGGGAGGCCACGTGAGCTCTGACTGTCCATGCAGCCAGGTGAGGAGGCCACGCCAGGAGGCCCTCAGGAATTAGAGAGGACAGTTATTATGCGGAGACTCTCCAAAGCCTTTGCCTCCTGCACCTCTCCCGTCAAGCTGTTGTGCACACAGACAACCCGGGGATGTTGTTAGCATGCAGTCCTGATCAGGAGGGCTGGGCTGCATCCGGGGACCTGGTGTTTCCAATGCAGCCTCCGCACCCAGGCCCACCAGGTTTGTAGTCCAAAGTCCACCAGGGAGGGGGTGGGGTTCCTGTGATCCTTAGGCCTCAGGCCAAATGTTGCACGTTACAGGAGCGCCCACTTCGGCTTCACGAAATAATGAGATCAAACCCTTGCCCGGAAGTCTGCTGCCAACAGTGACTGCCCGCTTGGGTAATATCACTACGGAACTTCGAGGCTCATAATTAACACGCTTTGTCATGCTGCTTCTGCTCCTAATGAGGACATTTTTTACAATTTGCTTTGTTCAACACACGGGCTTGGTTCCTTTACCCCACAATAGCGTGGAAGCAACGTGGTTTGCTGTTTCTACCTCTAACTCCTCTCAGGGAGAGGCAGCACGTATGAGCCACTGCAGGAGCCCCAGCACCCCAACCCAGGGGATGCAGTCCCTGGAAACAGCCAGCAAGGCCTTTGAAATCTTCACCACTTCACAGACATTCCAGTCCTGGCCCTGTCTTTTTCAGACTCAGCTCACACTATTTTCTGTGGTCGCCTGGCCTCTGGTCACTCTTAACTCCCCTAAACAGAACTACCCTCTCTCTCTCTCTGCCAAACCTTTCCACGGGCAGTTCCCAGGTTTGAAACGTCCTCCCTACTACCACCCTTATCCATCTAGCCAACTCCTCCTTGACCTTTAAAACCCATTTCCTGCGTCCCCTTCTCTAGGAAGTCTTTCTTGACCTTCCTTTTTTCTACTCCTCAGTCTGATCTAAACCATAGAGATTAGTACTTCATTTTACAGCTTTTCCTCAGTTTGTAGGCAGCAGCAAACTCAGACCACACAGTTGGGTGTGCAAGAAATGCTGCTTTCTTTATTGTCTAGTAACCAAAATCACCTTCAACTTCAGCCCTCCTTCTGCCAAGGGAAAAAAAACAAAATATTATTTACGTTTCCTACCCCCTTCTCTGGAGTGGTATTTCCATGTCAGACAGTGTTTATCTCAGGCAAGGGTGCCAGAGAACTGAGCAGGGTCCTCTGTCTTCTGCCTGGGCTGGCCCTCACTCAGCTGCCCTTGACCCTCACCTCAGATCTCAGGTCCGTGTGGAACCCTGGTCCATTCTCCTCATCTGGGCCTGAGGCCTCTTGAGTCCAATTCCCTCTCTCCCTCCCTCCCTCCCTCCCACCTACTATCTCTGACACAAAGATGTATCGGGCTTTCTGGGGTGAGGTCCTCTGACACCTCCTTATCCCTGTTGCATGGACACCTTCCTGGTGCCTAGATCATGGTCACAAGGCTCTGTGGCTGCTCTCAGACCCCCCATCGCCTGCTCCCTTAGGGAGTGACTCGGTGGGAAGGGGGGGGGGGGGGTCACAGTTCCTTTTTACATGACCGTCAACAAACATTTCGTGTTCTTCCCTTCAGTTCTCCTACTCCCCCTCACCCCAGTCCAGGGCGGGGGAGGGTGGAAAGGCAGGGGTTTCTCTGACCCAGCACACAGGCTTCCAGATCCGCTGCTTCCCCTGGAGGCCTTCCATGCTCTGGGCCTCAACATCCAGAGCCTGTCCCCTCTCAGCTGCAGGTCTTAGGCTCTACAGCAGCCATTCTCAACCTGTGAGGTCGTGACCCACAGGTTGAGAACCGCTAACAGGGTCGCCTAAGACCATCGGATAACACAGATATTTACATTACAACTCATTAACAGTAGCAACATTACAGTTATGAAATAGGAACGAAAATAATTTTATGGTTAGGGTCACCACAACATGAGGAACTGTATTAAAGGGTTGCGGCATTAGGAAGGTTGAGAACCACTGGTTTCGGGGCTCCAAGTCAAGAAGTGCCTCTTTGTTCTCTGCTTTCTGGAGGTGGTCAGCGTGGCACATCCCTGCCCTGGATTGGGGAGGGGCCTCTGGGTGCTCCAACCACAAAGACAAGAGGAGAAACAGTCCAGAAATGGAAGACGCCAACGGCACCTTGCCATGCTAGCAGTCAGCAGCTGGGCGTCGCTGCAGGTTGCCCAGGACCAAACCAGAGGGGGTGGGACCTGCATTGCCACCATGTGTCCACCATCCAGATACCATTGCTGACATGTACACATAAGGAACTGTTTGACATTGAAACTGGGACTCAGGACTGTTGGACATTGAAATTCGGACTCAAACTTTTTTTTATTATATGTTTATTTCTAATCTGCAGAGGCAAGATTTTTTAAAGAAAAGAAATGGGGAAAAATAGATACAGAGGCAAAGAAGTATTGAACAGAATGTCAAACTACAACGGGAAGGCAGAGGAGGTTGGAAGGGGGGCTGTGAGAGATCAACTGAAGGACTTGTACGCATGCATATAAGCATAACCAATGGATACAGGACACTGGGGAGGGGGCGGGGGAGGGCATGTGCTGAGGGTAGGGGAGGCCGGGAAGAGGTCAATGGGGGTAAAAAAGGAGACATATGTACTACTATTTGTAATACTTTAAACAATAAAGAAAATAATTATAATAAAAAAGAATACCGGGAAGGGGAGCACAGACTCCTCCGAGGGCCCAGAGAGCCGAAAGGTGGCACCTCCCATCTGTAATCCCAGGACGCTTCTTTAGAAGCAGAAGGTTCGTCCCGTGCAGGGCCTGAGCTGGCTGCCTCGGTTTCTCAGAGACAAAGAATGTGATGAACGTCTTTTCCCCACTGCAGTAAATGCTTCATTTGTTCGTTCTCGCATTTTTCATTTTTCATTAGCTGCTAAATCGTCCCTGTGGCTGCAAACCTGTTGTGCCTGACTCAGCCAGCGGGGGGCTGTGGGAACTGTGCAGGGACCGGGGAGAAGGGGGGCCTGGCCTGCAGGGAGAGTCGGTGGTGCCCGTGGGACGGTCTCAGGATGTGGCTTAGGTTAGGTCCTGTCCTTGGTGACTGTAGGAGGGGAGGCCGTGTCCTCTGCTCCCCACTTTGACTCAGGGCTGGAAGTTCTCCTTGCTCTCTGGCCTCATAACTCAGTGGATCATGGTGGGATGCCCATGGGTGAAGGGAAGAAAGATATGAGCGGCCTTCAGTGTCCTTCCTCTGATCTGCAGGGCACAGGAAAGGCCAGCAGCTCTGGCGGGATGGGAAAGGCCAAAAGAAAAGTGTTATTTCTTTTCAGCTGCTGTAACAAAATGCCATAGATGGAGTGACATACAAAGAGCAAACGTTTACTTCTCCGATTTCGGAAGCTGGGAAGTTCAAGGTCAAGTCTCCAGAAGATTTGGCCTCTGGTGCCAGCCCACTTCCTGGTTCATAGAAGACTATCTTCTTGCTGTGTCCTCGTGTGGTGGGAGGGGCGATGGAGCTCTGTGAGGCCTCTTCCATCAGGGCATTCACCCTCATGGCCTATGCACCTCCCAAAGGCCCTACCTCCTAAAGCCACCACCCTGTGGAAGAGGTGTTAGCAGACGAATGGGGAGGGTGGGAATGCAAGCATTCAGACCAGGCAGCAGGGGCCTGGGCATTGCACAGCTCCTCGCGTCCCCAACATCCAGTCGGTGCACAATGAATACCAGTTCCTGTTGATAAAGAATCAGAGAAAAAATGGGAGCAGACCATCCTCAGAGGCTTCCTCCTACATAGCCCCAAATTTGTTATAAATCCACCCCCACACCCCAGATTCCTCTCCTGTGTGAATGAGCATCCTCTGAACAGAGGACATTTCAGAATCCCTGTGCACCCCTCCCATCTCACCTTTGTAGAGGCCTTTCCCTAAGCAAACACTGGCTTTCCATGCTTGTTCAGGGAGCGGGAACTAATATCGTCGAAAACCCTACTCAAACATCATTAAGAAGGTAAATCTACTTTTGAAGAGGAAAAATTGGGACTGCTCTTCGCCCAGACCAAATCAATGAAATGTCAAGCCTCCAAGGTGTGTGGCATCCATCCCGTGCACTGCTCTCCACCCCTCTGCCGGAGGAACACCAAGGCGCCAGGCAGTCTGCTGAGGAATCGTCTCTCCCAGGCCCATCTGTTTAGAGATGAGACTCAGTCTCCTCATCTGTGAAATGGCCTTAGTAATACCCATCTTCGGTTAATGATAACTACCTCCGGTGGTTGTTGGGGGGATTAGCAGTGGTGCCCACGACGGTCCAGCTGAGGGTCTCCTCCAGAAGATAAGCTCCATAAGGCAGGGTTTTTCTTGTTCCCTGAAGGATCCAGTGTTCCCCACATAGTAGGTGCTTACTGAAAACAATACCATCAAACTCTGACACCCACAGGTGGCTGTAGTTTGACTAAGCCCAAACGGGAGACACGTACACTTAACAAAGTCTAAATCTCATTGATATCTCGGCCCTTTTTCTGAACAAGGATAGCTTCACCGTGTTTGGACTCTGGTTACCTCCTTCCCAACCTGTATGCTCTGATTTATTATTTTAGTTCTATCTTCTTATTTTTACTCCATTTACATTTAATATACTTACCCATATCGTTGGGTTTAATTCCACCACCTCGCCATTTGTTTTCTATTCGTCATTTCTCTTGTTTTTTCCTTTATTTCTTCTGTCCTTTTTTTTTTTTTTTGGAGATTAAACAAATACTATTATTATTCTATTTTTTTCTTATGTTGGCTATTTGTTTAACATTCCTGAATTATTTTTTAGTAGTTACCCTAGAAGTTTTCATATACATCCTTAGCTTCTGACTGTTTTTTAAAATATATTTTTATTGATTTCAGAGAGATGTAGGAAGAGAGAGAGAGAGAAACAGAAACATCAGTGATGAGAGAATATCGTTGATCAGCTGCCTCCTGCACACCCCTCACTAGATATCGTATCAAGCCTGCAACCTGGGCATGTGCCCTGACCAGGAATTGAATCATTGAAAACTCTTGACTATTAACTTTCCTGGTTCATGGGTCAGTGCTCAACTACTGAGCAACACTGGCCTGGCTGACAGTTTATTTTTAAGTTAAGACTGTCACTACTTCCTGAACACCAGAGGAGCTTACAACAGCTGTATTTTATTCCTCCCTTCTTGCTCTTTGTGCCATTGTTAAACCTTTGACTTCTGCATATGTTATCAACCCCACAAGGCACTGTTAATGTTGTAATTTTAAACAGCCAATGTTCGTGCCAAATACTTCCTCTGTGGTGTTCTTTATTCTTTCCTACAATTTTGTATTCTGGCTAGAATCCTTTTCCCTCAGTCTGAGGAACTTCCTTTATGTAGTATATCTTCTCACACCAGTCTGTTGGCATTAAATTTTGCTGATTTTTAGTTTCCATTTATCTAAGAAGGTCTTTATTTTGTTTCAGTTTTTACAGGGCTTCTTTTTGCTAGTGTGGCAATTTTGTTATTTTTTTTTTCAAGTTTAGCCTTTTCAAGATGTTTTTTAGAGTTCGTTTTTGTTGAAAGTCAAGTAACAGACTTTTAGTGCTTCTTTGAAGATAATTTGTCTTTTTATTTTCCTCTGTGACTGCTTTTGAGAATTTCTCTTTGACTTTGGTTTTCAGCAGTTTTATTGTGAAGTGTGTGGGTATGGTTTTTTTATGTTAATCTTTTGGGGGGTTCACAGGGCTTCATGAATATGTAAGTTGGTCTCTTACATCATCATGAAAACTCTTGACTATTAACTTTCCAAATATGCTTCTGTCTAATTTCTCTCCTTGCTTTTGGAACTCCAATTGTATGTATGTTAGACCTTTGACAATGGCCTGCATGATACCTATACTCTATTGGGGTTTTTTTGTTTGTTTTTAATTTATTTTTATTGATTCTAGGGAGAAAGGGAGAGAGAGAGAGAAACATCAATGATGAGAGAGAATCATTAATTGGCTGCCTCTTGCATGCCCCCACTACAGGGGACCGAGCCCACAACCTGGGCATGTGCAGAAATTGAACTGTGGCCTCCTGGTTCATAGCTCAATGCTCAACCACTGAGCAATATCAGTTGGGCAGTATACTCTGTTTTGTTTTGGGGCTTTTTGTTTGTGTGTGTTTTTTAAACATTTATTTTGGTTTTTTCTCTCTGCTTTTATTTATTTATTTTTCCTGTCTGCTTTTAGTTTTACTGTTATCTATTGTTCTGTCTTTAATCCCTGGTTCTATCATCCTATCTAATAAAAGAGTAATATGCAAATTGACCATCACTCCAACACACAAGAGGGCTGCCCCATGTGGTCAAAGATCCTGCCCCCATGTGGACACAAGATGGCCACCACAAGATGGCCAGCAGGGGAGGGATGTTGGGAGGTTCCAGGCCTGCAAGGAAGGGCAGTTGTAGGCAGGCCATCAGACCAACAGGGGAGGGCAGTTGGGAGAGCCCAGCCCTCTAAGGGAGGGCAGTTGGGGGCGATCAAGCCTGTAGGAGAGTGCAGTTAGGGGTGACCAGGCCTGCAGGGGAGAGCAGTTAGGGGCAAAAAGACTGGCAGGGGAGCAGTTAGGCATCAATCAGGCTGGCAGGGAAGTGGTTAGGGGCAATCAGGAAGGCAGACAGGCAAGCAGTTGGGAGCCAGCAGTTCTGGATTGTGAGAGGGATGTCCCAGATTGGAGAGGGTACAGGTTGGGCTGAGGGACACACCCTATCATGCACAAATTTTGTGCACCAGGCCTCTAGTTTATTGTAGTTCTTTAAACCCATACAGTAAGTTTATACTTTTTTTATTGAGTCAACATAATGATTGAAAGATGACAGATTAGAGAAGCCTACCTATTTTCATACATTTTCTTTATCATTTCCTCTAATTTCCTCCCTCCCCCCCCCCCCCCACATAGTAATCAGAGTGAACATCCTTGTCTCATGCCTACAATATCTGGATCTTTTTGTATTGCTTGCTTCTTTTCCTCTTACTTCCTCTTTACATGCCTCATCATTTTAACTGCATCATGGACATGTGTATTAAAAACTGGAGGGGGGGACCAGAGGGAGGGGGTCCAGCTGATACAGTCTACAAGAGAGATCCCCAGAATGAAAGGTTGATTATCCCTGTCTGGTCAGGGATTGAGGTGGGGCATTGTGATGGGTTGTAGATTTTAACTGAGTTCACCACCTCTGGCTTGCCCCTGACTGTGAATGTGGTCTTTCAAGGTTGTTGAATGAGAGCCAGCTGGTCTCTATCTCCTCATTCCTAAAATAGGAAAACTGTCAGGCATTAATGTCAGGCCCTTTCCCTCTAATGGAACTCTGTCTCCTAAGTCCCAGAAGATTCCAGGAAATTTATTCCAATCTTTCATCTTAGCTTCCATGTTCCTTGTGCTGCCTCAGCACTCAACAGTGTCCCTTGGGGGAAACTGGCCTTGTATTTATGGCTCCTCTAGTTTTCAGTCTATCCTGCCAGCCCAAAGCTCTTGAGTTTCCCTTTCTCCAGTAGACATCTCAGCCTGGGTCAAGGCCAAGCCTCAACCCATGTAATCCCAAACACCCTGAGGAAAGAAAGCTGCCAGGAGTTATCGGAGTTATCAGCGGACGTAGGAAAGGCTGATAACTTTCTGCCATTTTGGCCCATTTCATCCTCATTTCTGCAGCTCTTCAATGTCTTCAAAATTTGTATTTTACTGCTTTCTTTTCTTTATAATTTTTGCAGGGGGGGGCGGGAGTAGCCTGCCACAATCTATTACATCTTACCTAAAAGCAGTACTTTATCTTATTTGCAAGTGAACAAATTTAACAGTATCTTTTATCTATTTAGTAATATTACTTTAGATTTACCCTTTCATTCATCACATATTTGCTTAGTATTCCTTTTTGAATCTCGGACCTTCTACTGGGTTAACCTTGCTTCTGACTAGAATTGCCTTTGGTTGGAATCTGTTGGTGATAAACTCTTCATTATTATTTGTCCTAAAACATCTGTAGTTTGCTCTCATTCCTGAAATATAATTTCTTTGGGTACACATTTGCCGGCAGTCAATGATTGCCTATTGACTCACTGAAAATATCATTCCACTGCATTCTGGCTGCCATTGCTATTGTTGGAAAGACAGCTGTAAGCCTAATAGCTGCTAATTTGTAGATGATCTGACTTCTCCCTTTAACAGCTTTTAATATTTCTCTATCCTCGATTGTGATGGCACCTGCACCTTCGAGAATTGCGCTGCGTCCTGTCTGAATAAACACAGGCAGTGGCCCTGCGTCAGACCATCTCCCTCTGTCCTCCATGTCCTTCCATCATCTTTCCTTTTATAGCCTGCCTTCTGCAAACATTTTATTTCTATCTATCCAATTGTTTATTCTGCCTTTAATTTATATCCAATTTGTCCTTTAACCAATCCCTATCTTTTCTTGAGAATTTTTAGATTTTTAATTCTATGTTTTTCGTTTCTGTAGATTTTATATAATCCTTTTTCAATTCCGCTAGGACATTTTTAAAGGTTTTCTATTCTTTTTCTTTTCATTGATTCAAGAGAGAGAGGGAGGAAGAGAGAGAGAGAGAGCGAGAGAGAGAGAGAGAGAGAGAGAGAGAGAGAGAAACATCCATGTGAGAGATAAACATCAATTGATTGCCTCTCCTACATGCCCCAACTGAGGACCACAGCCTGTGTATGTGTCCTGACTGGGAATCAAATCCAAGACTCTTCTGTACATGGGACAACACTCTAACCAACTGAGCCACACTGTAATAATAATAATGCTAAGACATTTTTTATAGTACCTTATTACTGGCTCATATATTTTAGCCTCTCTTTTATTTCTTTAAACATATAAACATTGCCATCTTTTATTTTCTGTCTAATGAAATTCTAACATCTGAAGCTTTGCTGATCTGATTTTGCTACTTTTTTTTTTTGCTGCCTCTCTCTCATTGTGCCCAGTTTCCTTGTGTGCTTTATACTTTTTGACAGTGAATATTCCTTGGGACTTAGTCTTTGAGAATTGTTTGAGGACTGGGTTAAAGTTCCACTTCTCCAGAAAGGACTATATTTGCTTCTCCCAGTCACCTGGGATAACTGTCTATCCTAGGACTGTTTTAAATTAAATTTTCTAATTGAGGTGTTTCAGACCACAAACCCAAATGAGGACTAGCACCCTATCTAATAAAAGAGTAATATATGAATTGACCATACCTTTGCTACACCCACAAGCCACACCCACCAGTCAATCAGAAGTGGGGAGCGGGGCGGAGGCGGCCCGGGCTGCAGTGGGCAGAGCTGAGGCAGCCAAGGCCATTGGGGTCAGGGCCAAGGTGGCCCAGGCTGTGGGGAGGCAGGGTTGATGCACCCAGGGCCATGGGGCCGATGTACCTGGGACTACGAGGGGCAGGGCTGTTGCAGCTGTGGCTATGGGGGGCGGTGCCAAGGCAGCCAGCTCATGCTAGAGAGGGAGAAGACCTGGGTGGGAGGGGGGGAAGGGGGAGAGGTGGGGCTGAGGCCTGTGCTAGCTGGGCTCCAGCTGGCTGAGGCGAAGGCCCAGGCTGGGAGGGAGTGGGAGCTGGGGATGGAGGCGTGGCTTGGTTGGTGCCAGCCATTGGCCCAGAGGCTTTAGGCCTTGGGCAGACTGGATGGGTTCTTAGTAGGACATCCCCTGAGGGCTCCCAGTATGTGTGAGGGGGCAGGTTGGGCTGAGGGATCACCCACCCCAAGTGCACAAATTTCATGCACCAGGCCCCTAGTATGATAATAAACTAGTTTCTCAGGGAAAACTAGTCCTCTTTCTTCCTTTCTCTACCCCAAAAGCCAGGACAGGCAGGCTTTCTGGGTTAATTCTTTTCTCATTCACCTTAATATGAAAGATACAATTCCTCATTCTTCTTTATATTAAAGGTCTAGCCCTTTGAGGTTCAAGTTTCTCTATCCACTTGGTAGAGCTTAGTGTTTAGCTACTAGTTTCCAAGCAAGGTTTGTAGTCAACCCCCAAGGCTAGGAGTGGCCAGGGAGGGCATAACTAATTATTTTATGGCTCATTATTTAAAAAGCAGTAGAACTGCATTCAAAGATACTAATTTTTAGTTGCCCCAGACTAAGCCATCCTGTTCCTCTTCAGATGAGAGAATCCCATGCTGGACCTCCATCATGGGGACTAGGGCTGGAAAAGCCAGGCAGAACCCTAGAGAGCTCTGAAGGCCAGGGGTCTCTGCTTGGCTTCTGCACACCCAAAGGTAAGCTCTTTGGTCTTGACCCCAAGTCCGCCAGAGCCAGGGGCCCTGTCGTCAGAAGCTGTATTCACTCTACTGGCAAGAAATGTCACCCAGGCTGAAAAGTATATGCCGTGTGTCAGCTTTGGTTCATCCACATTTTCATCCGTAATTTCATCCGAATTCCTGGCTTCTTTGTAAAATAAGGAGGTTGTAGTACCAACCTTTGACCATGATGATGTTCTTGACTAAGAAAATCTTCTCTGATTTAAGAAACCAGCATTCATGCAACTAATTAGTAACATCGGTTATCTGTCTCTTAGCCATACGAAGGGTATAATTAAGGAAATCTGGGATAATGATAGCTGGCTTGCTGCTGAACACTTGATTTAACTCTGGCATCTCTAAAAGTGTGTTCCTTGAAACATTAGACCATGAAAAGGGCCTCTATATTTAAGTGAGCTTAAGAAATGTTATATACGTGAACATTCTCTTGGAGATTCCTAGCATACATTAGAACATTAAAGGCTCTGAGAAGTCCTACAATTTAAAAATCTGTTTGATTTGATGCTTTCAAATCATATTTGAAAATATTTAACCACAAAAACATAATGAACTTGGAACAGTGGTAATTCATTTTTTTATAGAATTCACTTTTGTCACAGAAGTGTATATTCCTTCAATGAATATTGAAAAGTAGGTAATAGAGCTATAAGTAACATTTACTCAGCAAATATTATTGAATGCCCAGTATGTGGGCATACATTGGTGGATAAAAAAGATACGGTTTCTGTTTTGTGAAGTTTGTAAGAGCACTAGGCCGTCCTGGGAAACACTAAGAAAGAAATATCAAGTGGTTAGAACCCACCGATTCTTATTAGACCATAGCCATGGAACAGGCCTGTGAGCTTGGAGCTGCCTGCGCGTTTGGCTATTGCATCTGGCCTAGATGCTTCAAAACTTACTGCAAAATGTGCCATTCAAGAGAACCATAAGCACAAACATACTTGGTTCTGGAACAGAGGAAAGAGGTGATTGAGGAAAGGAAGTTCAGGAAAGACAGGTGAGCAAGTAAGTGGTTTATAAGGCTTACAGAATCTCTGATGACTCTGAGGATTCAAAATCAGACCTATAATAATAGTGTCTGATCCATAGTCTGAGACAAGTTAATATTAGCCAGGATGATGAAGATGGTGATGGTGATGACGATGGTCATGAAGGTTGGTGATGATGACATTTATGATGATAATGATGGTGATGGTGACAATGATGACGATGCTAATTATGTTTTGATGATGATGGTGATACAATGATGATGATGATGATGATGATGATGATGATGATATGATGATGATGATGATGATGATGATGATGATGATGATAGTAGTGGTAGTAAACTTCAACTCCTTCCTTTCACTCCATATGAGGTTCAGTTGGTCACCAAAAACTGTGAGTCTGCTTCTTAAGTGAGCCTTGGAACAGGCCTTGGTTCTTTCTCAACTGCTCCATATCTCATTTTCCTGTCTCTAACTTCCATTCTTCCACTTCGTCCCCACCCTATACCATTGTCATCTTCCTAAAGTTAAAGTCTGAACTCAACTGTCCCTTGCCAAGCAGCCTCCAAAGCTTCCCCAAGGCATTCAGGGTGGTTTAGCATGGATTTGAAGACTCTTCATGGCCTTCCTTGCCAGCCTCTTTTCTTTCCTTCTCACCATCTGTGCTCTGCTCAGCCACGTTACCCCATTCATGTTAACACTTTCATGCCTCTCTCATGCTCCTCTCCTTACTTCTCATTTCTCCTTCTTGACTTTTAGTAAAATACAAACACATACTTCAAGGTCAGCCCAACAGTCAGAGCCTCTCTGGGCTTTGGCTGATCTCCACCCTGGAATGGATTGTAATGTGCCTTTGCCTGGCCTCTGGCAATGCTTTCTGCATTTATCTGTATGGTCTTTCACTGCATCCAGGGTCATGTTATTGTCTGTGTCCACCCTAAGAGGTGCTCCTTGAGGGCACATCAGATTCTCAGGACATTCCAGCCCCCTTATAGTCTAGAATACTAGAGACACTTGGATAGTCACCTCAAAATTGCAGAGTAAATGTACCCCGTGCAGTGACAACTCTGTAGCACCAGATCTTTGCTCCTCACAGGTTCTGTGCTACCCACACTTTTTCTCCCGACAGTCCTGGGTCGGAGCTTCACCAGGTTTGGTAGTCAGGGCCACACAGTCTCACTAGTTCTCCCAGAGGTGTGTGTGTGTGTATGTGTGTGTGTGTGTGTGTGTGTGTGTGCGCGCAATCATGGATGGGATGAGGGAGAACCAGTCTTCTGCTTCATAGATCAAGGACAGTACATTCTCCCAGCTTTCAGGAAATTATGAAAATTATAACTATTTGTCATAGGAGGTCTCTGTGCAGCATCAACCCTGGGAGGGACCAGAATATATCTCTTGACCTCTGAAAGGAATGAATCCATTCATTCACACATTGATCTCCCTAATATTTATTGAGAGTCTGCTGTATACAAGGCACCATGCTGGAGGGCAGGCAGATGGAGTTGAACAAAAAAGTACAGAACCAAGTGCTTGTTTTCATGGGATTTATGATCTACTAGTGAGGTGGAGGTGGACAACAATCAAGGAAATAGACCAATGATAAGGGCTACAAAGAAAATAAACGGGATATGAGAGGAATAATGTGAGAAGGCAGATAAAGAGCTGTGACTTTTCAATAACAGGAAGGGGCCGGATATATAAACATCTGGGAGAAGATGGAAGGCCACTCCAGGTCAGGTGGGGACAGGAGAAGGAAGGTAGCCATGGTTGGGCCACAGTAAATGAGGGGCATAGTGGTTGAAGAGACAGTTAAGAGGCGAGCAAGGGCCACACTAGTACAGTGGGAGGGAGGGCTCTAGAAGGTTTTAAGCAGGAATGACAAGTTCCCATGGACACTTTTCAAAACTTAGGTATGGGGACAGAATTGTAGAGAGGTAGGGTGGACCGGAGAAGCAGTTAGGAGCTGTCCATTCCAGGGCTGGTGCTGACGAATTGCAAGGGTCAGCTCTCCCCACACTCCTCCCCTCCCTTGGGAACCCAGCTGGCCCTGGAGGGCTTCCAGTGAATGACATCATCCTCAGCGCTGGGCTGCAGGAGATGCAGGGAACTCCTACCAAGGATGTGCTGAGGACACACACCCAGCATCAGTCTGCCAGCCAAGTGCCTGAGGATGCAAGAGCCTTAACCCCATGAGAACCTCCTGTGGCCCATGAGCACCTCCTACTGGGTGGAACACCAGGGGCACTTTGTAGATGATACTCACTGCAGCCCCAGGAGGGGTACCTATGTTTTGCAGGTGAACCCTGAAATCCTGAACAGGGAAGCATACCTAGAAATCACATGGCCGCACTCATGTCTCAGAATTTGCATGTATCTCTAGCAGGTTCTCACTTACCTACTAGTCATGTACTAAAATAGAACTCTTACTGCGTTCCAATCACTTTATAAACATCCATTCTCATAGCCACTCCATGAAGTAGGAACTGGCATTGTTCCCATCTGACTGGTAAGGAAAACCGAGGCCCAGAGAGACTAAGTAAGGTAGCAATGAGCCAGGATTTAAATATAGGCTATCTGGCCCAGAGCACATTCTTTTTAAGTCTACATGGTGCCATCTCCCCTCTATCATGTACGAGCTAAAACAATAGGAAGGTCTCCCCCACCCAACCCCAGCAGACGAACACGTTTCTTATATAGCACCTGGCAGTGTTGCTTCAATGATCATCTTGGGGAATGTGACAGTAAGGACATCTCATAGGAAGACTGTCTAGGCTTGAGGGCAGGTCATTCCCAGTGACAGTTCCTTACAAGGAAGGAGAGGGCCTCAGACAGGACCCCAGAATGAGAAGGTTGATGTAGGCTGTTTTGTGTAACCCTCTGTCTCCAGGCCAGGTACCTGGGAAGAGGAAGTGCTCAGAACACTTGCTAAGTGAGGGGATAGGAAGGTGTATCCACAAATAGGGCTAACCCTTCCCATGAGAAAGCCTGTGAGGAGACACGGACACTGGCCCAGGATCTGGTACAGGGCCGGCAAGCCATACAGGTAGGCAGTCTTATGGCTCTTGCCCTGACATGACGGGTCTAGACCAGTGTGACAGTGTCAAGCACTTGCAAGGGCATAGCCTAATGGGAGTTCACTGATCCTTCAGAATCCTGTGGGAATGTGGCCCTGTGTGGCCAGGTCTTTCAATCTTCTCCTCCTCCTCTTCTTCCTCATCCTGTTCCTCTTTTTCCTACTCCTTCTCCTCTTACTCCTCCTCCTCCTCTTCCTCCTTCTCTTCCTCCCCTTCCTCCTCTTCCACCTTCTCCTTCTACTCCTACTCCTTTTCCTCCTCTTCCTCTTCCTCCTCTTCCTCTTCCCCCTCCTCCTACTCCTCCTCCTTGTCCTCCTCCTCCTGCTCTTCCTCCTACTACTCTTCCTCCTCCTCCTCTTCCTCCTTCTTCTTCAATGTTTTTGTTTATTTGTTTGTGTAGGTCTTCCAATTTTTCATGAGAACCTGAGTGCACAGATGCCGTGCACATAGCTGGTTCTTTTAAAAGCTGTGCGTCCCAAAGAAAATATACCTGTGCGCTATCTAGATCAAGCCCCCGGGACCACTGATTTGAGACCCCCCCCCCACACACACACACACCCAGTCTAGAATGGGTAGAAGCTGAGCCAGAATGGGCTTTGGGCTGAGGATCTGAGAAGGATGAGAGGGTCCGGGCACCTTGGAGAAGAGCTTACACGTTGATTGCAGCTTATCCAGGTTCAAGGCATGATCGGTGTTTGTTTTCCGGCTGTCATCTCAGGATTTCAGTTAAGTCTTGTCGAATGTTGCAGCCAAGCTCAGCCCTTCTGTAGAGGGATTAACAGGCTCTCTTGTGCGCAAGGCCAGGATGGTAATGAGAGGGCCAGAGGATCGGTGGATGCCAGCCAGATGAGAGGCTGCATCTCACGGAGCTGCATGTGTCTGAGAAGCCGGGGTCGGAGCTGACGCCCAGCTTCCCTTCCCCAGTGGGATGCAGAACCCAAACTCGAGGATGTGTGTTTCATTTTCTTAAGCAAGAGGGAACATTTCTCTGCAGCACGCTTCCTAGCCGGGATCCTTCTCTTGTTCCATGGACTCCCTTCTGGGGCAGCAGCTTCCCTGGCTTGGACTGCTGTGCCTTTCCCGTGTTTGCCACACACTCTTCCCTCACTGTCTTCTCTTTCTTGTCCCCGACCCACTTTCTCAGAGCAGTGGTTCTCAACCTTTCTAATGTCATGACCCTTTACTACAGCTCCTCATGTTGTGGTGACCCCCAACCATGAAATTATTTTCGTTGCTACTTCATAACTGTAGTTTTGCTACTGCTATGAATCGTAATGTAAATATCGGTGTTTTCCGATGGTCATAGGTGACCCACAGCTTGAGAATTGCTAGCAGGGTCGCCTAAGACCATCAGAAAACACAGATATTTACATTACGATTCGTAACGGTAGCAAAATTATAGTTATGAAGTAGCAACGACAATGATGTTATGGTTGGGGGTCACCACAACATGAAGAGCTGTGTTAAAGGGCCGCGGCGTTAGGAAGGTTGAGAACCGCTGCTCTGTGAGGAGGGGGAGGGTGTTCTCCTGGCTCGTGTGGGGTGGACGTGTAATCCAGGCGTGTTGCCGACACCAGCACCCAGCGTTGGCACCGGGTACTTCCTGAAGCCAGGGACCCCCAGGGGATCTGAGAAGCCGGCTGGCAGGATGGCTCACATGCCACATTTTGACAAATGCTGTGGTTAGCCCTCGCTGAGGTGGAGGCAGATGGCTTTCTAGGCCGCATCTTCTTAGAACAAGAGCACGTCGGTCCTCACAGCTCGGCCAGTAAACCCCCTGCTGCCTTGGCCCCCAGTTAGGCCGAGACTGAGCTCAGCCATTGCTTGGGCTACAGCAGCCACGGTCATCAACAGCGGGCAGTGCTGACTTCGGGGCCCGCTCCGGGCACCAGGGAAACCGCTCCCAAGAGGAGCTGCCGGGGGCAGCAGGACTGAGGTGGGAACCACGGCCTCCAAACATGCAGGAGGTGGCTTCTCCAGGAGCCAGCATGTGTGGAGCACCTACTGCGTTCCTATCTGGTGTCTAACCTTCCCAACAACCCTGCTGATGCTTACTTCAGGGCCTGCTTCGGGACCTGTCACCATTATCATCCCATATTATAGGCTGGAGGCCCAATGCACGAAATCTGTGCACTGGTAGGGTCCCTAACACCTGCTGGCTGTGGCCTCCCTCCTTTCCCCTGGCCAGCCCCCCTCTCCTGCTAGAACTCCCAGATAAACTCCCAGACAAGGGGACAATTTGCATTCTGTGCTTTTATTATATAGGATGGGGAAACTGAGGCTCTGGGAGGGAATGCCATGGAGTCCACAGAAGTAGCATCAGGCCTCTAATCAAGGGCCAGCTGACCCACAGCTTCTGCTCCTACTTTATGGCGTTGTGTCCCGGGGATGCTACCCCATCCAGGCTATGCCTGCAAGGATCCTTGGGCAGGTGCTGGGAGTCCTGGCCCGTCAGGAGCAAATGCCACCCTAGAGGCACACTGCGTGTGGTCCTGCAGTGAGGCTGTGCCCATCTGTCATCCAGACTCTCAGAATCTTCACACATGAACTCGATGGCATCTGTGAGGGTCTTGGGAAAATGGGACGGCCTCAGGGGTCCTGAGGAACCAAGTGATGGAGACCGTCCCATCATTCGGGGCCGCCAGAACACATAGCAGGGAAAGAAGGTGCTGAGGAAAGGCTAAGGAGATGGAAACACTGCTCACTCCCAGCCTGGCACCCAGGTACCCTGTGACCTGTACTCTGGCTCCCACACAGGGCAAGGCCAGGCCAGTGAGGACCAGCCTGCTGGGAGCCGTGGACCCACTCCAACCATGACAGCAGCACCCATTTCACTCTTTACTGAGCCCCAACCAAGTGCATACTATGCACAGCACGGAACATCGGTGGGCATCATTCGCAGGGGCTGTTATTGGGCAGGGGGGGGGGAGGGGGTATGAGCAAAGTGAAGGGCGTCATGCCGCTTCCCCCAGGCCACACGACAAATGGGGTGCTGCTCAGGCAGTCTGGTGGCTTGTCTGAACTGCTGGCTGTGAACCCCCCTCCACCCCGCCGGGTTCCAGCGGCCCCCTCCACCCCGCCGGGTTCCATTGGCCCCCACGCTCAGGGCTCTCCTTGGAGGAGCTGCAGGAAGCAGTTGGGGTGTTGGGTGGGAGAATGCCTCTCAGCTGTAGGCTGGGGATTCCTGGAGCCCTGCGCAGGGGCCATCTGTCACCAGGCTCGGGCATCATTGCCAGCTGGTGCCCTTCTGAACATTTGCAGGGGCTGTCATACCTCCCTCCTCTTGCTGCTCAGGGAACTGCTCCCTGTGGAGGCAAGGACAGGGGTGAGGGCAGGGGCTGTGTCAGCAGGGAGGAGGGAGAGAGGGACAGGAGGGGGCGCGGGTCTGTGGCAGATGGGCCCGGAAGCGGCTGCAGCCAGCTGCCCAGCTCTGACGATTTCAAGCATCTGTTCCGATTGTCTCCATTCAGCCCCATCTGCGCGGCTCATTTTGTGAGGGACGCCTCGGGTGTTTGTTCCAGAACCCGAGCTGTGACCAGGAAAGGCAGGGGCCCTCAGGGGACCCCACCCTCACTGCAGCAGAGTATTTCTAGACCCTCATCTTGCAGTCGGCTCCAGCTGCCAGTGGGGAATTCTTGCCAATTGGCAGCCTGGGTTCCCGTGGCTGAGGCTCCTGGTAAAATGGCCTGGTCTTCTTGCCTCCAGAGTTGGACACACCCAGGTATATTCCAGCGTTTCCATAAGCCAGCTGTGTGACCTTGAACGCATCCCTCCGCCTCCCCTGAGAGGCAGCCGAGCGAGCGTGGGAATGCAGTGCACCGACTCTGAGCAGGCCTGTGGGCGCCCATCCCAGGGCTATGAGCAGTCCCCTGGCTGCCTGTGACACCTCGGCCAAGTGATTCAACACCCCTGGGCCTCTCTCCCGAGCCGTGAAATAGGGTTCCCACAGCACCCACCTCAGGGCTGCTGCAGGAGGGAGCAAGTTCATGCATTGAAAGACTTGGCACGAGCTGAAACCGGTTTGGCTCAGTGGATAGAGCGTCGGCCTGCGGACTAAAAGGTCCCAGGTTCGATTCCGGTCAAGGGCATGTACCTTGGCTGCGGGCACATCCCCAGTAGGAGGCAAGCAAGAGGCAGCTGATTGATGTTTCTCTCTCATCAAAGTTTCTGACTTTCTATCCCTCTCCCTTCCTCTCTGTAAAAAAATCAATAAAATATATTGATTTAAAAAAGAAAGAAGGAAGACTTGGCACAAAGTAGGTGCTTGAACACATTAACCCCTCTGAAGGCCCGGCAAGTACTTTGTGGGATGAAAACAGGTAAACGTCAGTCAATGGTTTTCTCTCCCAAAGACGTGTCTGCTGTAAAGCCATCCAAGGAGGTGTGACCTGCAGGCCTGACGACAGGCAGGCGGTGCTGGTACCTCGCGCCTTCTTTCCCTCGCCCCCTCCTGTCCTGTCTGCCCAAGCCTTCCCCATGGGGGGCAGGCGGTAAGCATTTACTGAGGCCTCTGTCGTGTGCCACACTTTGTGCCTGGGGTCAGGCACCCGGCGGTGAACGGTGCACGTCCTGTCCTCTTGGGGACCAGCGATTACAGGTTGTGAGATGTGCTGGTGGGGTGAGGGAGACCTTTCCGGGAATGTCGTATTTGAGCCATAGGGTCTGGCAGAGGGAGCAGCTTGTGCGAAGGCCCTGTGGTGGAAACAGGTTTGGGGGACAGGAAGGCGGTCCCGGTGGCTGGACTCGAGTGAGGGAGGAAAGACTAGGTAGAAATAAAGTTGGGGAAGTAGCCAGAGGTCAGATCTAGGGGTGGGAGAAATGGTTTGCAGTCTCAGTGGGAATTGTGGGCTTAATCTGAGCTTTCCAGCATAAAGCTGTGATGCAGGTTAAGTGAGAGGACACAGTAAAGTCCTTGGAAAAGCATCTGGCAAAATTGTTAGCCTTTACTATGGCTGCACCTGCTCTTCCCGCAGTCAGTACAGAATGGGTCTCTTGTCTTCTAGCGAATTATACACATCCTGGTTTGGGGGGGAGCACTGTACTTGGAGGTACATGGCCTGAGTTCTGCCCTCCCTGGCTGTATGTCTTAGCCTCGTGGTCAGCAAACTGCAGCTCTCGAGCCACATGCGGGTCTTTAGCCCCTGGAGTGTGGCTCTTCCACAAAATACCACAGCCTGGGCGAGTCTGTGTTGAAGAAGTGGCATTAGAAGAAGTTTAAGTTTAAAAATTTGGCTCTCAACATAAATTTCAATCGTGGTACTGTTGATAGTTGGCTCTGTCGACTAATGAGTTTGCCGACCACTGTCTTAGCCAAACCCCTCCCTTCCCTGAGTTTGTGTAAAGTGGCTGTATCGCCACATCCCGGGGGGCTATGACGATGAACTTCAAAATGCCGTGCTCAAGGGTGTTCATTATATAAACTGCCCCTAGCATCTGAGATCAGAAGTTCAAGCCGGCTGGGACCTCGGGAAAAACGGTCTTCCAGATGCATCATGGGACAGGGGAGACCCCGCGCTCTCCTGCAGGAAAAGGGCCGAGTGGGGTGAGAGTGGACAGGTGTCTCCATGCGGGTCTCAGGAGCTCTCTCAGGGCGACGCTGTCAGTGCCAGCCCAGCAGCGGTGCGGGCCCTGGAACCAGATGGGAGCGCCCCGGGAGCTGCCATCCAGCCACCTGTGCGTTTCCCTGGAAGAGACAGCCGAGTGCTGACTCGGGGAACTGAAGCCCTGATGGCCCCCAAGCCCATCATTATGTGTTAATGAGCTGGAAATGCACAAACAGAGATCCTTAGGGCACCGGCTGGGCCACACCAGTCTAATAAAACCGAGCGCTTGTGAATCCAGGAGCGGTTTAAAACCCAGAAATTGTGGATCGGCATGGAGAGCTGTGTCTTGTCAGCCCCCTAGAGGCTGAGTGGTCTTGAACAGGTCTCGTCTCCTCCCAGGGCCTCAGTTTCTCCATCTGTAAAGTGTGAGGATTGAGAAAAGACCATGATCCCGATGTGCTCTCCACGCCAGACGGGCTTCCGTTCTGAGTATGTCTTGGTGCGCATCTGTCTGCTGTGCGGTGTCTTTATTTGGCCCTTTGTCCGATCTCTCAGGGATCCTCTTCCTGGTCCCCGCTTACTCATCGCTCCTCAGGCAGCACCCACCGTCAGTCTAGATGGGATTAGTTCCTCTCCTACCACCTAAGCTCCTTTTACAGATTTGTCAGAGGTAGAGAGAAATGCATTATTTTCAAAATTCAGCATTGTTTGTGTCACTCGTAGTTAAGCTATCACAATAAGCCCCCAGTTGTTTGCGTACATGTCAGATTACCTACCAGCAGGGCCTCCTCCTCAGCCCTCCCCGTAGCTCTCTCTGCCTCATCCCGTGTCCCTGGTCCCCAAGCTTTCTCTCCGCATTGCGCTCTGTGTTTCTTCCTCTCCACCTCCTCCCTCTCACCTCTCTCCCTTCCTCTCCATTTGCCCCTGCTTCTCCCTCTCTGCATGCCTCTCTCTAACAGTCCATCCTTCTCACCAGAGGAGGTCCCCTGGGACCCAGGAGCCAGGCCACGCCCCCTGTATGTGATGGCCATCCCTGCAGTCCCGCGGGCAGGAGCCCAGCCTGCTGGCTGGAGTGTGGCCTCTGCGGTGGGTTTGTTCTCGCTCCCAAAGGGCATCTATAATGAATGTGGGTGGTGGTTAAGGAGCCGGAGAGGCGTTTATGCTCCTCGAGGGCCGCAATGAAACACCCGTAACATTTAGTGCTGTGCACTGGCCTTTAAATGTCAATTAACAAGTCCCGTTCTGCTTGGCTGGCCCCTGGATCCTCAGATGCACGCTGCCCTCCAGCCTGCCTGGCCGACCCCACTGGGGGCCATTAGCATGCGCACAACAGGCAGCCACAATGGGAGGGGCAGCATCTGAATGGGCCGAGGTGGCTTCGAGGCATTCCAGGCAGTGAGGACAGTAGGATGGGGCCAGGCTGGGAGCAGGGATGGGCAGGGAGAAGGGGGCTCGTGGGAAGCAAAGACTAGATAGAGGCAATGTTCTTCTCGTTCCCCTCCTGCCCCAATCCCTTCAGCCATTGCCCACAGCTCAGCTGTTCTTTTGAGGCCAGAGTCCATTTCTGATTCATCTCCCCATTGGCACCACAAGGCTGAGGTGCCCAGTGCCTGGCACAGAGTTGGGACACAAGAGTGGGCCATTCAGTTTGATGCAATAGTTGTTCACTGAGTTCCCACTATGTGGCAGGACAGGTCCTAGGAACTGGGGCCAAAGGTGATTAGGACTCAGCCCTGACCCCAAGGAGGGTATTATGTTTTCAAAGACAAATGGAAAAGGCAAATGCTAAGGGAGATGGACGCAAAGAGGAGAGGCAGCCGGCTCAGCGGGGATCACAGGGCAGGCTTCCTAGGGTGGCTCACATAAAGCTGAAACCCAACGAAGAAATAGGTGTTTGCAAGGCAGATCGGAGCAGAGGGAACTCGAGGCAGAGGGCCCAGCACAAGACAGGGTGAGCCTCGGAGTGCTCAGGGACTAGGGATTAAGGAGTGGGACATACAGCTTCATTATGAAAATCAGCCCCAGAGACCACGGAGCTCCCTGGGGCTCGGCCACCAGGGCACGAACTCTGTGGTGCAGGGACCTCATCTGTCTTGTTCATTACTGTGTTCCCAGGGGCAGGAAGAGCACGACGCCTGGCAGGCCCTGGATAAACATTTGTCTGATGACTAAATAAATGTTCTCTTCTCCAGCCTCCCTTCCCCGTCCATTTCCCAGAGTACAGTGGGTCCCTGAAAGTGCATTTATCTTGCAAGAGCCCTTCTCCAAGCCTGGCATCCCATGGGCACCCAAGTCCCTCCTGTCATCTCCCAGCTCCTGAGCTTCTGTGTCTGAGAACGACATGCTCCATTTTCTCAAAAAGGCCTCTCAACAAGCACTAATTTGAATTTACAGTTTCCTGGAATTGTAGGACAGAGAAATCTGTCTCCCTGAGCCCAGGGCTCTCAGCTGCAGCTGAGAATGACACAGGGAAGTGGGAGGTGGGCCAGAGTAGGTTGACGCCCTGAAGTAGCACCTGGGACCGGGGTCTGGTCCTGTGACTCCCCACAGACCCAGCCCCTGTGCAGAATTTCGTCCTCTCCCCCCTGGAAGGAGCCCAAAGCCCCAGGCACCAAGCTTCTAGACTGTCAGTTTGTTGTCCAGAGGCATTTCTCGCCCACGCACACCCTTCTGCACCCCCCAGACTTAGACACTGCTGGAGACTTGTCCAGAGAATCTAAGAAACCCAGAGCTTCCCCCTCCTACCCACCAATCTCATCCCCGTTCTTGGTGAGAAACCCCCAGAGCACAGGGGACTGTTGATAGGCATAAGCGATGCAGTGAACACTCTCTTGTATATCTTGTCTCAGAGGAATGGGAAGATGTGGGCATACAGCTTAGAAGAGGGCTTTTTATGATTTGGGATAGAAGATTCTCATCCTAACACATTCCTGCCTACAAACACCATTCTTACTCACACACGGTCCCCATCCATGCTCCTCCCTTCCCTCCACAACCATGCATACTGTGAGCACATCCCATCAGGGGTGGGGGCAGGATAAAGGCCTGTTGGTCTTCCACAGGGGTTTTCAACACTGGCAGCCCTCACCCCACGGTGCACAAGTGGTCATCAAAATGCAAAAAGAAACCATCTGGCCTCTATGCATAATGTTTTTATTTTTATCATTTTAACTTCTACAATTGTGTGTGTTTTATAACACTCATTGTATGTTTACACAGAAGCCAGTGCTAAGAATACATTACTAACTATATTCCTGTTCTGGGGGTGTTCAAATGTTGTTGCTCATCTTTTCTTATTATCCCATCCCTGCTAAACTGCACACGGCATGTCCCTAAGGGTCCTGGAGGGAAATGGGGGGCAGCGCTATTTATCCGAACAGCATCTTTCCTCGGATAGCTCATTCGGTCTTTCCAGAGATTGTGTTATAGCAGGAGAAAGCGCTGTGGGGTGGCGCTGACCGTGGTCCTGAACCAGCTGTCTCCAGGATGAATTGCTGGGGGCACGGAGGAAAAATCTGATTCCTGGGTTCTTTCTATCCCCGCCCCCACCCCCGCACAACCTATTGATCCACACTTTTTGAGATATAGCCTGTGAATCTGTATCTTTAAAATCACCTTAACAGCTGCCCAACCCAGGCATGAGCACCACTGAGCCAAAACATCATGTTGCTCCTCACCCTAGGAGGCAGGGGCACCTGTCCAACCTCATCTGCATTCAGTTTGTCATTATTTTTTATTTTTATGAGATTTTTTTCTGTTTGTGTTCCTGCAGAACAAACAGGCCATTTATATTTATAGCAGAGGCCCGGAGCACAAATTCATGCACAGGTAGGGTCCCCAGGGGGACAAGGGGAGGTGCCAGGATGCGATTGGCCCTCCCGGCAGATGGTGGGACACCCTTGCTGGCCCAGAATCTGGATACATCTTGCTGACATTCACACCTGTTGTCGGGAGCTACCTGGCGGCCACTTTTATATTGTTTCTTCTTTGCGGAGCATCTAGGGAGGGGAAGCAGCTGTGATGCTCAAGGCCCACTTCCAGGAGGAGGCCATCAGCATTGTTGGGATTGTGTCGGCAGTGCTGGTCCCTCAGTACCTGGCACATTATCTAGAGATTGGATCTGCAGGACTACTGAGAGAGGGAGTGGCTGCCATTGGGCTGGTGGACCACCAGGATGGGTCTCAGCTGAGCAGCACTCCCACTGTGGGAGTGCACTTACCACCAGGGAGCAGCTCCTGCATTGAGTGTCTGCCCCCTGGTGGTCAGTGTGTGTCATAGAAACCGGTCATTCTGGTCATTTGGTCAGTTGGTGGCTTAGGCTTTTATATAAAGATTGCTGATGTCTCGTTCCTTAGAAAAAGCATCAGGTTTCATTCAATCACTCATTCAATAAATGCTGTCACCAGTTACACTTATCACCATTTTATCTTCATTCGGCAGATACAGAAACTGGGGCCCAGAGAGACTGAGAGATTTGTGTCTCACTTCGCTTGTCAGAAATAGATCCCAGAACTCAACCCAAATTACCCGGCACCAAATCCTTTGCCCTATTCATTTTACTGTCTAATGAACCAGAGAGGAGATGAGAGCTCTGTGTGGGGGGTGCATTGTGCCCCCTCTTCCTCTCCATTTCCTGCCCCTGTCCCCATGTGCAGGCTGCAGAGGAAATTAGCATTCAGGGTGCATTCTGTCCCTTCAGATCCCCAGAGAGAGAACAGCCTCTGCCTGCCAATTAGTGACGTTTGGATCTTTATTAGAGACGGGGACAGCACGTTCCACTTAGGCAGATGCCCTTGTCTGAGAGCAGCTGGGAGCCAGTGCAGCCCCAGGGCGGTGACTTGGCACCCCCAATACTGCGTTAATCAATACCTACTTATTAAGCCCGTCCGAGGAGCTACAGGAAGCTCAGGGGCACATACTACCTCTGCCTGAAAGCCCGGAGCCCAGCGGAGACTGTGGCCAGGGCGCAGAGAACTTGCAAAGGCCTCTGCTCGCTCTCTCTCTGAACACAGTTTGATTTATTACCCAAAAAAGTAGATAAGGACAGGAATTAGCCTTTTATAAGTGCCTCTTATGTGCCAGGCCCTGCTAAGCACTTTATATACATTGTCCCCTTCAAGTCTATTCCTTATATATGGAGAATAATATGCTATTTGTCCCAAAGCATGTGTTTAAGTAGCCAAACCTAGACTTGTCATCCTGGCCATGCCACTTTGTCCCTGTGAGACCTTGTGACCTCTCAAGTTCTTCACCCACAAAACGGAAGGAATTGATAGCTGTCTCCTGGGATTGTTGGGAGGAGTGATTGGATAATGTATGCATCCAAGGGCCTCTTCACCACATGAGATGGGCAAAGTGTGAAGATGCCTGATATGTAAGAAAATGAGACAAATCCTGGATATATGTTAGGACAAGGAAAAGTAATGTGTGTATGCAGATGAAGACAGAGAGGACAATTATGGGTGGAAACAGGGCCTCTTCTAAGTCCTGAGCTATCTGTACTATTATGTTTTTATTTTTGCTTTTAAAGGAAAAGGGAGACAGTGAATTGAACTGAACCTCTGAGAGAGTCAGTGACTAGCCCAAGGTCACAAAGGACCAGAGGCTGTAAGACAGGCCTGGGCACTGCATGTGTTCAGCTCCACGGTCCCCACATACACCCTGCGGCCCATGACCCTCAGGAAGCAGGTTTGCAATGGTTTGGAGACATCGTAGTCCCCACTGATACATGGACCAGCGTTGATGCCTAGGAGACTGGGCCAGGGATGAAAGCGTGGATCAAAGCAAACAACAAGACAGGGAGGGGGAGGGAGAGGGGGAGGTTACAGGTCTCTGATGAAAGCTGGTAAAGAGAGTGGAACACCAGGAAATTAATGACCCACCCAAAGCACCTGAGAAACTGAACTGGATATTAAAATGCAAATCCATAAACCAGGGAAACAAACAAGGAATCAGGAGGAAGGAAGCCACAGCACAGAGTACAGACAACAGGAAGGCTGTAGCAAGCCCTGGATCTTCTGAAAAAGAGTCTGATTCGGGAAATTGGGAAGGCAAGGACTTGGGGCTTGGGCGGTAGGAGTACTTGTGACTTAGAAGAGCTGGAAACACCAATGCCCAGGTTCTGGTTACTGCACAAAATGGGTCAGGGGTCAGGGTGTGAGACGCAGGGGCAGGTACACGCAGGTGAGAGGCAGTGTTTCTCCACAGAGAGGGGTTTTGCCCCTGCAAATGTTCGAGATTACCTGGAGGCTTGTTTGATTGTCACAGCTTAGTGGGAGGTGCTTCTGGTATCCGAAGAGTAGAGAGCAGTCCATGGGCCAGCATCCCACAGCAAAGAATTATCTGGTTCCAAGGGCCCAAAGTGTCACCGCGGTCTAAGGGACGAGTGCGAAATGGGACAAAAGGTGAGGAAGTTGGAGGTCAGACCGAACATCAGATGGGAAGTGGAGAGGAAAAAGGGGCAGACCAAAAGAGCTTAAGTGATCAGTCATATTAGAGGTGCATCCAGGATCTAAAAAGAAACAAAGTCCAGGAAGGACCACTGAGGCCAGAGCCAGAGAGATAGGCTGGCAGCAAGGAGCAGTCCTGGAGAGTTTGGATGGGGAGTGAGCGAGGTGGATGCGAATGATGGATTTCTGGGCAGGACTTTGGACAAAGACCCGTGTCTGGGTGCTTCACTGCTGTTCCCAGTGGGGAGATATTCTCGACCTACCTGTTGCTCCTGGGAGTGGAATTCCTGTGAGATCCCAAGAAACCGAATTTCCTGAGACTCTCCTGGGAGAACAAGTGGTTTATATTTGAGTGGACTCTAAACCCTCATTTTCCAACGTCTCATTTCCTCGTGACCCACCGGGGAGAAAGTGTAGCTGGGGCTTTCGTGGGCTTCAAATCAAAGCCAGTGTCCGGAGTTTCCGTCCCGTGCTGGGGCAGCGTCCAGTCCAGCAGCAGGCAGCGTGGCTCGTGTTCCCCACCACAGTCTGTGGGTCCATTGTGTGGGGGCCACAGGGCCGCATGGCTATGGAGGAAACATAGGCCAATGCAAGGGAATAAGAACAAGAGAGGGCAGCAAGAGAGCGAGCTCTTTGGTGAAGGGGATTATGTGTCCCCAAGTTTCCGCAGGCTCGCAAGGCCATGCCCATTCTGGCCAACCATCTCTCTCCCCATGTTTGAATAACTCTCCTATATCACCCCAACTTCACTGGCCATGGAGTCTATCTTCCCCGGTAAAGTCACTGGGAAAGTTAAAGGAGGCAAACTCCTTGCACCATGCCTGCATATATTGGGTACAATAGGTACTGTAGTCTTCTTATCGCCATTTGCACAATCATAATCTTAAGTATTATTGACATTCAAAACCATGGAAGAATGAGAATCTCATCTTTTATTTCTGTGCTTTTCCCCCTTCAAGGATGCATGCCAGTTTACCCTATCTCATATTTCTCTCTCTCTTCTCTCCCTCCCTCCCTCCTTCCTCCCCCTCCCTCCCTCCCCTCCCTCCCTCCCTCCCTCCCTCCCAATTTCCCCCTCTATTTTCAATGCCCCACAGGTTCCTAGGAGGGCTGGAAGCTGGGATTGTAAACTGTCAGATCTCATGTCTTGTTCTCATCCTTCTCTCCAAAATCTTATCAAATATTAAAAGCTGTGAAATAGGAGGCAGGTTTTTAATCATTTTAATCACAGCATTTCTCAGCCTGTTCAAAAGGGCTTGGAGGAATCGATTCAGAAGTGGCAATTATCCTGGCAGCCCTGTGCCAGGCTCCGGGTCAGCTCTGGAGCATGGTGACAGATGGCAGACACGGGGAGGGCCCTTCCCAGGTGGGGGCCCCCAACAGGAGATGCCTCCTGGGGAGAAACAGGCTACGTCGGGCCAGGTTAGGCATCAGGTTTTAAACGCACACCAACATCATTTGAAAATCAGCTTTTGTTACGTTCTCCCTAAGAGCCAGGCACTGTTAGCCTCCTTGAACCCTCACAGCACCAGGGAGGTATTCATTATCCTGACATGTCAGTGAGAAGACGGTTTAGTGTCCCGGGGCCCCTCAGAAAACGTCACAGCTTTGTCCAGTGCGGAAGTCCACACTGTGACCTCTGGGCCTCCATCGCTCTTGGGTTCAGAGGCTGCTACAAAGATGTCCAAAGGGCTGCCGCCCTACGTGCCCTGGCCCCCTTGACCAGCCCCACTGACTGTCCAGTCTGCTCACCTCTCTCTCTTCCCCTATGGGTTGTCTCATGCACGCTGGCTGACTCTTCTCCTGGCCACTGGGATTTCCCCAAGCATTTCAGACCCCCAGGACCACTAACCCTTCCTATGCATTACAGCCCGCTGCTGCTCACCTCACCTACTCCAGGCAACGCCCCACCCACCCATTCACCTCCATGCGCGCACTCCAGCAAGACTTAGCTCCCTCCTGTTCTCAAACGCCTTTCTCTCTTACCTCTTGCCTTTGCATGTGCTGTTCCCTAGCCTGGAACAGCTCTCTCTGCCTCACCCTCCAGGTCTCTGCAGAAGCCTCAGTTCATCCTGCAAAGATGGCTGGCTCCTTCCCACATGTTTCCCCGCAGTGGCTGCTGCTATGGCTTTCCTCCTGTGCAGCCAGCAGCCCTTTGCTGGGATGGCCGGTGTGCATTGCTGGGATGGCCGGTGTGCATTGCTGGGATGGCCGGTGTGCATTCCTGGGCTGACCGGTGTGCATTGCTGGGATGGTTCTGGCTGGCCGGACTGAGAGGGGGCAGAGAGCTTGAGTCTCCCTGAAGCCTAGGACCAGCATGGCGCCAGTGCAGAGCAGCAGTGGTAGACACTGGCTGAGCAAGGCACCTGAGTAGACTATGCTTAAGGGTGGGCATTTCTGGAGGCTTAGGGAATAGGGTACACTCCTTAGCTTTGGGCCAGACGATGAAGGCTGCAAGTAGGAAAAGTTGGCCATTTGCATACAAAATACCGAGGGCTGTTCTTCAGAATCATCAGAAAATACGTCTTCCATCGTTTCCCTTGAAAAATGCCTCCCCCTTTATCTATCTTTCATTTCCCCGCATTTACTAGAGATGTGACTACAGAGGACTGCGTCTCCACTGTAAGACAAATAGCACCCCACGCACAGTAATAAATGACACGGTGGCCCTAGCAGCCTACTTGTCGGAAAGATGAAAGGCAGTGGGGGAGCCACACGGGGGGCTGTCTGAAGGGACAGCTGCCTCTCCGCCCTGGGAATGTGGACAGATCTCCTGACTTTTCAGAAGAAACTAGAAATAGACTGTAAGCACAATGTCCAATTTTTTCCGAGTTTGCCTCAACCACACACACACACACACACACACACACACACACACACACGCATGCCCAAATCCTGTACACATAAAAACAAAATAAAAAGCCAAATGAAACATCTGCTGAGACATTTTGGTTCTTTGATTGCAACTTCGCCATACATTTCCCTGCTGAAGACCGAAAGGGATCCCCGGCCCCTGGACCCACCCAATGCCTAGGGTGGTGGGCACCCAAAGGCTCCCGTCTGACGCTCACAATGCTTTCTTGAGGCCCCAGCAAATCCCAGCACCAAAGGAAAAATATCTGTAATGCAACCAGGCAGCACTTAAAAGATCAAGGCGCATTGTTTCGTTTCCTCTCCGCTGTAGCATCAAATGCTTCCAGTCTCAATGATAAATCAATTGCCACTCAATTTCCACCAGGAGTTGTACAATGTTATTGATTGGAACAGAAATAATCATTTTGGGACTTTGCCCCTGGAGCAGCCCCTCTGGGCAGGGGCTGCTAACTGGCCTGCCACGCGTGTGCCACACAGCATTTTACGTTGGCTGATTCATCCCACCCGAGACTGAAGGAGACCCTCGTCCCTTCACTTACACTGGGGCTCAGGGAAGCTCACCTGTCCAACAACAATCAGTACTCTGACTATTAACGGTGACTATGGAAGGCTTACTGTATTCCGGGTACTGTGCCAAATGCATTGCCTATACCATCTCACTTAAACCTCAGAACACCTCTAATGTATTCGGAGAGGGAGAGGGCAAGGAGCCTTGGCAGCAGCAGGACTGTTATGCACAGGAATTCAATGAGGCAGAGCGAGGGTGAGTCCGAGGTCACAGAGGTAACCAGCAGTGGAGCAGAGAAGTCAGCTCAAGGTCAGGCCCAGCCTCAGCTCAGACATGATTCTCGTACACCTACCCTGGGACCTTCATAGTCTCCTTCATGCTGGCTGGGCAAGCAACAGTTTTTGCAGAAACTGCGGTTCCTACACAGCTTCTGTGGATGGTCTCTGGCTCCTGCTGGAGTTTTCATTATGTGCCTCCTGTGCTGCTGGCCTGTGCTTGCAGTTGGGGAGGGAGATGCTCTCACATTTTCCCACTTCCTGTTGAACAGGCTGGGAGCTTGCTCTCTGGGGACGCTCCAGCCTCTCCAACTCAGAGCCTTGGAGATATTCTCCAGGGCCTATGCATTCTCAAGGGTAACTTCTTTTAAAAAAATTAAAACTTTTCATTAAATAATAATAATGGAAACCTCAGTTTAATAGGCTAGACCATCTGTTTTAATCACCTCCTCACCGCCTGTGCCAGGCGTCTCCACACCACATCTCAGGGACCACATCAGGGCCAACCTTGTTCTTCTGGGTGGCTGATGAGCCAAGAACGAACTTTACAGATTTTTAAGTCGCTGGAGGGAAAGGTCAAAAGAAGAATATCTCATGACATGAACATTTTGTGAAATTCCAATGTCGGTGTCCACTAAAGTTTTATGGAACCACAGCAGCGCTAATTTGTTTGCATATTGTCCTTCACTGCTTTTGAAGTAAGGCAGCGGGGTTGAGTCGTTGTATCAGCGGCTACATGGCCAGCAAACCGAGCGTGCTTATTCTCTGGGACAGAATAAGGTCACTGACCCCTGAGCTATGCAATGTGACTGTAGGTGTGTGGACGTAAGAACCATTCAAACCTATAGAAAATGTTTATGAGTTTATTCGAGCCAAGTTGACCATTGCTGGGAAGCAAAAATCTCAATGGATTGAGCAAATGGCAGTTTTACCACTTATTTTATTCATCAGAATCAAAGGAGAAGACATAAGGGGGTTATATGAAATTCGTGGGTAGTAGGTTAGGGAGGTGGGAAGAAGCAACATGGAAAAATCTCTAGGATTGGATAGAGTACAACAGGTAGACATGCATGTTTTTTACACTGGTGGGTATAGAATGGTTAACAGTGAACATTTCCAGCACATAGAAATGGTATGTAGGAGAGTCAGATAACAGTGAGGGTTCCAGGGTCTTGTGCTCTGGGGGGATTATGCCCTAAGGGATCTGGAAAAAGGAGATTACCCTGACATTCCAAAGGTACGTTATTGTAGATGCAAAGGGACAACAGACAGACTCGGTTAATGTAAAGCTTGATCTTTGTCAAGGAAGATACCAACCTAGGATGTGTCTACCCGCCATGACTCACTTTAGGTTAGAAAGTGTTTATTTCAGTCCATCTGTGCGGTTGCTTTAGGCCTGAGTTTGCAAGACCTCCATGCAGACCCCCTGAACTTGTCAGGTTTAGTCTGTGGTCCCTTTTTCATCCATAGTGTCCATGTTTGCCTTTGGGCTTCCAGCTGACGCAGGTACCCTGATGATTTTGGTTTCGGCTTTTGCTTTTATTGTTATGAGTCAAGGAGGAAAAACAAGTAGAGAGGGATTTCGGTATCTAGAGTATCTGCCTGCAAACAAATACAATTTTCTCGAAGTTCCAGGAGAGAGAGGCCAAGAGAGACCGGAGCCATCACAGCGTCAGGGAGACAGGCAGGGACAGGGGAAATTGGAGACATCAGCAGCACACCAGTCACTCCGCAAGCAGCAATTCAGCTTCCAACACCCTGCTTCCCATTAAACCGATGGTGTTAATTGGAAGTTTATTGGCTTTGCAGTCTTACTTGTGTTTAATTTGGAATTTTTTTCTGTTTCATAGCTCTCTAAGGACTATAAGCATAAGTATTTTATACCTAGCTTTATGTATGCATATATTAAGTAACATTATAATAAAAATAATTTCAGTCAACACCTACAGAAATTGCCCCCTATTAAAAGGGCATATGTCATTCAAGTTCAAGGAGGAGGAATGGATGCAAGAAAAATCAATGGCTGCCTGGCTGTTGTGGCATTGTCCTGTGCACTGAAAGGTTGCCGGTTCAATTCCCTCTCGGGGCACATGCCAGGGTTGCGGGCTCTATCCCCAATAGAGGCCATGCAGGAGCCAGGAGATTGATGTTTTGCTCCCACATTGATGTTTTTCTCTCTCTCTCCTTCTCCCTCCCTGTCTCTCTAAAAATCAATAACATTTTATTTTTAAAAGAAAAGTCAGTTATAGTCTATCTTAAAATCAGTGTAATCTGCCGCGTTCACCACCTGCGACCTGGCAGAAGTTTTAATCTCAGTTATTTGTGGAGGCTCCCACCTCAGTTTGAGGGGAGAGTGGATCGTTACATAAGAGCCCAAAGCTGACGTCGGAACCAGGTTTTTAATATTGCTCCTGTGTCTGCCTTGCATTTCTGTGTGCTGATCCCCCGTCCATCCCTTAGGCTCGGCTGCTGCAAGTGTCTCAGAATTGCCCCTCACTTGCTTCCCCTTCATCCTCTTTCCCTTCATCCTCACTCCTCTGGACAAAGTGAGCACAGTTTTTCTCAAAGGCCTTTGAAGCATAACGCCCGCTTGACTTTCCCGTGTGGGGTTGGGCGATGGAGTGGGAGAGGGCCGCTAACAGAAATCGGTCTTTTGTCCTCAGCGAGGGAGCATACTCGAAAAGAGGCACACGTGCTTCTGTCTTTCCACAATGCCAGGATTATTAGAGAAGACCTCTCCGATCAGCCAATAGAGTCACGCGCAGGTTATACACAGAGAGTGGGAGCTTACCAAGGGGAGCAAGCATCGGCACGAAGTCCTGATCACAGGCGGCATCTGCAGGTGGGGTGGCGGGTTGGAACGGAGGGGGTGTCAGGCTCCAGCCAGGTGGCTGCAGTGGCAGCACATGCCCAGTGCAGTGGAAATCGGGCAGGTGTCCAAGTGTGACCCAGGACACAGCCAAGCTCGAGTATTGTTTGGGTGGTCAGAGCTCTAAGTTTTTATAGCCCACAATGGGCACAGGTGCCATTTGTATCAATGTCCAGATGGAGCTCTTATTTATGTGTCCAGACTTGTGGTTTGGGGCATTCTAGGCCCCTCCTAAGGCTGTTTCCCTTACACCCTATTACCTGAGTCTTGACATAGCACTTGACATAACTGTCATGGCTGACAGCAACTCCATATTGGATTGACAAAGGTGTTCAGAAAGTCCACTCTGCTCATGCTCTGTGCAGTCTTTCTTCTTAATAATTCACTTTATTGTATAGGGGGAAAAATTTATTTTCTGGGAAAGTTTTACCCAGGCACTAAGGATTAGAGAGTGAATGGAATGGAATCTTTTCATCGCCTCCTGAGTTCTTCAGTGTATCAGTTTGCATTGCTGTGTAACAAATTATTCCTAATGCAGTAACTTAAACCATTTTTAAAAATCATGTATTTTGTTCACTAGTCTGCAATCTGTGCAGGGCTTAGCAGGGAGGGCATGTCTCTGTTCCAGGTGGAGTCAGCTGGGGCCCGAAAGGACCCACTTCCAAGTTGCCTCCCTCACCTGCCTGGCAACGTGGTGCTGACTGGCAGTTGAGAGCTTCGGGCAGGGCCCGTTTCCTCTCTCCACAAGCTTCTCCGTCAGCTTCTCATTTGGGCCTCACAGTAGATGGTACCTCAGAGCAGCCAGACTGCCTACATGGTAGCTAAGGCTTCAGGGCCATGTAGTCCAGCAAGTCTGGTAGGAGTTGCATCACCTTTTAGGATCTAGCCTCAGAAGCCACACAGTGTCACCTCCTTCTCACCCTGTTGGCTTGTGTTGTCACAGAAAGCCCACCCAGTTTTATGGGTGGGACCATCGGCCACACCTCTCAATGGAGAAGTGGCAGGTTCTCGGTGAGCATGTGGGAGCTGTTGTTGCAAGCGTCTTTGGGAAACAGAATCAGTCACACTCAATGTTAGCATAGGCCAGTGGTCGGCCAACTCATTAGCCCACAGAGCCAAATATCAACAGGACAACGATTGAAATGTCTTTTGAGAGCCAAATTTTTTAAACTTGAACTTCTTCTAACACCACTTCTTCCAAATAGACTTGCCCAGGCCATGGTATTTTGTGGAAGAGCCACACTCAAGGGGCCAAAGAGCTGCATGTGGCTGGCGAGCTGCAGTTTGCTGACCATGGGCATAGATCAAGCTTGTATTCCAAGGCCATTTCCCATCATTTTCAGGTGCCTGGGCAGGTGACTGCAACCCTCCAAACTTCTGCCTCCTCCACTGAAGTGAGCACCAGGAATAGAACCTCAGGCCAGTGCTATGACTATTCAATGAGGTAACACAGAAAAAGTTAGCCTGGTACCTAGTACACAGTTCATACCTAACAAATACCAGTGTCCTTCTCTCTGCCCCGACTTCATCTCAGTCAACCTAGACAGACTCAAAGTGGTATTCTTCTAGGCTCCCACCTGGGCAGTATTTTTCCCTCAGAGAATCCTGTGTGTGCTCATAAATTTACAGGTCACACACACACACACACACACACACACAGGTTGTTATTCAAACATTGTCCTCTTCAAAGAAGACTCTTGTTTCAAAGTCGCCAGCTACGGGGAGGGACCCAGCAGGGTCCTTCCGCCAACCCTGGGCCTATGGATGAGGGAATCCGGACCTCCCTCTGCGGGGCTGATTGAAGGCAGGGCCGCCACATGTCTTTCCCAGAAGGGGGACCTGACTCCCCGCTTCGGCCCCAGCTCCCCTGAGATTTTCCTGGAAGCCCTTCTGGCTAGCCCAGTTGGGAATGTTAGCACATTGGATCCCAGGCTTTAGTGAGAAATGTAAACACAGACCTGATTTTTCATTTCCAATGAAGCCAAGCATATTGCTCCCAGCAGATGCCGAGTGACTCAATCTGTCCGCCCGGTTTTGAAGGGAACTAAAGAACAACATGGTAAAATAAAGCAAACAGCACATTTATTGGTTGATAAAATGCTGTTTTAGTCTACCCTGGCATTATATGGTGAGTGCTATGCCGAGAACATCTGTTATTAAAGCCAGACTTCTGTTGCCTGGATACATTGAGTCAAAAGCTGGAGCAGTGAGAAATCCATTTGTGCGTCTGTTGCGTGTGCCTGTCAGAGCTCATAGGATGCCTTTGTCTTCATGCTAACTGAATCTTTTCATGTGGAATGTCTCGCTGGTTACTTCTGACTCGGGGCCAATGCTCTTTTCATTTGATTAAAAAGGGTTAAAGAAACAAAGGAACAGCAAGCTCTCCGATGCTCTAAGTAATCTTGTGGATTAATGTTTTGAGACTGCCTGGTGTATTTGGAAAAAGTAGGACATTTTTTTAAAAGAGTTCACACCAAATGACCCAATAATTCAAATCCTAGGAACCTGTCCCAAGGACATTCAGAGATGGCACATTTACTTAAGAACAGGGAGGTCCAATGCAGTGTTACTTACAGCACCCAAAAAAAGGTTGAAAGTCATCTAAGTGCACATAAATCAAGAGCTTCATTTAGCCGAAATCGATTTGGCTCAGTGGATATAGCCTTGGACTGTGGACTGAAAGGTCCCAGGTTCGATTCTGGTCAAGGGCATGTACCTTGGCTGTGGGCACATCCCCAGTAGGGGATGTGCAGGAGGCAGCTGATCGATGTTTCTCTCTCATCGATGTTTCTGACTTTCTATCCCTCTCCCTTTCTCTCTGTAAAGAACCAATAAAATATATATTTTTAAAAGAGCTTCATTTATACTGGCTGCAAATTCCATGCTGTTTCACATCACAACTTACTATCTGCCCCCTCTTAATAGATTCATTTGCAATATTATGTTATCCTTAAAAAAAAGTTTCCGTGAACAACTTTGTGCAGGTGTGATTACCGCTTTAGAATAGATTGCTAGATGTGGAATTGTCAGGATAAAATGTATGTTGTGTTGTTATGTTATGTGATGTTATTTATCCATTCAGTCAGTTGAGTGCCCACTACGTGGAAGGCAGGCACTGCTGTACACACTGAAGGCCCCATGATTTCCACCTTCCAGGGTGAGAAGGGAGGGGGAAACTAGAGGAATCTGGCGGACAGCAGTGAATGCTGAGGGTGGGGCTGAGAGATAGAGATCTCTGTTTGCCACAGATCAGAAGACGTGGAGAGAATCACTCCAGAGCCAGCAGTGGTTACCCATGGGGCTCTGGGAAAACTGGTGCAAGTACTCATTCACCAAATGTGTGTTGAATGCCTACTGTATGCCAGACTGTTCCAGGCAGTGAGAACTCAACCCAGCAATGAACACTACCAATAAGGTGCCTTGAAGTAGGAGATGAACAATACATTTCAGAAGTAATCAATGCCATGGAAAAAATTAGGAGGGTTGCAGGTGAAGGGTCCACTTAAACTGGCCAAGGAGAATCTCTCTGAGGAGAGGATATTTGAGCTAAAATATTAATATTGAGAAGGGATAGTCATGAATATGCAGGGGGAATGAGATTCCGAGTAGAAGGATCAGCAAGAGTAGAGGCCCTGAGGTGGGAACAGGCTTTCGAAACAGAAAGAACGCCAGGAGTGGAGCCTACCAAGCTAACTTGAAAATGGCCAGAGTATGTGTATCAGTCAGCATTGTCGCTATAATGCTGTGTAACAGACCACCCTTCCAACTCAGCAGCATACCACCAGCTAAGACTAGAAACCAGCTCTAAATCTGCCCAAACTCTATTCTCTTTCCAGCCTGTCAGCAGCCTCAGAATGGACTGAGTACATAAGCACATTCTACATCGACACGCAATGGCTCCCGAACCCTAACACGTGAGCATCACAAATACCTATTGAGCCGGTTAAGTACATAACATCCTAGACCTCGCTCTCAAAGTCTGACTTGGCAGGCCTGGGGAACGAACCAGGAATCTGCATTTTACAAAAATCCAAGTGGTTCTGATGAAAGTGGTCTGGAGACCACACTAGGAGACTCAACGGTGGAAAATGAACAAGGACAGCCCCAGGGCAGCCAGAAAAATGGCCCTGCCTGATCACCTTCAGAAACTGGCCCTGACCGCCACTTTTCGCCAGCATCACAGAGCACACTTGGGCATGTTTCGCATTCACATGTGGTCACTGTGAGGCCACCCTGCTGGCCGAGCCCTAGAAAGCCGTGAGTTCACACACCTCCTAGGTATAAGAAACCTCCCCTTGGGTCCTGCTCCCCACTGAGCTCTGCTGGGTTCTCTGGCAGGACAAAGTGAAGGTACTACACCCCCGCCGCCACCACCCCCCAACCACCACCACCAACCACCACCACCCTGCAGAGGTTTCTTGGGATCTGAAGGCTCCTTATCCCTGCTCAGAGCCAGATTTGGCAGATTCAGCTTCTTGCTTGGAGGCGGGGAGTCCTGCTGGGCCAGGACTTAGGAGGGCTCACAGGGACTCAAAGCAGCTTTCTCTGATCCCTGCCTGAGAGGGGGCGGTGTTAGGAAAGCTCATTACCGCTCGCTCACTCTGCCCTGAACCAGCTCTTAAATGCCCTGGGATGAACAGCCCTAAATGGGAAAGAAAAAAATAAAATCATGAGTTTCTTTCAGGTTCATAGATAGGCCTGGTGCTTCCTTCCTGTCAGGCAGGGTTCAGTCTCCTCGGCCCTTAATTTTATTCTCTGGGTCTTTAAGGAGAGGTGGCTGTGGGTCCCCCAGCCATTCACTGCTTGGGTGTGCTCCCCTCCCCCAGCACCTCCACCATCACACACTGGTCCATGCCCCACTCTAAACATGACGCCCAGGGATCTTTCTTAGAAACACTGCTGGAAGGCTATTTCCTCCGTTTATACTGACAGAAACACCTGCTCTAGAAGACGGGGCGGCAATAACTAATTTTAACTGAGCGTTTCCTGTGCGTACTCGGCATGCAGCCAACTTCCTGCTTTGTAATAATCTCATGAGGCAAGTGCTGTTATTACTCTTATTTCCGGAGGAAGCAATTGGGGTTCTGAGAAGTCCCCGATGCAGGGCCACATAAAGTTGAGGTCCAGACCCCAGCCCTTTGATTTTAGGATCCAAACCCTCAGCCACCTCACAGCCCCCACCTCACACTGCACTGGGCAGGCCTCACCTACATGGCTACGCTCAGACTCATGGGTGTTGGCGCAGACAGCCCTGGGCGTGTCCTGGGCAAGGATGCTCAGAACCAGCTTGCATAAGGAACAGTGGCAGGATTTGAGGAGGCTGGAGACAAAGCAGTCTCGTGGCAGGGACTGAGCAGGGGTAAGGAGTCACGAGACATGAAAACTAATGCAAAATACTGGAAGATCTATCAAGAGGCGAAGGGTTAGGTGGACCAGGAGTCCCAGGTCCCATGAGGTAAAGAAATGCCAGCCCATAAGGAAAGCTTTCAAATACTCAGACGTGTCTTCCCAGGGCCAGCTGCCTCGGGAAGTAGGAAGCTGTCTGTCCCTAGAGACCTACAATCAGAGACGTGGCAACTTCTCACTAGGAAGTTTAGAGAGTTCTCAAGGGTCAGGTACAGATGACCCTAATAACCTGTGTACCCCTTTTGATCTTGAGTTTATGGGGTTCTGTTGTGATTCACTGGAGCCCCATCTGCAGCAGCACTTTCTGTTGACATTCAGATGCCTCACACAGACGCCGTCCTAAGAAGGTCAATGTTATTCCTCCCAGATGATGTTTTCTTGGCCCGGGAGGCGGACCCTGTGAGATCCTTCACATCCATTTCCCATCAAGTGATCTGTCATGAATCACGGTTATTGGAACTAGATGGGACCATGCAGCCAAAGGATTCAGATGAGGAAACTGAGGCCAGGAGACAAGGACTGACTTGCCCAGGGTCAAAGAGCTGGTGAGCAGCTGGGTCAGATTAGACTCAGGCTCCCAAATCTAGAGCTCACTGCCAGTTCCTCTTCCCACACCACACGGCCTCATAGAGTGTCTGAGCCTGAAAGACCAGGGCAGTCTTATCATCCAGCCATGACAGACAGCACTCATTTTCCATGCTAAACTTCTAAAAATTTATGGTTAACATTCAGAATTATATTAGTTTCAGGCATACAACATAGTGTTCACACATTCATAGACCTTACAAAGTGATCACTACCAAAAATCCAGTCCCCACTTGGCACCATCCATAGTTATTACAATACTAGAGGCCCAGTGCACAAAATTTGTGCACTTGCATTAGGGGGCAATGTCCCTCAGCCCAGCCTGCGCCCTCTTACAATCTGGAACCTCTTGGGGGATGTCCCACGACTGGTTTAGGCCCGATCCCTGCAGTCATACATCCCTCTTGCAATCTGGGACCCCTCAGGGGATGTCTGACGGCCTGTTTAGGTCTGGTCCCTGCTTGCCTACCTGCTCACCCCTAACTGCTCACCTGCCTGCATGCCTACTTGCTCCTCACCATTCACTTGCCTGCCTGCTCAGTGCATGTCATAGAGACTAGTCATCCGGGTCGTTCTGGTCATTCTGCTGTAACAGTCACTTATGCTATACTTTACATGCCCATGGCTAAGTTTCTAACTGGCAGTTTGTACTACCCGGCCTTCCTTTTTTTGCCTATGCCAACTTCAAGTTCGTTGGTCAAGGTGTCCTGAAGAGCTGTTCCAAAAGGATTCTGGGGCCACACCTGGGTTCAGTGGAGATGAGGTCTGTGAATCACTTACGATGGCTGCCTCAGGCACAGGTGGAGAAGCAACGCCTGTGCGCCCCACATTCGGCAGCCTTGAGCTGGTCCACCCCATGACTTTCTGGATGTGCCACCTGAGCCCTCTAGAAGTGACACAAATGTTGCAGAAGAGATTACGAGATGGGATGAGGCCGCTGAACATGTGGGGGAAAGGGCCGCAGGAAAACTCCCAAAGGTTACCCTATGGGGTCTCTCAGCTGGAATCCCCCAGTCACCCTGGGAAGTAAGAAGAATTGTCCTTGTTGTAGCATTGAGGATGGAGATGCTCAGAATAGACCTGTGCCCGGCTGAGGGTGTGCAGGAGTAAGTGGTGGCGCGGAGATGGGGCTGGAGCCGCCATCTGTCTGACTCCACCACCTGAAGATGCCATATGGGTTGTGCCGCCACAGGGGCTGAGTAGAGGCTGCCCAAGTAGAGTCTGCCTGAGGAACTGCTTGGGGAATTCTGAGGCGGCCTCTGAACTTGGTGAATAAAAAAGTGGGGTGGTCTGTTAGTACTGTCTGTCATGGGCACCAGACCAGGGAGCAGCCACCCATGGCCACCAGGGCCACGCCGTGCCCCCTAGACTTTGTGCAGCTCTGGAATCCCGGTTTTCTGTTGTTGGCCAGATAGATGGCTGACTGCAGAACTATTTCATTAGGTTTAGAGAGGGTTTGAGGCAGGACGTGAGAGGGGCTGCCTGTGGCCCTTAGGGAGGCCGGGCTGAGTGGTGAGCTATGAGAGGAGCCGGAGAGATTAGGACGTGAAGTTGGAAAAGCTGGGAATGTCAGCCTTGGAAATCGTTGAGCCTTGAAAGGTTTGGGCTCTGGGGAGCGATGTCAGAAAAGCCGCACTGAACACGAGGATCTGGCAGCGAGGACTTGGGGAGACTGGAGGACCAGCGTGGAGAGCTATGCAGTCAGTGGGAGGTGAGGGGCGGTGCCCAGCCCCGGGAAAGGAAGGTCACCCTGACAAGGACACGGAGACGGGGAGAGACAACTCCCGGGACTCGGCGGCTGGCGGAGGGCTCTTCTCCCTCGTGACTCACGCTCCTGCCTTTCTAGCTGAATTTCGGTTTTATTTTCAGCTCCAATCAGTGGTAATAGACAAATCCAGGTGCTCTCTTCCCCGCGCTCCACATTCCCCTCCCAGTTTCCCGGAGTCTGACAGCCCCCGTTCCCCCAGCGAGAAGCTGGCAGCGCAGAGCAGAGCATCAGGGCCGCCCGGGGCCTCATAGCCATGACCCAGGGGGTACCATTTACTGAGCGCTCCCCGTGTCCAGCACAGGTTAACCCTTCACAGGCATTTTAGCCCCCCAACAGCCCTATGTCAGTGGTCGGCAAACTCATTAGTCAACAGAGCCAAATACCAACAGTACAACAGTTAAAATTTCTTTTAAGAGCCAAACTTTTTAAACTTAAACTTCTTCTAACGCCACCTCTTCAACATAGACTCGCCCAGGCCGTGGTATTTTGTGGAAGAGCCACACTCAAGGGGCCAAAGAGCCGCCTGTGGCTCGAGAGCCACAGTTTGCCGACCTCTGACCTATGAGGTAGGAAGGAGCTGCTGCTATCTATATTTTACAGGTAGGAAAACTGAGATTCAGCAAGACAAAGTAACTTGCCTAAGGCCACCCAGCTAATAAGCAGGAAATCCAGAAACAAAACCATTTTTAAAAATAAAACCTGAGTTTAACGTTTGCTCTCTTCACACTGCCTCTGGCTTGACTGAGCCATAGAAACTCAAGGTCAAAGTGTCGTTAGAGAACATCCCATTCAAAGACTCCCTCGCTCGTTAGGGGGGATTTGAAACTCAGAGAGAGACAGGTTCTGTGTAAGACCACCGGTGAGTTAGAGGAGGAGTGGGCCGGATGGACATGAAAGAGAGGATGAATCCACAGCATGAGGCTCGTCGACAGCCTCCCACACCTCCCACCATCCTGACAGCTCCCACCTGCTCAAGGCCTTAACAAGAATGATTTCTCAACAGCTCTCTATCCTCTGAGCGCCGGTGACCCTTCCCCCTCGCTCAGAGGTGCTCAGCTCCGCCTGCCAGTCTCCCAGGCACACCGTTTCTGCCCCTCGCCGGGCCCAGGGAGCCTGTGAGCATGTCAGCCAGCTCTCATCCCCATCGCAGAGCTGGTTCTGTTATCACCGGAGCCGTCCGTGCACCCGGCACATCTCGCACTCGGCAGAAAACGCACAGCGGATGGACGAAACTAGAGCTGAGCTGTCCTCCCCGGGGAGACAGGGCCATTCGCCGGGTGGCTGGTGACCACTGTTCATGTGAAACCCATTCACAGGACCGCCGTCACTCCCCCCGGGAGCAGGGGTGTCTTCCGCCTCTCAGCGGCCATGCCTGAGAGTTCATCCCTGAACCCTGGCCTTCTGAGTCCTGCATGGGAGGAGCTAGTGTCCCTGTGTGTCTTCTATAGCAACTCTCAAGTACAAGTACGGGGTCTTGACCCTGCCACGCATTGAGAAGGCTGGAGGGCTGAGTGGTGGATCATGCAGTCTTCGATGTCAAATGAATCTGCCTTCAAGTCCCAGCTTTCCTCCTCACTGCTGGGCAAGCTGGGCAACCTCCCTGGCTCTCAGTGCCCCCATCTGTAAAATGGGGGTAGTTAAGACTACCCCACGGGTGGTCTTTTGAATTAAATGTAATCATGTCTGGAAGTGTTTGGGACCATCCCGGAGACAAAGTGGGGGGATCAATAAATGATGGCCATAACAATAATAATGTCAAATGTATGTCTTTGTAACCTTCATAGTACCTCGTGTGTATTAAGTGCTATAGTAGGATGTTGTGATTACGATAATGATGGTGGGGAGGAGGAGACTAAGTGCGGATATGAAAGCCCTGTGGGTCTTTACTAATCACCGGGCAGCAGTTGGTCACAATAGAAATTAAATGAACTTTAGAGCCAGACAGTTGTGCTTAAGTTAATCGCCCATCCATCTGCCTGGCTAGTTCCTTCGTCTCTCTTAGTCGGGGCCTCTGGCCCTTGTCCTCTATAGGGCTGTGGGCAGGAGTAAAGGAAGCCGTGTTCGTCAGTGCTTAGCACAGTATCTGGCCTCGCACCCATTCGATAGACAGTGGACAGTGCTGTTACTTCTGTCAGTACATTTCCGGTCTCCCCAGCCCACAATCAGCACCACCCTGAGAGCAGGGGGGTGCACTGCTTGTATGTGCTCCTTAAGCGGGGGCGGGGGGGACATCCATTCATGTGTCCAGTGGCCACCCACGGAGCAGCCCCTCTGTGCCCAGCACCATCCTCAGCACGGACCACGCAGCGGGGGACGGTGCAGGGAAGAAGTCATCCTAGCGACAAGCGTGTAGTTAGAAGTGGAGGTGCGTGCTCTGAAGAAAGCCAGCAAGTTGCAGGGCACAGGGTTGGGTGGAAGCATTCGTTGCCTATCGCTGCTGCAACAGATTATCACAGACTTCGCAGCTTAAAACCTCACAGCTTTGTTGTCGTGGAGATCTGGCGGTCAGAAGCCAGCAGTGAGCGAAAGGGGCTGGAATCTGTGTTGCAGGCTGCGCTCCTTCCCAGGCTCCAGATGAGGCTATCCTGGCCTGGCCTTTCCAGCCACTGTGCTGCCTGTGTTCCGCGTCTCGTGGCCCCTTTCTCCAGCTTCATAGCCTCCCCTCTGTGGTCACTTCACCTCTCTCTCACTGCACCCTCGCCTCTGATAGGACTCTTGGATAATCTCCCCCTCGAAAAGCCCTCCATTGAATCACCTTTGCAAGGTCCCCTTTGCCATGGAAGGTAGCAGATGCACAGGTCCCAGAGATTTGGGCATGGACGTCCTCACAGGGCATTAGCCAGCCTAACGCTGGGGAAACCTGCTTTAGGTGGGTCTGTCCTGGCCATCACCAGGGTCAGTGCTTGGTATAGCAGAAGCAATGAATAACAGAATGAACAAATGAATGAGTGAATGAACGAATGAGTGCGTGAGTGAATGAATGGACAAAGGACGGGAGGGTGGGGACAAAGCCAGCCTGCACTAAGCACTCCAGACCTACACTGGGCTCTCCTGGGTGCCTGAGAACCTGCTAATTCACTCTTAGATGCACCCTCAGGCATCCAGGGTCAGACCTACAGGAGAGTTAAGCCTTTCAGGCTCATCATGCTGCAAACATGGTGCCTGCAGCTGGAAGTCAAGCACTGAGCCCTTGAGCAGGATGCTCTGTCTAATCCACAGTCTTCTTTCCAGCAGCCACTGTTGTCTCCCATTCCCAGGTGAGGGGCCGAGGCACAGAAAGGTGCAGACACTCCCCTGGGGCCACACAGCTGGTGAGTGGCAGACCCACCAAACGGTGACTCCAGCTGCCTGGCTGCAGAGCCAGTGGTCCTACTTCCGTGCCCACATTTAATAAACCCACGCCCAGGACTGCCCAGCTTCATCCTCCAGGGCCCTTCCTGGTTCCCTGCTGGATTCGGTGGATGCTCTGCAGTCTTACAGGATTTAAGAAACAATTACCAGCTTGTGGTGGAGCTTGCCACTCACTCTTCACTGTGGGGGGTCCTGTCATTGTTTACAAGGTGGAGTCCGGAAAGGCAGCTCCAGAGCAGGACCAAGGGAGAGCCCTCTTCCTCCCCAGTGAAGACTTCCCAGATGCAGTGCAGAGCGGTGAGTGCTGAGCACGGTGCTCTGCACGGCTCCCCTGGGAGGGGAATCTGAGACACCCCCCAAGGAGCCTGAACGCTTTGCAAAGCCAGCGGTCCCTGTTCCAAGTCTTTACACATCTGGCCACTCCCTCCACTCATTCTGGCTGCAAATGGCCAAGGCCAGCCCGAGGGGAGGAGGTGTACACAGCGGAGACTCCCATCCCAGCCTGGTGGTTAGGCAAACCCAGGCTCTTCGCCCTCCTCTGCCGTGTTCCAGTGGCTTCCCTGACCTCAGTCCCCTCATCTGAGAGAATGGGTATAGAGGTGTCTACCTCTATCATAAAATGAGATATACTTCCATATTAGCACTAGCACAGTTCATCACACCTAGAGGTACCCAATAAACGGCATTTGTTATTACTACTTTAATCGGGTGTTCAGTCTGACATTACTTAACTTACCTATTTACTGAGCATCTACTCTGTGCCTGGCGAGCTGCAGGTGCTGACTACAAGGTAGACTTCATTAACTGCTGAGATGTAAGCTACAGGCCACGCCAAGAGACACCTACCTGCTGCCCGCATCCCACCCTCCCCCCATGAGAGAGAAAACCAAAGCCAGCACAGATGGCAGGTGCTTGTATATCGATTGTCTCAGGGCCAATCCAGGAGACTCTAGGCACCTGGCCCCTCAGAGGAGCAGAGCAGGGCTCAGGGAGGTAAGGACATTGGCTCACTTGTATCACGTAACTTAGTATTTTCCACAGATGCATTGGTGTGGTTGGGGTTTGCCACGCACGTGGGCAACCTCTTACAAGTCAGTGTGCACACCAGGATGCTGTGGGCCGGACCCTGTCGGGGGAGGGACCCCGGAGAGCAGAAGGAGGCTCTTCTGAATCCACATGGCTTCTGCCTGCCAGCCCCATGTGTCCCCGGGACCCCACTCCTCCCAGCATGGGGATTCCCCTTGCCAACACCCGGGAACGCTTCCCAGGAGGAAGCTGCCATCCGCTCCCGCGTCCCCAGCACCTGATGGAGTTCTCATGAAGCGGGGAGCGTTTTCATTTACTCAGGACCGGTGTGTGGTAACACCGCCTCCCAGCTCAGTGACAACAAACTCATTCTTCACTGTAATTAAAATGTCACTTTGACAAATAATTCCATCAGCCCCCTTCCACCTATGAATAGCTTCCCGCTATAATTGTTCCTATGCCTCTGAATTAGAAGTATTCAAGGGAGAATTTAAGGGGTATTTAGGCAACAAAGATAAATCGAGGGAGTTTTCCACCCTCCCACAGTCCCTCACTAAGTAAACCATCATCCCCGGCTGGGGTCCCTATTCCCTGTGTCTCAGTCACTCCTTCCAGGTAGAGGGAGATGGTGGGGTCGCCGAGTCAGGTGTGTGGAGCCTGTGTCGGGGCCTTCCACTCCAGGCCCCAGATATTCCTGAGCAAAAGGCAGGGTGAGCCCCGGCTCTCACTTCAGTAAGGACATGAGCACAGACCTTTCTGAGCTCACTCCTAGGAGAGTCAAGATGCCATTCTTGCTCAGTGAGGGGTCCCTTGGCTTTGTTTGAGGAGCTCCTCATCTTATGGGTGGAAGACCCCTCCAGAAGGGTGGCTTCCCCTCGGTGGCACAGCTCCATGTGGGGGGCCAGGCTCTCTGAATACTTGGCAGTGCCCAACAAGGCGTGAAACACGTGGTAGGAGCACTGAGAATGCACTGCCTTTCCCTCTTGTTTTGGTGGCCCCTCCACTGGGATTATACACTGAGTGGCCAGATAATTATGATCTCTGAACGCATTTGTTATTACTACTTTAATTGGGTATTCGGTCTCACATTACTTAACTTACCTATTTATTGAGCATCGACCCAGAGATTATTAAGATCTCTGAACGCATAATAATCTGGCCACTCAGTGTGTGTGTGTGTGTGTGTGTGTGTGTGTGTGTGTGTGTGTGTAAATATATATATATATATTAGAGGCCTGGTATGAATTCGTGCATGGGTGGGGTCTGGCCAGCCTAGCCAGAGGGAGGGAACATGGCAGATGGCTGGCCTGCCTGCTGGTCGAACTCCTGGTTGAGGGGACAATTTGCACATTAGCCTTTTATTCTATAGGATATACACTGAGTAGCCAGATTATTATGTGTTTAGAGATCATAATAATCTGGCCACTCAGTCTATGTGATGCACAGAGCCAGCCACAGGGTGCTGGACAGCCCTGGCCTTGTGTAGAAAGAGACAGCACTTGGCTGCTCCCCCACAGAGAGAGGGGCCTGGCTACCTGGTGAAGAGCACAGTCCTTGGTATCAGAAAGCCAGGGTTCCAAGATAAGGCCTCCCACTGCAGGCTGGGCACATTGTAGACTCTGTCTGACAACACACTGCGTTTTTCTCTCTCTCTCTTGGGAATAACAGTCGTCCCCTCAGGGAGTTAGGTAGAGCAGTGCCTGGCACAGTGTCCACATTTGATAAACTTCAGCCACTGCTCATGTTGGGTTTCTCATGAAACTGTAGCAGGTACACTTGGCCATGTGGTTTTAAGTGCTCTGTGTACAGCTGGGTTGGAGGGAGCATCGTGTCAATCCAACTGGGCCACTCCTTCTTCACAAAGGTCCCTCAAGCCATCTCCTTTATAGCTTCCTGCCAAGTGGCTCCCCAGGCCACACTCCCTCCAGGAGTCCAAAGCTACAGGTGTTTGTTGGTTGTGCAGGGGATAGAAGGGAGAGGTCTGGAGGTAGGGAAGGGGATGGGGAGTGGGAGGGGTGCAGGCAAAGGGGAGGTGGTGATGCCACCCAGTTGGGTGTCTGTTCTGAAATAGGACCCACAGCTGTCAGGTCAGAGAATTGTGTCAGAGAGCTCTGGCCCTGTCCAAAAATAGGGGGTCCATGAACATGATTCACACGCAGGTGTGAATGGCTGAAGAAGCAGGGGACCCTGGATATGCCCACCCTCCCCAGGCGTCACCCAGACAATCATTTCAGACCATCGGCTCTTCCGGAGAGAAAGCCTCAGGTCTCCTGAGCAAGGGGCATTGTGTTTGCACCAAGCACATTGCCAGCAAGAGCTCTGCTAGCAAAGCCCAAGATGCTGAAGGAAGGGGCTCCTGCCTGTGCTCCTGAGAGCCTGTCGGGGCTGAGTTCCTTCCCATTTCCGGGACTGACTCCCTGGGGTGCAGTCTGCCATGAGCGAGAGAGCTCAGTTCTCAGAATGCAGGGAAAAGGAGAGAGGGGAATGGATTAGCACCTACTGAGCACCTGTATTAACTCGTCTGATTGTCATGAGAATGTGCAGGATACGTGTTTTTATCCCATTTTTCTTAGGGAGCTCAGTTACTTCTGCTATTCACACTACCAGCAAATGGCTGGAGGAGAACCAGGGCTCTGACTCCAAGAACCAGGCTCATCCCTTCCCCTTGTGCAGTTTGCAGCGTGGGTATAGACCAGGCTACTGCCCTGCAGGGCTCTCTCCTGGCCTCCGGGAAGGAGTGTGGAAGGGGTGGTGTGTACAGGGATGAGCCTGTGCAGGGATGAGGGATGAGCCTGCACAGGGATGAGCATGTGCATGGATGAAGGCAGTGAGCTTCATGCAAATGTGCAAGTGTGTTCCTAACCTGCCTGGAGAGCTGGGCTGGCAGCTGTGCAAATACAAGCTACTCGACGTGCCTTCTCAGCACTGAGACACAGGGACCCAACGCATTGTTCCAGCAGCTCCAGGCTTGGAGAACATGGCTCCGAAAGCAGAGAGGAAATAATATGCAACGGATTTATTCATTCTCTTGTACTCAAGAAAGTGCCAGTAATCCAGGCAACTTGTTCTAGAAGATTAGAGTCTCCCAGCCCCTACACACAAGCCGCTCATCCGTCCATTGGGAAATCAGCACATTGCTCTGCCCACCATCACACCCTAGGTGCTGGCTGCGAGGGCACAGCTCTGGGGACCAGGACTCCAGCCTGAGCCACAGCCAAGGAGAAGAGAAGTGGAACGCAGAGAAAACGCCATCCTGGCAGCGGGCCATAGTGGAGACAGCACTGAACATGTCGCAGAGGTGCCAGCTCAGCTCAACCTGGCTGCATGGGCCCCGGTCTGTGCCTTCCTCCCTCTGGGTCTCAGCCGTCTGCAGGCAGACACCACTGTGCAACAGTCTCAAAGCCCTCATCCTGTCTGAACACCCCTCGAGCTCAGGGCCTGCTCAGTAGGATCTGGGGGACCCAGAGCTGGAGCTGTGCTCAGGGACAAAGGGTAAAAGGAAATGCAAATGCTAAAACAAAGGGGGTTACCCTGAGGGTCCCCAAGCAGTGGGCCTGGAAGCAGATGTTAGGGTCAAGGGTCAGAGCTTCTGGAAAGCAATTGTGGGAAGCAGGGGAGAGTGAGTGTTACTAGCCGACACTGACTGAGCCCGTGCTTCGTCCCAGGCAGTGCTCAGTGTCAACACACATTCACTCCTTTCAACCCCACAATCAGGCTAGAGGTGAGTTTCGTGGGGAAACAAGAATTTAAGCTCATGTAGCAGCTGCTAAAGGCTTGCACCTGCCCTGGCTGATGGAGCACAGTGGTTGAGCATATTATCCCATGCGCCAAGAGGTTGCCAGTTCAATTCTTGGTCAGGGCACAAGCCCAAGTTGCAGGCTCCATCTTCAGTACAGGGCGTGCAGGAGGCAGCTGATCCATGTTTCTCTCTCACCCTTCTTTTCTTCTAAAATCAATAAAAACATACACTGAGTGGCCAGATGATTATGATCTCTGAATGCATAATAATCTGGCCACTCAGTATATAGCCTATATAATAAAAGGCTAATATGCAAATTGTCCCCTTGACCAGGAGTTTGACCAGCAGGCAAGCCAGCCGACTGCTCATGTCCCCTCCCCCTGGCCAGGCTGGCTGGCCCCCACCCATGCATGAAATTATATATATACACACACACACACACACACACACACACACACACACACACACACATATACATAAACAAACACACAAGCTACACTGAGTGGTGTGTGTATGTATTATAATAATCTGGCCACTCAGTATATATCCTATATAATAAAAGGCTAATATGCAAATTGTTCCCTCGATCAGGAGTTCGGCCAGTAGGCAGGCCAGCCAACCGCCCATGTCCCCTCCCTCCCCCCCCCCCGCCCGATGCACATATTCAAATGCACCGGGCTATAAATACACACACACACACACACACACACACTGAGTGGCCAGAATATTATGCATTCAGAGATCATAATAATCTGGCTGCTCAGTGTATATTTTTCTAAAAGTTTACAGCAGGCTGACCCAGCTCCAGCGTCTAAGCTCCTCACCTAAGCCCCTCACCACTGGCCTATCCGGCCTCTCATGGCCTTGGTCCAGGGCCATCATCACAGAACAAGTGCTGGGCCCCAGAGAGTCCCCGGGCTCAGTCCCATGGAAGGGACAGGCTCAGGCCCGGAGCACGGCTGTGGCAGTTCTCAGCCTCAGGCCTGGCAGGAGTGACAAACGGGCGGCCTGCCTCTTTCATCCCCTCTCCCGGTGAGGGAAGGGCTGTCAGGCCCGCTTTGGGGCTGAGTCAGTCATCTCGCACCCGCTCACGGAAACCTCCTCACTGAGCCGAGCTCCCCACCACATAGAGGGGCTGTGCTGTCCCCCTTTATCTTTGTTTGCTATGCGGCTTCTCCCCCGGACCCCCACTGCCTCCTGCCGGAACGGATGATCGTGGATTTTCAAAATGAGATAAATCTGGAAGATGAATGTATTCATGAGCCCATAAAAGGGTCATGAATCACCAGCCCCAATTACTGCCTTCAGTCCTGACAGGATGAATTCCCTCAAAGCAGGTTCTCCTTGTCAGACAGACGTGGGAGGCAGTGCCGGTGGAGTCCGGGCCACGGATAACATCATTAGTCCACACCAGGCGGCTTTTGCTTCCCCACGGCCATGCCGCTTAATCTGCAGCTCACTCTGGTTCTGGGAAGCAAAAGGAAGTGAAAATTTAAAACTATATGTTTAAATAAATAGACATGTAAAATAAACATTTAAATAACTACATATATTAAACATACATATACAAGTAGTATATATATATATTTAAATAAAAATATATGGAGTATACGCAAAAAGAAGAAGAGAGAGGGAGAGACAAAATGGGGATGCTTTCATACTAAATGGAAAGGAGACAAGATAAATGGGCCAAATCTGATTGCAAAGCCCGTTTGAAAACCCAGTCCAGAGCTGTCAGGAGAGGCCGGGCGCCCACAGGAAGCGTGTCATTGCCAAAGCCTCGCACCGCTGAACTCTGCGGCCCCCTCTCCTGCCTCCCGGTGACCGGCTTAGAACGACTGCAAATCAGGACGAATCACAGCCAACGACAGTCTCTCTCTCCAGCCCTCAATCACTCGTAATCAGACCGTGTATTTTAGCAACAGAATCTTCCCTGGCTGAGCAGCTCATTCATCTGCCTTCTGCAAGCTCGACGCCCTGTGAATGGGAGATGAGAGGAAGCCACCTGCTCCTCTGGCAGCCGGGAAGCTGGGAGGAGGATGGAATAACCAACCCTCCTCGCTGCTTGCTAGATGACCAGCAGGAGCCCAGACTGGCAGGAACCTGCCAGAAAGGAGGTGACCGGCCGGACAGGTGCCAGAGGGAGTTATCCGGCTCCGTATTTGGTGCGGGCCTGCCCTGCACTGGCCATCTGGCCCTGGTCTCTGGGTTTAAATTCTTTTGCCACCATTTCCTAGCCATGTGATCCCAGACAAGGTACCTAGTGCCGCGCATATAAAAGCAAACCCATGGAACAATGAGAGGGAGAAGCAGAGACCCAGTACTCAGGGGGGGGGGGGGGGGCGCTCTGTAAGGATGGAGGGTTTCGCTTCCCCAAGCCCGTGCCACTTAATGTGCAGCTCAGATTGAGAGAAAAGGGAAGTGAAAATTTAAAAATAACTGAGCTGATGGGACAAGAAGGGGCCTGTGTTCCCTGAAACTGTTGGTTTTATACACTCACCTTTCCCAAGAGGTGATCCAGAGTCACCTGTGGCATTTGCCCGAAGAGATATGGGCAAGGAATGGAGCACAGACTCAGGCCCAGAGCACCCTGGTATAAGCCCCCGTCCCACCATGGACCTGCTGTGTGACCCTAGGGAGGTTGCACCCCTTCTCAGAACCTCAGCCTCCACAGTCTTTAAAACAAACGCACTGTCAACACCACAGGTCTTGGCAAAGAGCACACCTACCATTGCCAAGTTCGAGACCCCTTGTGTTTGACACCTGTCTGTCTCTGCCCTGTCTCTCTCCGGAGCAGCCCTGCCCAGCGTGTATGCCAGGGCTGTGGGCTGGCTGCAGTGCCCTTTAAATGCACCAGCTCTGAGTTTGGGGCTAATGGAACACGGGGCAGGGACAATTGTGAGTCACAGCTGTGTGGAGGAGAATATGGCTTCGTGAAAATATAATTTGGAAATTATTACAGGAGCAATGGATCAGAACCACAATCAGCTGCCAGCCATCCCCAGAGACAGAGCGGGAGATGAAGGCAGAAGGTGGCCCCTTACCTGGGAGCCGGACCAGAGCATCCCGTGAAATTGCAGCCTGGCCCGGGCTCGGCCCTGAAAATCCAGGGCTGCGGCCCCACTGCCCGCTCTCAGGGTCCGGCATGTGGCTGTCTAGGCTTCTCTGAGTTTCCACCCCAACAGGACACAGGTTGTATTGGAAGCCATATGAGATGGAAGAAGGCGATGGCAGGGCAGGTCGGGCAGAAACAATAAGCTCGTTCACAGTAGAGAAAGCAGGAACAAAAGACTGCATTCATTCTTCCAGACCCGTCGTAGGTAAACTGCGGCTCGCAAGCCACATGTGGCTCTTTGGCCCTTGAGTGTGGCTCTTCCACAAAATACCACGGCCTGGGCGAGTCTATTTTGAAGAAGTGGCGTTAGGAGAAGTTTAAATTTTAAAAAATTGGCTCTCAAAGGACATTTCAGTCGCTGTACTGTTGCTATTTGGCTCTGTTGGCTAATGAGTTTGCCGACCACTGCTCTAGACCATTCCAGCAGACACCTCTCTGCTCCCACACCTGACCTGCTCCTGTGCTCAGGCGGTTAGAACGGACACTTCCTGTAGGGGGAGCATCACAGCGGCGTAAGCGACCACCACGCAGCCTTGGGGCATCCAGGACGTGTCCTTGGACAGGTGGAGCGGGTCTGGAGTTAAGCTGGGCCCTGACCCTGGCAGAGGGCAGGGAAACAGGCCACAGGGGGCAGAGGCTGCCACCAAGACTGAGATGGTGTCAGGAGGACCAAGCTGAGGTCAGCATCAAATGACCTCCCCCAGGACCACACCATTTGGGTGGGCAGGCGGCTACCTCCGTGTGGGACTGGGAGACCTGGACGCCCAGGGGCCTCACCCTGCACCACACACAAGCCTTTCTCCGATGCCTCCATTCACAGACGCTGGGGGGATAAGCTCAGGCCCTGCGCGATGCAGACAGGTTCTCTGCTTTAAGGCCAGTGAGTCATCAAATCCTCATCACAGGACTCTACCTGACACCAGTCCAGGTCCGCAGACGTGGTCCTTCCACCCGCCTCGCACCTCTCCACCGTCCACCCCGCCTGCTCTACGCTCTGCCACAGGGACGCCAGACTGGACTCGCCTGGACTCGAGCCCCCCAACTGAGCCCAGTGCCCACAGGGAAGACAGTAGCTGCCTCAGTGCTTGGGAGGACGAGAGGTGGCCCTGGCTCACTGCCTGGTGACAGCACAGGCCCCGGCCAGGCAGTAGAGAAAACCCTCAGCGTTGGAGGGAAGTTTGGGGGCGGAGCACCCACCAGCTGCCATTTGGGATGGGTGACAGATGCTCCCAAAGGGCCATGCAGCAGCTTCAACTTCTCTTCCCTTCCCCTCCTCGGCCCCTCACTGAGTCTGCCAGAGGAGCTCTCACCGAGCCTGACCAGCCACTGCTACTCCTCCCGGAGCCCAGGCCTCGGACCCTGCTGTGCTGCGTACAGCTGCCAGAGCTGGCTTTCACCCCATCATCTCACTGAAGCCACCACAGCCCCAACACTGCCCGGGGAGCGGCTGGCTCAGCACGGACTCTCCCTGGCACACGTGGCTGAGTGCCACCCTGGGCTGCAAACCTGGAGCTTCCTGACTCCGATGCGTGTGGTCTCGGGGTTCTGCACATTCCCACGGCTCATGAGCTCTCTCCTCTCCTGATCCGAGCGAGCCGGTCGGGCTGGCATCTCGGAAAGACTTCTCGGGAACCCTCAGCAGGGCTAGCCCCTTCAGAGCAGGGGTGAGACCGTGCTGCTGCGGGGTACCCAGCAGGCTGAGGGGCTGCGGGAGTGGGTTCTGCCCGCCCTCCACCTGCTCCAGGACATCTCTCCAGTGCCTCATGTGCAGATGAGGCCCTTCGATAAAGACCAAATCCTCTTGTTGCTTGGCAACCGGCTTACAAGCCATAGCGGGGAAAGTAATTTACAGGCATTCAGAGTGTCTGATGGAGGTTCCGCTGAGCCGAATCCGTGCAGAGGAGCCACAGTGGTCCAAATCGCACCTCTGGTGGGCAGGAGGGGCCGGCGGAAAAGCTTCCGCTTGCCTCGCCTGAGAGTTAGAGCCGTAAGCTCAGGCCCAGTGATCATTTTTCATTAACGTGTTTACTGACTTGATACTAAGCTCCTACTATGTGGCAGGCCCTGTGTTGTGGTCAGGCACTCAGTGTGGGGACAGGGAGTGTCCCCCAAGAGAGCCCGGCACACGTGAGAATCCCATGGGGGGAGGGATCCTGCAGGGCTCGCAGGGTGGGTGGAGCCCAGGCAGAGCCTCCAACGCCAAGCGAGTGCATCTGGACTTTGTATGGAGACGGTGGTGGTACTGACAGGGGCGACGGGGGAGGAGATTTGCATTTCAGGGAAATGATTCTGGTTTCCTGTCCGAGGGTAGATTAAGTGAGGCACAGGAGCTGGGGCAGAGTGGCTACCAAAGTCAGTGAGAAACTGACAAAGAAAACTGCTACAGGCAAGAGATGGGGAGGCCTGGACTGAGGTGGGGAAAAGGGGACAAGTTCAGCAAGGCATGGCCACTGATTAGTGGAGCGATGAGGGACAGTAGGGACCTTACAGGTGTCCAACTTGACCAGGGAGGTAGTGCCATTTACCGAGATAGAAAGAAGGATGGGTCCAATGTTAGGACCCAGGATGGGCCCTGTCCATCTGGATCCTTTTGATTGTCCGCGACGGAAACCCAGAGGGACAGAGCTTGGAAGCGCACTGAGTCAAGGCACTTAGGGAAGGTGGGGTAGGGGTGCGATGGAGCCTCAGGGGCTCTATCTAATGCTGAAGCCGTGGGGGGCACAGTTTAGTTGGACAAAGTAGATTCAATGGAGGGGGTCTGAAGCAGAAGAAGGAGCAGACGCCGCACTGAAGCTGAGCCAGATATTTAGGATCCTTGGCTCCGAATCCATCTTGACCTTCACTGTGGCTTATGTCACTCTTGTGGAGAGAAGCAAAGGGTAGCTGGGAATGGCATGTCTTTGCCGCTGTAAGCTGTTTGCTCCTGAGAACTGCTGAGAAGGAGGGCTCAGTAGATGGGAGGATGAGGAGAGGAAGCCACAGAAATAGAAGTACCTGTTCTCTGCTCATTCGGGTACTTAATGGAGGTGGAAGGTGCTTGTGCGGGAGCTGAGGGCAGGTCCTTCCAGCAGGGCTGTTCAGGATGTCCTGTCTGCCCTCCCTTGGCCCTGGCACTGAGTCTCATCTGGCTACAGGACTGAGAATCACACGGAGACAGGTTCAGCCTCCAGGGAAGATCGGCTGGTGTGGGGACCACACCCACCACAGAGGCAAGGGCAGGGCTCTCTTTGCATCTGGCTGCCTGCGGGTCCTCTTTCCTGAGTAGACTCTGTTCTCTGACTAGATGGGTCTCCTTCTTTCCCAGTCAGAGATCTTGGTGTGGTTTCAGCTTTGCAGCAACAGGCAGCATGGGCTGGGCCTGCCTCTGGGAGCCTAGGTTCCCCTTTTGTGTAATGGAGGGAGCTACCTCAGCAGTGGGGGCTCGCAGGTCATTGCCATGCTCTGCCCCTTGTCACCGCTCATCCTGGTCCCTGCATCCTCATGATGTCAGCAGGTCCATGAGCCCCTCTGGCCAGACTCTGCCTCAAGCTCTGCTCGCCTCTGGCTACTTCCTTATTTTCTTGGCATTTTCCAGTTACGATGTCTGTGACAGGCCGGGGAGAGGAGATGTTCATGTTTTTATTGTGGCAAATACACATAATGTAAACTTCACCATTTTAACCATTTCAAGGTGTGTACTCCAGTGACATTAAGGTAACAAAACTGTGCAGCCATCACCACGGAGCACCCAAACGTTGTCATCACCCCAGATGGAAGCCCAGGGCCCATCAGGCCCTCACTCCCCACCCTCCCCCCTTCTCCACCTCCTCCCCAGCCCTGACAACCACCATCTGCCTCTGCCTTTATGGCCTTGCCTGCTCTGGATACTCCACAACCATCAAATTAATCAACATGCGGTCTTTGCGTGACTTCTTTCACTGAGCATCATGCATGTTTCCGGGGATCATGCGTGTTGCAGCATGTAGCAATGCTCTGTTCCTTTTTAAGGCTGAAGACCGTTCCATTGACTGGCTAGGCCACCATGTGTTCATGCATTCATCAGCCAGTGGCCTTTGGAGGGTTTTCTACCTGCTGACCTTTGTGAACAGGCTGCTATGCACTTCCACGTGCAGGTTTTTGTTTGGGGCTGTGCCTCGGGGTGAAATTGCTGGTCACGTGATGATTCTAACTCGTCATTCTTTTTTTTTAAATATATTTTATTGATTTTACAGAGGAAGGAAGAGGGAGAGAGAGAGAGAAACATCAATGATGAGAGAGAATCATTGATTGGCTGCCTCCTGCATGCCCCCTACTGGGGATCAAACCCAAAATCCAGGCACGTGCCCTTTACTGGAATCGGATTTAGACCCTGCGGTCCACAGGCTGATGCTCTATCCATTGAGCCAAACCAGCTAGGGTTAACTCATCATTCTTTGAGGAAATGCCAAACTGCTTTCCACAGCAGCTGAACCCTTGTGCATGCCTACCAGCTGTGTGCAAAGGCCCCAACATCCACATTCTTGCCAACACTTGTTATTCTCATTTCAAAAAAAACAAAGCTATGATCGTCCCAGTGGGCATGAAGCCCATCTGCTTTCATTTTTAACGCTTACCACACAGCACTCTCTTCACAGCCTTTGAGCTAGCAGCCTTTGGCAGCCAATCAGCTTGCTGAGAACAGGAGGGTGAGAGGAGCCCAGTGTCCCGTGACCCTGAACTTGGTCATCTCAGGATTTTTTCTTCCTTCCTGGGCTGTGACTTGGGCCGTGTGAGGACCTGGGCATAGCATGCCATGTGACATGTCCAATTCATATGCATGACCTCAGTTAGTCTTCATAACAACACGTATTACCATTAGTAAGTGTTACCTCACCAGCCTGTGTCGCTGAGGCCACACTCCCAGTCATAAACTCGGGCGTCCCTGGCTCATACTCCCACTTGCTCTTTGCAGAAGCTCAGCTATAAATGTGGCATCCGCTTGCCGCTCCGTATATCCTGTCCCCTTCCCTGGTCTCCCACAGCTGTCTCCCAGGCCCCGAGGTCCCCTTAAATTCATTCCAGACGAGACCCCATTTATCTACCAGCCGTTATCAGTGTTGGTCAGCAGACCCCGAGGGTGACGGGAGCCAGTGATAAATGGGAAGAATGACGAGTGGTAAAAGGGAGGGTGCGTAGGGCCCATGAAATGAACTTTGAACCCTGAGAGGGCAGATCTGTTGGGTTTCACGTTGTCATCCTATAAGAACGCTTGCTGAAGTCAGAGGGCCTCATCGGTATGACCTCGGCACTTTACGGTGCTTCTCTGAGCCTCAGCTTACCCACCCACAAAATGGGGAGAACTGTGTCTATCTGATTATAATGAAGGTGACCTTAGACTGTGAAAGCACTTCACCCAGAGAAATGACAGCACAGGCTGCCCGCTCCCTCTGTGCCCTGTGCAGGAGGAAGAGTAAAAACTCAGGGTCAAGGTTCTAGTTGGAAGCATGAACCCGGTGCAGGCAAGGGAGGCTGCTCTGGCTCGGAGCCGGGCTCTGTCTGCTTGGACTTTGTGCTTTCACATTACCGTCCGTCCCTCCTCCAGGGAGATGTCTGCTTCCCCGGTGTGAGAGCCATATAATGGGACCCCCCAATGTTCCCCACAATGCCCTGCTCTGGGCAGTACAGCTGTTCGCTGCAGTCGGTGTTGTTCTCTGCGTCTCCTGCAGAACTGTACACAGCGAGGACCAGAGGAGAGAAAGATGTGTCCCCAGGGCGGCTTCTTATCACAAAGAACGACAGCTCCGTCACGTGGGGGAGGCCCGGAACGCAGTGGCAGCCATGGGCTGTTCCTTTTGTTGCTGGATTTTAATTATAGTAATGGCTCCCGCTGCTCTAGCTGTGTGTGTCAGGCACCGTGCTAAGCCCTTCACTGCACGCATTGTCTCGTGCCGTCTTTTCAGGGGGCTCATGAAGCAGTTGTTATTCCATACATGAGGAGGTGTCATTTGAATCCCGTGTCGGCCTCAGCAAAAAATGTTTGCATGCTCATTTGCTCACTTCTGTGAATGAGGAAATTGTGGCCAAGGGGAACATGCTAGTATGAAAAATAAAAGGAAGCTGAACCTGATGTGAGGAAAGTGCATGAACCTTTGCTGCAGCGGCTCCTCTGTCGCTGAACTTCCTAGCAGACCCTGCAAAGAGGGAAACAAGATCCGTGACCGTCTCCACGGCTGTGTGCTCAACATGTGGTCCCACCCGGGCACTTGTGGGAGAGGTCAGTGCTCAAGCCCGGCCCAGAATTGGGGGTGAGCCCAGCTGTCTGAGCTTTAACAAATACTGGTAGTGATGATGCACATTCAAGTTCGAGAACCTTAAAATGAGAACAGCAGTTCCTAATGTTGATATCTGATAGTAATTTGCCCTCTGAGACCTGCATTGGGCTATGGTTTTAGCCAAATCTTTCCTATAAACACCACCATGGACTTGTAGGGCTGCTCCCTGACTTCCCCCCAGCATAGATCCATGGGCTCTATTTAATGAAAGCAATTCCAGAGGGCCCAGCAGTGTCATCAGACACACGCGTGATGGCCTGTTTTCACACACACATACACACACACACACACACACACACACACACAGCTCCAAGTAGTGAGAAGCCTGGAGAACATTCTTGCATAACTGTTAGGAGCCAGGAGTCCGGAGCCCGGCCTGCCCAGAGCTGAATCCTGGCTGCGCCTTTCAGCACCTGAGTGACCTTAGCCAGTTCCCTTCATCCCCTCGCAATGCCTCAGTTTCCCCAGCTGTAAAATGAGGTTAACTATTCCACCTATTGCATAGACTTGCTCTAAAAATTCATTGGGCTAATGGGTGATGTGCTTAGTATGTCCAGTGATGTACTGATGTGCCCTTAATACATGGCCCAGTGATTAGCAATAATGTGTGTTTCCTGTAGGTGGCGGTGCCAGCCACCAGCCCATCTCCCTGTCTCCTGCGCCCTCCGTAGCGGTGTATGCCCTTCCCCTCCTGGAAGACGAGTCTAGCGATGCATACCCAAACTCATTGAGCACCTACTATGTGCAGGTCTTTCTCCTATTCTACATCCTTTTATCCTTTCAACAACTCTGCCCTGTCGCTGTTATTGCCCATTTTCCACATCAGGAAGCCGAGGTCCCCAAAGTGACCTGACTTTTCTGAGGTCCCAGAGGTAAGCAGTGCCAACGTTAGGACTGGATTCCAGGTCTTGCGCTCTGACTCGGACACGGCAGTCACTTCTCGAGGATCTGAGATGCTCCTCGGGTCACAGTTCTAGTCCCTTTGATTCTGGGAGGGGAGGGCTGCGGGGAGGGAGGCCGCTTTTAGAACGGGAGCAGAGCCCATCCTGTGGGCGTGTTGGAGCCCAGCCCCTGGTCTGTCGCTGTGAAAGTCAAGGCCATGACGGGCTTCACTGGCCCGAGTCCCCTGGGGAGAGTTCAGCAGTGATCAGCGCTCTAACCATCTGTGTCCGGGGCTCAGTTCTCCCTCCCATGCCCACCCCATCTTTGAAAGGTGAAGCGAATGCCCATGAAAGCACCACACAGCAGCATGAGGAGGAGTCCCAGGGAACAGGGCAGAGTTCAGAGCCAGCTGCTCAAAGCGAGAAGAGCCAGACCATGTGGAGTCATCCACACAGCCCCGTGGGGCGGCGCGGCTGAGCGAGCATCTGTCTGTCCAGCCTCTCTTCTCTCCGGAGCCTAGGCCCAGCCCAGCGCTGCCCTCTGGAAACCTGGCACCTTCGCCTTCCAAACCCACCTCCCTCCCCGCCATGAAACCCTTCCCTGACCTACCGGTTTGCAGAGGAATATTGAGCAGCAGACACTCTGGTCCCTTCTCATTATAGTGTCAGCACAGGTCACACGGCCAAGCCCAGAGCCAGCGGGACTGGGAAGGACAGGGAAGGAGTGAAGAATTACAAACAAACAGCGCAGCCTGCCACGCCCACCACGCCGGTGACTTGGAGGGAGGATTGGCTCACTCATTCACTCATTCATTCATTCATTCATTCATTGTGTATTTATTGAACACTTGAGGGCAAGGCGCTAGGTGCTACTACACAGCAGTGGACAAAAGAGACACAAATTCCCACCTTCATGGAGCTTACATTCTAGTGAATAAACCCCCTGATTTATGCACAAGTATTTGCCCAGCGGCCACCCCGTGCCAGGTTAGGACAGGCGCTGGGGGTGAAGATGTCCACGACAGAATTTCCGCCCTCAGCAGACTCCTCACCCATGGGGAAACCAGACATGCAGACACCCCATTACCACACAGAGGAGGCAGGAAGCTTGTGTGAACCCCAGGGAGCCACCTGCCTCCCTCCCCTTTGCAAACCTCCTTCACAGCCAGGGGCCCCCTTTTCGAGCCCAGCTTCCCAGCAAGGGGGCTCTCGCAGGCCCCCCTGGGCACCGTGCAAAGGGATGAAATGCAATTAGCGAAAGGAAGCCATCGTGGGAAGAGGCACTCGCTCCCCCTCTCTGGGACTAATGGGGATGGCGGGAGGGGAGGAGGTGACTGCAGGGAGCATCCCAGGAGCCTCGGTGACAGCTGACAAGCGCGGATGAGTGGCAGCAAGCAGGCCCTCTGCCCGCACAGCCTCCCGGGGTGAGCTGGAGGTCAGGGATCAGACCGCCTCCCCAGAGAGGCTCTCGTCTCCCCGAGTCTAAGGACTCGGTAAATTGGCTTAATGGAGTGCAGTCTGGTCCCGGTGGCAGGAGGAGAAAAGACAGATCGCCCTGCCTGGACTAACGACGTTAGGTTTGGCTCTGAGTGAGGGTGGCCGGCATCATTCAGGGACTCAGCTGGCCCCAGGGCGTCCTCTTTCCGATCATGGCCGTGCCCTACCCGGCCCTACCCGGCCCTACCCTGCCCAGCTTGGGCAGATAGAGACCTATAGCTGACTCCTGCCCACACCCAGGGCCGGTCCATCTGAGTCCTGCTGCTCCTCCCCCAACACGTCTCTCCTCTCCTCTCTCTCCCTGTGTGGTGGCCACAGCCCCTCCCAGTCCTGGACTGAGTCCCGGTCCCAGCCATGCTTCAGACAGCAGAGGGATTTTTCTAGAACTCACACTTGATCATGACTCTCTCCTGCTGACCCTCCCCCCCACCCCCCATGCTGATTTCTCACTTGGCCATGACTGTGGTGTCTGATCCCTTGTCCTCACTGCTTATCCACTGGCAGTCACCTGCTTTCCTCTAAAATCCCAGTTTCAACCTGCCCTCCTCTGTCCAGCCCTCTCTGCCTCTCACTCTAACCCCCCACCTGCTCCCCTGCCAAATTAGTGTCGATCATTATGGATTTTTTTGTTATTTTTTGTTAATTCTCACCCAAGGATATGCTTCCATTGATCCTCTATAGAGAGTGGAAGAGAGAGGGAAAGAGAGAGAGAAACATCGATGTGAGAGAAACACATCAACTGTTGCCTCTTACATGCACCCCAACCAGGGCCCGGGCCAGGGAAGAGCCTACAACCAAGATACGTTCTCTTGACCGAAATCGAACCCGGGACCCTTTGGTCCACAGGCTAATGCTCTATTCACTGAGCCAAACTAGCTTGGGCCACTATGAAATTTTAATACCAGAAACATACTCTATGCCTGTGTCTGTACTGTGTCTACATCTGTGCTTTAAACATAAAAGGAGTAGAATTTCACATGCACACACACAAAACAACCCCCCCATAGAGACACTACCAGCCCACACTGTGCACTAAATCTGCAAATCGCCAGTTCTGCAGTCCATCCCCTCAGATTTTGTGAGAGAGAAGCAACTCACCAGGAAAGAAATTACTTTCTCCACAGTGACGCCTCTTCCAGGAAGCCCCCCCATCCAGCTTGAGCCAGAACTGGTCTTTCTCCCGCCCCTGCCTGGCTGTTCTCCTGCGGCTCACATAGCCACCACACACTCCTCACAGGCAGGGCCTGTGTCCCTGTTGCTCACTCCCTGTCTCAGCGTCCGCCCCGTAGCAAGAGCTTCGGAGCTGGTTATGGCCCAAAGGAACCTGGGCCCCAGTGCCATGTGGCTGTGGGGAGGCACCCTCGCCAGCACGGCACAGCCAGGGGCATCGGCTCTGAGCCGAGAGCACCAAACACTTCCATTAAGGCAGCGTGGTTCCGTGGCTGAAGTGTTCAAAGCACAGATGCAATAACATCTTACTGGCCAGAGTTCAATGCCCCGTAAATGACTGACGTTTCTGCATTAATGAAGCTGGCATTTTCATTAATGCTCCTGATTAATTAATTGTCTGTCCTAGAACCCAGCAGAGAGAATCCCAGCCGCTTGGAGATTCCCACCAGATCAAAGTTGGTGAAGGACAGAGGGAGGACTCTCTGCCACCTGGCATCCGCTGGTGGCCATGGGAACAGAGGAGGACGGGCTCTGAGCCCCACCACCCACAGTCCAAGCCAGACCTCACCTCTTACTGCTGGGGCCTGGAGCTCCTTAAACTGCCCAAGTTTCTCTTTCAGTCAAATGGGGAGAAACGAGTGCCGATAAGGTTGTTGTGAGGAATAACTGAGTTGGTGCCAGAAGACCTTCTCATAGCGCCTGGCACATAGTAAGTGCTCAGTAAACAGTGCCTACTATTTAATTTTGGTGGGGGTTCTATTCGTGTCCCCCAGAAAGTTCAGGGAGCAGCTGCATCGCCTTGAAGGGGCAGAACTGGGTGTCTGGGAGCAGGGCTACTTTATAGGGGGAAAGGCTACTGTACAGGGCGGGCCGCCTTTGGAGAAATATTGTGTCTACCTCACAGGGCTTATAAAGTTGGGAGGAGTGGAAATATGCCCATTTGGGTTCTTCCCAGCTCCATGAGTGGCTGGCTAGGGGACCCTCGACATGCCCCCAAAATGAGGACGGTATTTTCGGTAGTTTTGAGGATTTGATGAGATGGTACATGTGGAAGCAGCGGGCACTCATAACTGTCCTATGGTTTGCTTTTTTCATCAACAACTTTCATGGAACAACTCCTGTGGCCGGGCCCCGAGTGAGGCACGGGATGCAGGACAAAGGGTCCATCTCCATGGAGCTCTGTGTGATAGCAGCTCAGAGGGACGATGACTCCGTGGACAGATCAATGGACAATAGGACGTCAGGGGGTGGCAGTATGTGCAGGCGATGGATGCCCAGGCAGGGTGGGGAGGCAGAGAGAGCTGGGATGCTTCTAGAATGCTGTTCAGAGAGGGTCTCTGGCTAGAAGTGAGGCCTGAGCCTCCAAAGAGAGGTTTGAATACCTTTAATGCTGTGAGAGAGCAAGCCGTGTGAGCAAAGGAGGGAAGATTGGGGGGCGGGGAGAGAGAGCACAGCACGCTTCCACCACTGACTTATTTTTTTTGTAATTCTATATAATAAAGATGGGATATGCAAACTGACCATCACTCCAACACAAGATGGCCAGCAGGGAAGAGCAGTTGTGGGTGATCAGGCCAGCACCCGAGGGCAGTTGGGGGGGACCAGGCCTGCAGGGGAGGGCAGTTGAAGGGACCAGGCTTGCAGGGGAGGGCAGTTGGAAGGGACCAGGCCTGCAGGGGAGGGCAATTGAAGGGACCAGGCCTGCAGAGGAGGGCAGTTAGGGGTGGGGGACCAGGCCTGCAGGGGAGGGCAGTTAGGGGTGACCAGGCCTGCAGAGGAGGTAGTAGGGGTGACCAGGCCTACAGAGGAGGATAGTAGGGGTGACCAGGCCTGCAGAGGAGGGAAGTTGGGGGGGACCAGGCCTGCAGGGAAGGGCAGTTTGGGGGGACCAGGCCTGCAAGGGAGGGCAGTTGGAAGTGTTAGGGAAGCGGCTACACAGGGAAGGTGCTTTCTGCCCAGGGAGGAGGTTTCGGAATGTAAAGCACCGTCTCTTCCCCACAGCACCCCCGTGAGAGAGGAGTGGGAGAGGGAAAGGAGCGTCCCGGGACCGTAGGGAGGGAGTGTTTCTGTCGGTGGCGATGACAAAAGCGTCCTTGGCAATTTGTCCCAATTTGCCTCATTACAAACCAGGGAAACACCCAGCACAATCACAGACGAAATGGGACAGTTTCAATGCCGCCTGATTCAACCCGGGCCTGGCAGCTCCCGTGCTGACAGGTTCCCCACGAGGACCTTGGTTCCAGAGTTCCGGGAGCTCAAGGCGTGGCGGGGAGTCCCCCAGGCCTAGATGGAGGCCCCAGAATGAAACTCTAAATGGGGAGCTTCATAGGAATGCAGCATCCTCTGTGCTTTTATGCCAGAGGAGGAGGTGGAGGGGAAAGAAAGAATGTGGACATTTCTCCCTTTGCCATCTCATCGGTGTGCGGGGCAGTGACGAGGTGGGTGGGGAAACCGAAGTTCAAATCCTAGGAATGTTATTCGCCTCCTGGTTGGGACTGGGCCCTGATGGGCTGGAACTGAGCAGTTTCATCTCACCAGTTCCCTTGGCCTTCACCATTGGTGCAGGAAAGTCATGTGACCTGAATAAGATAGAAGCTCAGAATTCTGGTTTGTTGGTTAGCAAGATAGAAGCTTTGTCTGGAAGGAATTTAGTGCAAAATGAGGGCTGCTGCTGCTACAGCCGCTTTGCTGCCGTGAAGGAGCCAGCCATGAGAACAAAACTACCTTGGTGACAGGGAATGATGCTGAAGCCCTGATCAAACTGTACCTGAAGCTGCAACTGCATCTGAACATCATAGATCCACCAGCTAGTGAATTCTCTCTGTTATTTTGTAAGCTCGGTCAAGCTAAAGTATTGGAGAAATAAAACAAAAAGCATTTTAACTAGTACAAAAATCTTCAGATATTCAGTGCGCCTGAATCCACCCCCATATCCGCTGGGAGCTTGTCACAACTTAATGAACTAATTTACATATGCAAATTAACCTGCATTAATTGGCTCTCCGGGGAACGTCTTCTGCTTTCTCTCAAGTCATTTAAACCTCAGAGCAGTAGAGAGGCCCTCCTCCTGGGCCCAGGTATCCTCTTGACTGACAGCCTGGCCACTGCTTTCCCTCCATCCCCTCCCTTTGCCCAGACAGACATGTTGGTCTCCTGGTCACACTGGGTGGGGAGAGGGACTGTGGCAGGGAAGCTGGAAAGAAGCAAGACAGGGCCCCAGAAAGAACACCAGCTCCAGAGGCTCTATTTCTTCCAAGCTTCCAAAGCCACATCGCCTCTCCGAGCCTCCGTTTTCCCATCTGCCAAGGGGGAGGATACTGCCCACCTTCCTGGCTATTGTGAAGATTCAAGACACCCCGTGTCTGAGATGCCTGGCCAGCAGAGCCTGCGGGGCAACAGGCCTCTGATTCGCTGACACCGTTTAGAGTTTTGTCTTCAGGTGGTTGCCTGCGCAGCTTTCAGGGCCAGCGTGGATGTGAGATGTTAGGGGCTGGAGCACTTCTCAGCGGTGCAGGAGCAGCTGGGTATTAAGAGATGGCATTGCCACTTGTCACCACAGAGCATTGGTTGGGTAGGTCCCAACCTGGGCCCCGGGGATTCTGGGCTGCTGTAACGAGGACCAAACTCAGCCCTCAGATATCAAATAATAATCTATTCAATTCGACCAACCTAGTGTTAATAAAAGTATTCGAGTCGCAACTTTATGGTTTCTCCACTCATTCGAGGCACATGTATTGAGCATCCCCTGTACTAGTCCCTGTTCTAGGTGCTGGGATATGGCAGTGACTTTGACCGAGATCCCTAATCTGGCGGAATTTACTAGTAACCTCTGGTGGGGTGAAATGAATTCACGCATCAGTGCTCCAGAAGGGAGCAGATTCATTCGTGGAGCTAAATGCATGAGGGTCACAAACCAGGAACAGCCTTTTTTCCTCCAAACTCTGTCTTCAACCCTCTGTTTGCTCATATCCATCCTCACGTACCACAGCTCTGCCTGTTCTCCTGGCTTTGCAATCACTTCAGGTCTCGTCACTGTAATCATTTCAGTTTTCGAGTATCAGGAAGTCCCTTCCAATTAGGTCTCACGTGCCATTTAACATTTCTGGGCTACCCCAGCCCTCACACCCGTGTGACTCAGTGCCCGGGGGCGGATGGAGAGGGAGACACAGCTTGCTTCTACATTCCCTCCACTTCTTGGCCTTCCCGCTTCTGGCAGAAGGGATGGGTGGGGGTGATACACCTCCTTCTTGAGATGCCCAGAAGACCAGGCAATCGCTGTCCCAGCCTCCCTTGCAGCTAGGGTGCAAGCAGGTGTCCTAGGTCTGTGGGTTTGGGAGCTGGAGGAGTGAAGGTAATCTGGTGGCTCCAGCAGGAGCTATGGGCAGCGTCCTCCCTGGGGGCCAATGTGGGCTGTGCCGACCCCTTGTCCCCCCATTCCCTGTGTCTGTTTTTGTCCTTGGACTTCACAGAGAATTAGGAACAGGGTCGGGGTCCCTGGCGTTTCTCCACAAACCCCCTCCCCATTTGTTGAGAGCTGTCCTTGGTCCTGAACAATGAGGGGGACACTGTTTCTTGGTGAGGAGAGAATACCTGCCCCTCCAAAGCCTGGTTCTTGGGCTTCTGAGGGCTGTTCATTAGCCCTCTCTCTGCCCCGGCAGCCTGAGGCCGGGTCCCCCGAGCCCCAGCTCGCTCTGCCTCCTGAGCTCCTGCCAGCACACGCCTTTGCTAGTAGCAATGCCCGCCCTCCCACCAGAGCTAGCACTGGGTTCCTCGGAGCCACACAGCCTGACACGTGAGTAAGAATGTTCTCTGCTGCCGTCCTCCCCCTTTCTCCCCTCCCACACATACCAAGGAGCCAGAAAGCAGCCAAGCTCTAAGCCCTCCTGCCACTGCCCAAGAGACCAGGGGTGCCCAGTCCATGGGTGGCAGCTCACGCCCAGCACCCTGGTTTGACCTGAAGACATCCCTTGGAGGGTGTTTGAAAGTCTGTGCCACTCAGCCCTCCCCAGGGGACACACAAAGGGGCTGAGGCTTATTGAAGCCGAGGTGGCACCCCCCGACCCCACCCTCTCTGCCCTGCCCAGCACTGAGGCCCAGATGGGAGCCTGCAGAGGATGGGGCTGACTCCACAGCCCGCAGGCCCCCAGGAAGCATCAGGAGTGTGAGAACGTCAGGGGGCGTCTCTCCAGTAAATGTCAGCGCTTTCACCGAAAAAGCCTTCATCCCAAGCTCCAGGCCTGGGCTCCAGTCTCTGGGGGGACGGGCATCCTGGCCTGGCCCCCTCCTTCCCTCCCCCCCTTTGTGGAGAAGCACCTTGGGTTTTCTACCTTTGGGACCACCCCCAGCAGAGAATGTAGCCCAAAGGGTCTCTGTGGTGGCATTTGGCCTCGATGGGGGAACTCTGGGGCCCATGGACTTCCTGGGCAGCCTAGTAATCGCCCCCAGCGCCAGCCTTCCCCTCGGCCTCCTCCGCACACGCCCTGCCTCCTTCACCAGCTGAAGGTCACCCCACCATCCCCCCAGGGCTCCTGTGAGCCCCACTCGCTGTGGAGGAGCCACGGAACTTCCTCCAAACAGCACAGGCACAGGAATAGCTCCAGGATTACAAGTGGGGAAACTGAGGCTCGGGGAGGTGGAGAGCCTCAGAATTGCAGAGATAGGCATCAGAACTAGAACTTCAACTCCAGTCTCTGACTCCAAAGGCTTTGGGGCTTTTTTCTTCCGGGACCCAGTGCCCCACAAGAGCCTAAGAGGAAACTGCTAGGAACACTGGTTTAAAAAAAATTTTTTTTTAAAGCCAATACGAAATGGTTACAGAAGAGGCACTTGTTTCTGCGTAACTGTCGTAAAACGCTCACGGGGTATTCTCTGCTTAGATCTCACTCCGGGCCTGGCTGTTTGGCTAAGACACCCGCAGATACACGAATACGTACACACACGTCAGTCTGTGAATATTTACACACGTCAGTCTGTGAATATTTACACACATCAGTGCGTGAATATTTACACACACATCGTGCGGTGCACACATTGCTGGGCATGGAGTTTCTCTTGGAGAGGAGCTCAAGGTTAATTTGCAGGATTCGTGTGAGGAGCGTCTGAGGGTGCAGGCTGCTCGCAGTCCCCCTGGGGAGCGCTGAGGGTCAGACAGGACATCTGCCCTCGGCCTGCTCTCCTCCAGGCCTGCAGCCCAGGGCACTGAGTGCAGCTCTGGACCAGAGCCCAGGACTGCTTCCCGCAGGCTCCCCTCACCCAGCCCCTCAGAGCATGCCCATCCATCCCCCCAGGCCGATCCGGAATGCAAATCATTTTGGCCCTGCTCCCCTCCCCTCCCACCCCTGCATCTATGGATTTGCTGTTCAGGAAACATCTGTTCCCTTCTTCGCCCTGACATGTACATCGATCTCAGGATGCCTGGCTGCGTACATTCACCGCCGGGGAAGCAGACACTGGGTCCCGACCATGCACAGGTCTGGAATGGCAGGGCGCAGGCCAGCCCTGAGATTCTGACATGGGGAGTCATGGGAGTAAGAGCAGGGTGCCAGGCCCTTGTGCATGCAGGGACCGCCTGGCTGAGAGCAGACGGGTAAGGCTGAAACTCAGAGACCATGGTCCCCCCACAAAGCCTGCAAGGGGAGGGGGCGGCTCAGGCAACTAGGAAGGCCCTACAGCTATGAAGCCACCGCAGCCCAGAGGTGGTAGCTGGATGCCTTGCCCCCCTCCACACTCCCTCCACCCTTTCCAGCACCCCTCCCCCCAGCCACCCGGGACTTGGCTGACCATCCCCTGGAGCACTGTCCCTCCCCCTTCAGGATTGCGTCAGCATTCAGGGCTGCCACCGCCCTCCCCTCACCCCTACTCCCACGCCCTACCACATCCCCAGCAGAGGCACACTAAGGGTGCGGGGTGGGGGGGGGAGGCACCAAATGTATTTGTGAAAGGAATTAAACCTGAACCTGATAAAGGGAAACCAGACAGCCAAGATTCCCCATAAGCAATGGGTTTTGTAAAAAGGAAATGAACCTCACCCCTCCCAGCCCTGTCCCAAGGTAAGGACAGGGATCTGTCCCTCTGAACAGGGGTGTGCTGAGGAGGGGGAGGCGATCTACAACACTGCGCTCACTCTGGGTCCCACCAAGACTGATTCACAGAGTCCCTCACTTCATTCAGCAAGAGCCCTGGGAGTCAGGGGCTTAGAGCGGTGTGGGGCGCCACCTAGTGTCTACAAGAGGCAAGACAAGCCCGAGTGGGAATCCGGGTTGAATGGTCCAGGAAGGCAGGCAATTTAGGGGAGGAGGGACACCCTACTTACTATACAGAGAGACAATCAGCAGGAAAAGAAAAACAAGTAGGACAGCCAGTCAAAAGAACAAAGAAAACTTTGTGTAGGGGACAAACTTAAATTGTAGCTGGCTGGAGTGGTCAGGAAAATCTCGTTAAGAGTGAGTCACACCAAAACCGGTCTGGCTCAGTGGATAGAGGGTCGGCCTGCGGACTGAAGGGTCCCAGGTTGGATTCTGGTCAAGGGCATATACCTTGGTTGCAGGTACAGCCCCCAGTAGGGGGTGTGCAGTAGGTAGCTGATCTATATTTCTCTCTCATCGATGTTTCTGGCTCTCTGTCCCTCTCCCTTCCTCTCTGTGAAAAATCAATAAAATATATATTTTTTAAAAAGAGTGAGTCGGGGTGACTGCAGAATTTGGGACAGATGCAGGTCTCTGGGAGGAAAGCTTTTCCAGCAGAAGAAACAGCCAGTGCGAGGCCGGGAGTGTGCCAAGGTCAGAGAACCGAAGGGAGGTGGCGGGAGGGCAGCGACGTGTGGCCTGCAGGTCCTAGGAAGGCCTGTGCATGTGGAAGGGAGCATGTATGGGGTTTGAGACAAGGTCTGAGGGCGTTTCAACAGGATGCTCTTGCTGCTGTGCTGGGAACAGACTGCTGGGGTCTCTGCAGAGCAGAGCTGGGGAGCCCTGGGAGGCTTCTGCCAGGATCCAGTAGGAGGCGATGGTGGGTCCAACCAGGGTGGGAGCAGAGAAGGCAGTGAGGGGGGTGGATCCTGGGTGTATTCTGAATACAGAGCCACCAGGCCGGAGGTGCGGACGAGACAGGGGAGTCCGGAGGGACTGCGAAGTTTTTGGTCTGAGCCAGGCAGGATGGAGTCTCCACTGACTCAGGCGAGGAAGGCTGGGGGAGGAGGCCATTGGGAGGAGACGTCAGGAGCTCAGGGTTGGACGGGTCACGTGTGAGATACCCACCAGACATCCATCCTGGTGGAGGGATCAAGGAGTCAAATAAATGCTCCCCAACCCCTGCGTGCGTCAGAGCCTCATACGAGCATGTTCACCAGGTGCTGGCACCCCCAGCCCTCCCCACGCAGGTGTGGATTCGATAGATCTGCCTGAGGCCCAAGAGTCTGCATTTCCAACGAGTTCTCAAGTGGTACTGATGCCGCCAGACTCAGACCACACTGTGCGTGGCACGGAAGTCGGCGCTGTGGGTTTCCAAGACAGAGTTCCTGGCGGCAGATAGGACCTTGAAGTCATCTATAATAATAAAAGCGTAATATGCTAATTAGACCAGACATCCTTCCGGATGTCCTTCCAGACAAAGCCAGGGCTGCGAGGGAAGCCTGGGTCCCATGTGCCTACCGGCAGCTGGAGGGAAGCCCAGGTCCTGGGTGCCAGAGGGAAGCCGGGGCCAGCAGTGGGGGAAGGAAGGCCTACTCTTGCATGAATTTCATGCATCAGGCCTCTAGTTGACTCATAAAACCACAGACTGACCATGCTCTTCAAGGGAGTGTGTGCCCAGAAGGGAGAGAAGAGGAAGAAGGTCTGAGCCCTGGGCTCCCCAGAGTAGGAGGTTGGGGAGGTGAGGAGGAGTCAGCAAAGGCTGCAATGGGAAAAACAGAGGAGGGAGGGAGACCAGGGAGCTGAGGGGTCCTGGGAGCCAGAGGAGCCGGGGCTTCAGGGAGGAGGAGTAGGGGACGGTGTCAAAAAGTGCTGAAGAGTCAAGCATGACAGATCTAGTCACACGGGGACTGTAGTTCCTATGATGTTTTTGTGACTTTTTTCTCTTGAAAATAAAAGATTTATATACAGGGTGAGGCAAAAGAAGGTCTGCAGTTGTTCATATGGAAAATAATACAATAATTAATAAATAATGCAAGAATGAACTCTGTGTTTATTGTACTCACAACGTAAACCTACTCTTGCCCCACCTTGTATATTACAAATATTATAATTATATTGCATATTATACCTATTTGCTCTATTATATATTATATGTTATATGCATTCCTTTTATTATATACTGGAGGCCTGATGCACGAAATTTATGCATGAGTAGGCTCTCTGGCCTGCCTGACAATCAGGGCCGAACTGTGGGGCAACCGGCAGGGCAATCAGGGGGGCCCCCACTGGCACCCGCGTTGGCTGGCCTGGCACCACCCTCTCACCAGTCCCACTCCCTGCCACCTCCGATTGCCTCCCTCTGTGGGGCGACTAGCAGGGCAATCAGGGGCCCCTGCTGGCACCCAGTTTGGCCTGGGGCCTGCAGGCAGGGGGGAAGCACTCGCATTGAGCATCTGCCCCCTGGTGGTCAGTGCACATCATAGCAATCAGTCATTCCACCAGTTGTTCTGCCATTTGGTTGATTTACATATTAGGATTTTATTATATAAGATCTACCTAATAAAAAAGTAGCATGCTAATTGACCATACCTTTGTGATGCTCACCAGCCAATCAGGAGTGAGTATGCAAATTAACCAAACAAAGATGGCAGGTTAATTTGTATACACAGGTACCGAGTGGCTGGGAGCAGGGCAGGATGCTGGCATTGTTGCCATAGCAACAGTGCAGGCGTTGTGCACCATCCCAGCTGCTCCAGGCCACTGGGCAGCGTGGGAAGATGGAAAGGTGGCTCTGGGTGGGAGCGGAAAGGTGGCTCTGGCCGGAGCAAAGACGCTGCCAGCAGCCAGGGGAAGGAAGGCCCATTCTTGCACGAATCTTCATGCATCGGGCCTCTAGTTTTCATATAATAAAAAGTTACATATATTTTATGTAATAAAAATGGTGATAACTGTTAACTAGACATAGTGGTAATCATTTAGCGATACATACATATATCAAATCCTTACATTGCCTACCTGAGGTTGATATGTTATATGTCAATTTTTAAAAGGATAAAAAGAAAAGAGCTGCACGAAGGAACTAGAGACTGACAAATGATGAACATATTTTTTATTTCATATTCTCAGCAAAATTTAGGAATGTTTCACATATAAACTCAAGACCTATACTACTAGCTGAGTATAGGGAACGCTGAGATGTTTTAAAGGACATATCAAAAGCTGTTAATCCTGCCCTAGCCTGTTCGGATCAGTGGGCAGAACGCTTCCCTCAGTTCTGCACACTGTGTAATGGCACCTCCTGCCTCTGTTCATCTTTGCACCTGTGTTTAGTTCCTGTTTATGTCAGCAAGTAAAAAGGAGACTTCATGTAGGTCAAAAATTCTCCTTAAAAAACAAGTCAGTGCCCAAGGAAACAATCCTCTTTCTAGGGACTGGCCACTTCTCGGTGATAGCAATAATAACAGTGTTCCCTGGTGCATCTGAATTAGTCACAAGCTCAAAAGAAAATACGTATGTAAAATATGTTAAAAAAATAATAATATAATCTATGTATATATTAAAAAGAGCTTAGTGTCTCATAGCGGTGAGGAATTACAGCTTCAGGCCAGCAATCATCAGCCACAGAGCCGGCTGTCAGGAGGCCTCCTCTGGAATTCCAGCTCTGTAAGGAATGTGCTGTGTGGCCTTGGGCAGGTCGCTTCACCTCTCTGGGCTCCTTTGTCCTCCATATATACATGGGACAGGAAGACTATGAAAGTAGAAGTCATAAGAGTCCCTTCCAGCTCTCAGTCTTTGTGATATCTTAACTATCATCTTCTCCGACTGACCCCCAGCCATGGGATTCCTCTCTCACGTCAGCAGGGTGTTTGAGGCGCCATCAGGAGCTCAGACTATCTGACCTGTGGCTGTTCATTCCCTTGCTGTCTGCTTCCTGACACTGTCAGCTCCAGGAGGCGGATGCAGCTCTGCCTTGTGCCGGGGCTGGTCTCCAGGGAAGACAAGTGTCTTTGCAGGGATCGCTCTTCAATTCGGAGGGGAGATGGAGAGCTTACATTTATAAAAATAGTCGGACTTGATTTATGAAAGATCACTGGGCGAGGTGGTGCGAATAGAACAAGGGAGGCAGAGGGGCCAGTCGTTCCCTGGTGTCAGTGCCTCGGACGTGGGAGGTGGGGAGAAGTGAGCCGTCGGGTATGTTTTGAAAGTAGGGTCAGCAGGACACGCTGTTGGACTGACCTGGGTGCCAGCACTCCACCGCTGGCCCCTCCCAGCCACCCTCTTTGGCCTGCGGCATCCAGGTGTCCGAGACCCCAAATCAGACGGCTTGACCCCAAAGTCTGAGGTCTTGATGACTATGGAATAGAAACTATTTTACCATTCTGAGAGGCGGTTTCTGAAAATAACTGATAATTGCTGTCTTTGGGATGTGGGTGTGTCACTTAAAGCCATCTTGCGGTTGTCCTCGCCCCTTCCTTTGACCTTCCCCTCCTTCCTCATCCTCTGGCCCCCACCCCACTCCAGGCACCCAAAGCGGCCCTATGCCTAGTTCCTGGGGGCAGCTAGGCCCCCACAAAACGGTCCCTTCCCAATATAAAACTGTCAGCCCCTGACAAGTCCTATGGCTGCTCCCACAATGACAGGGCAGTGGGAGTGGAGCCTCTGTCCGCAGGACACCCCCCCCCCCCACCCTCCCACCTCCCACCCTCACCTCTGCCCCAGTCTGGAGCTTAGGGATGTCCACCAATTCCATCTGTGACCAGTAGAGGGCAGCAGCCGCCTGGGGAAGGCCAGATCCCAGGATCCAATGGAAAAAGCGCTAGTGCAGTGGTCGGCAAACTCATTAGTCCACAGAGCCACTGTTTGCCGACCACTGCACTAGGGCATCCAGGTAGAGACCAGCTTCCTCCACAGGACAGAGGGACACACAGGAAGTAAGCGAGACTTCTCTGGGTGAACACCTGCCTCATTGGAGTCGCCCACCTTTTATTTCTCCCCAAGGTTCCACGTGAGATTCTGTGGCTGCTGCTGTTACTGCTACGGCGGCTACTGCCTAGTAACAACAACAATAACAATGCCCTCTGGTTAGATGGTCTGTCTGTGGTTCAACAATGTGGGGAAATGGGCGTGTTTCACATAAGACACCCACGGAGAGCCATCTCAGGAAAACGTCTCTTGTCCGTGGAGCCAGGCTCCCTGGGCTCGGCTCCCGCCTCCACCCCCAACTGGTGACCTTAGCAGCTGGCTTCACTTCCCCAGACTCACTTTTCTCCTTCGTGACGTGGAAATAACAGCGGAGCCAAACTCTCGGGGTGCGTGCTGTGAGGAGTGACTGCCTGGCATCTGTGTGTGTGACAGCTTCCCTCATGTGTGCCCTGGCCTGCTCTCTCCTCCTCTCCTTCCCCTCCTCCTCTCCTTCCCCTCCTCCCCCCCCTCCCCGTCTCCCCCACCAGGTGCTTTCTGATTCAGGAGTCAGGCACGCTCCGCCTGGCATACACACACCTGCCCACAGGTCCGGTCCCTCTCCCCGCCTCAGTGACTGGCCCGGTAGATGGGTTCGGCTGCGTGTGATCACATCCCAGAATAACATGTTAAACCAGGACGTCTCTCACACACAAAGGAAGGCGGGAGGGGGCTGGTAGCGGCTGGTAGCGGCTGGTGCGGCAGCTTCGGGAAACTGAGGCGCTTGCGGTTTCCATCCTCCCGTTCTGCCGGTATTGGTCCGTGGCGGCTGCTTCGTGGCCCCGGAGGGCTGCTGAGCACCAGCCATCACTCCCACCAGCCGTGGGGGCGCCTGGGCGAAGATGGTGAGTTCCAGAGGGATGGCGGATTCCGCATGGGAATGGGGACCGGCAGGGTGACTCCCGAGTGGCTGATCTGAGCGCCGATGGGAATTGTTCCCATCTCCTGAGAGCCGGCCAGTGGGCCGTGGCCAGGAGGTGGCGGGCACCAGACTCACCACATACACCAGCATATCAGCGCCCTGAGAAAGCGCAGGGGAGAAAGCTGCCCAACCCAGCCTGGTGCCGCGGTGGGAAAGTCCATTAAATCCCTGAGCTTGAACCCAGAGCTGCCACCTCGAATTTTAGGCGACTGTGAGCCTCACAGTGTGGTCTGTGTGTGCCCCCCCTCCCCCTTGTTGATGGTCTCCATCTGCAGGTCAATACCCAGAAGAAACTTAAGATTAGTCATGGGCAGGGGGGCAGGGGTGGCAGTCAGAGTGGTTGGTGCCTCTGGCCCCAGAAGGGGGGCGTTACCCCACTTACATCCATGGGTGTAAACCCGGTCGGCAGTGGAGCTGTGCTCACCGAAATCTCATGTCTGCTAGGCAGGTTCGTATGTAGGATTGGGAGAAGCCTTGGTCTTAGAGCGCTCAGCCCGTCCTGCCGTTGCCAGGGTTGGCAAGGAGCCTCACAGAACCGGGGAGCTTGGGGATATCCCGCAAGGGAGACACACGGTAAAAGGCGGCTTGGCGTGGAACGGAAGGGACTGCTTCCTTCGGACACAGGCAGGGGAGAAAGCAAACCCTCCCCCGCCCCCACGCTGGCTACTTCCTTTTGGCTTGCAGCTGTGCAGGGGATGAAGCACCCAATAACACCGTGCCCAGTGAAAGCTGCATATCGGGGCCTGCTGTCCCCCTCCCCAAAGAAAGAGTCCAGCAGGGGCTTCCCCACCTCTCAGCCCTGAAGCAAACACCTCTGTGTTGCCCCAGGGCTGCATTCCTGCTCACGGCACCTGGGTCCCTGCAAAGCCTGTCTGTGCCTCATCACATTTTTCTCAGGCTGTTGACTTGGTCAAGGTCAAGGCCTCAAGAGAGAGGTGCGGGGTACCCTGATGGCTCCTCCCTGCAGGGAGGCCTTTCCGCAGCCTGCTCTCCCCGAGTGCCAGAGACACCCAGCCCCGCCCAGAAGGCCCTGCTGGCGCCAGGGGAAGGTGTCTGTCATCCGCTCTGTGTTCTCTCTTGCAGGTAAGTCAGGCGCGCGCCGCGGAAGGGCGTGTGATGACACACTTGGCAGTTTGGGAGCCAAAGCGGCCACAGTAAGACACGACCAATTGGTTCATTGTCTCTCGATTCTCTGCTGGGGGGACTCCCAGGGACAGGCTCCTCCTGTCCCAGTGGAGACTTCTCTGGGTCTGGACAGGGGATCTGAACCTTGGGGGTCCCACTAAGAGCCCCTAGCCTTGGTTGGGGGAAGGAGAGGGGACGGCAGCTTCGGGTCTGCCAGGCCAGGAGCTGGCCCCAAGGTCTGTGCATGTGGCATGCCCTGGTCTGTGACATGCCCTGGCCTGTGACACTCGCTCTGAGAGCTTCTTCCGCAGCTTCTAGTGGCTGAGACCTACGGGCCTGGGATGGAGGGCGCAGGCAGCTTTCCGGGGCCTCATCCATCCCACCAGGGGCTCCCGGAGACCCTCGTCCTCCGTGGCATGCAGCCTCGGCCGTTTTCAAACCCATGGCATTCCACCAGCCACGTCACCGTGCTGGGTCTGTGTCTCGCTGTCACTGCCTCCCACCCATCACCTCACATCAAGGGTCCAGCCGGTGGCGACTCATTTTAGACTCCAGTCACTTGCACGTGTGTGGGAGGTTGGATTGTGACGTCTCTGTGGGGTCGGGTTTCTAAAGTGACTGTTTTCCCATTTAATGTTTCATTTTAGTTGGCCTACAGTATTGCTAGGTGTACCGGCTAGTAATGCGGGTTTTTTCCAATATATGGAGTTACACATACATTGATCTATACGTGATTCGATGTGTATGCTGTTTTGTTGTATTGACAGCAAGCTTCAAAACTTCATATATCAAATTTGCTAAAGGTGTTAACAGCATAGATATTTTTGCGCTTAAAAATGTAGAATTTCATCTCCCCCCCCCCCAAAAAAAAAGCATTTGTAGGAAGTTTTAATTCATTACTTTATTTTGAAGAAAAGTGCTCCTGAATACTTCAGAAGCTTATGGTGAACATGCTCCATCTCAAGATACTTGTGAACGCCGGTTTAAACGCTTTAAAAGGGATGATTTCGATGTGAAAGACAAAGAACGTCCAGGTCAACTGAAAAAGTTTGAAGACCAACAGTTACAAGCATTATTGGATGAAGATGGGGTCAAACTTAAAAGCAACTTGCAGATAGATTAAATGCTGCTCAGCAAATAATTTCTGATTGTTTACAAGCAATAGGAAAGATTTTAAAGGAAGGAAAATGGGTTCGACATCAACTGAATGAAAGACAAATGGAAAACCGAAAAATCATCAGTAAAATGTTGCTTCGATGGCACGAAAGAAAGTCTTTTTTGCATTGAATTGTGACTGGCGATGAAAAGCGGATTTCTTCTGAGAATCCCAGACAAGAGAAATTCTGGGTTGATCCAGGCCAACCATCAACATCAAATGCAAGGCCAAATCACTGGAAAGAAGACAATGCTCTGTGTTTGGTGGGATCAGGAAGGTGTGGTGTATCATGAGCTTCTAAAACCAGGTGAAACCGTTAATACTGATCACTACCGACAACAAATAATCAATTTGAACCATGCTCTGATCTTGAAACGACCAGAATGTTCCAGAAGACATGGCAAAATAAGTTTGCCTCATGATGATGCATCATCACACACTTCAAAACCAGTCAAAGACGCGTTAAAAGATCTTGCCTGGGAAGTATTAACCAACCCGCCGTGTTCACCAGACCTCGCTCCTTCAGATGACCACTTGTTCTGATCGATAGCGCACGCACTTTCTGAGCAGCACTTCAAAATGTAGAAGAAGTGGAAAATTGGGTCTCTGAATGGTTTGCCTCAAAATAAGAAAAGTTCTATTGGGACGGTATTCACAAATTACCTGAAAGATGGAGAGACTGTGTAGCTAGCAATGGGCATTATTTTAAGTAAAGCACCTTTGATGTTTCTTTTGAAACTATCATGTTTTCTTTGATTACAAAATCCGCCATTATTACCGGTACACCTGGTGTATTAGTTTCAAGTACACAGAACAGTGAGTAGACATTTGTGTACCTGACAAAGTGATCGCCACGAGGTAGATCTGTCACGGAATGAAGTTATTACGATGTTACTGACCCTGCTCCCTGTGCTCTGGGTGTCAGCCCGCGACCTCGTTATGTTACAACTGGAAGTGTGTGCCTGTCACTCCCCTTCACCTTTTCCATCCATCTACCCACTCCCACCCCTGGCAGCCATCAGATTGTTCTCTGCGTCTAGGGGGCTACTTCCATTTGTTTTGTTTGTTTTCTTGCTTTTTTGAAATTCCACAGATAAGTGAGATCATATGGTATTTGTGTTTCCCTCTCTGACTTAACTGCACTTAGCATAACACCCTCTGGATTCATCCGTGTTGCAAATGGCAAGATTTTGTTCCTTTTTTATGGCTGAGTAATATTCCATTGCATAGATGAACCACCTTCTTTATCTATTCATCTATCAGTGGATACTTAGATTGCTTCCACACCCTGGCTATTGTCAATGCTGCTGCAGTGAACATAGGGGTGCTTGTATCTTTCTGAATTACCGCTTCATATTTTTTTCCTGGAAAACGCCCAGCAGTACAATAGCTGGGTCCTATAGAGTAGCTCTAGTCTGAATGTTTTGAGGACCCTCTGCACTGTTTCCCACAGTAGCTGCACCAATTTACATTCCCACGAACCGTGCACGAGGGTTCCCTTTTCTCCACAACCTCTCCACTGCCTTTATTTCTTGTTTTTCTGGTCATTAGTCATTCTAACAGAGGTGAGGTGACACCCATGGTTTTGATTGCATTTCCCTGGTGATTGGTGACCTTGGGCACCTGTTCACGCATGTGTTGGCATCTGTCTGTCCTCGTGGGAGAGATGTCCACTCAGGTCCTCTGCTTATTTTTTATCAGATTGTTTCTGTTTGTTTTGCTGTTGCGTTGTACGGGGTCTTCCTATAGTTTGGATATGAATCCCTTGTCTGAAGTGACATTTGACCTCTGGCGCTGAAATGCCTAAGACTCTGAGGACCCTGCAGGCAGCACGGGGTGTGACCGCCCGTGCGCAGCCCAGGACCGGTGCTAACCCTCCTCCAGCTGCTTCACCTCCTCGAAGGTCCCTGCCCTCAGACCCTGTGTGCAGGCCATCACGTGGACGGGGCATTTGGGGCAGCTTCCCCCACACCCCCACCCAAAGCCTGTGGAAGAGTGCATGTTCTCTGGGTGTGAAGGGAGTGGACCCTGGTGGGTGTGCAGATGACCATTCGGGTGACTCTAGGACCAGGTGCTCCCAAAGGACCTGCGGTCACTTTTCCCAGGGCTTTTTCCAGCCTTGGAAACCCAGCAATCACCCTGCCATGGGCAGCAGCCATCTTGTTGGTTGGGTGTTAATTTGCATATTGCTCCTGATTGGCTTGTGGGCATGGCTTGTAGGCATGGTTTGTTTGGTCTAGTGGAGATACAGTTAATTTGCATATTGCTCTCTTATTATATAGGATGGGATCCACCCATAGCCTTTAGGCAGGCAATTCCAGTAATAGTCAGTCAGCAAGGATTTACATAAGATTAAAAGGTGGAGGTTGCTTTAGCTACCATTGTCTCAACTAGACCTTCCAGAGCTTCAAGGTTGACCAGGGTTCCTGTCCACCCCTCTCTGCTGGTGAAGGCAATGGGCGGCTTCCACACAGGGCTTTCTGGGATAAGGCACGGCCCGGAAAGGTAATACGTACCCCTCGCCGTGGATGTACATCAAAATCCATACAATCTTTCACTTGTCCCGCGGTCCTCGGGGATCTGGTAGTACCAAGGGAAGAGAGGGGAGCTCTAGAACTTTCTAAATGTACCCTTGCAGGTTTTCCCTTTTCCAACTATACAGGGGCTTGGGCCCAGGCAAGAGGATGCACCCCACACCCATCCTGAATCCCTGTGGACCAGTCCGCCCCGTCCTTCCCTCATCCTCCTCCTCACCCAGCGCCATCCGGCCAATGTCACAGCCACCTTGGCGCCCTCACCATCTGTCATCTTCTGTCTCCCTCCCACTGATTCGTTCTTTTTACGTCTCTCCTTCCTGCACATAACTTATTCGTTATTTTTAAATATTTGCTTCTGTTAAAAAAAGAAACACAACAAATGAACCTCGGGGACAGATTTATAAAGAACATGCCTGGCAAGGCGGGTGAATTAATTATTCAGCATCCTCTCCCTTTGTAACTGTTTATTGTCTCATATGCATTTATATGGTCCCTATCACCGGGGACCCCACTCCAGGCCCGAGACATAATTTCCAGGGCCTGACTACTTGTCTAAGATGCATCGATGGTATTGCCACACTATTTTATTCCTGACTGTAACGGCACGTGCCATTGTTGGGTAATTGTGTTCATGTTTTTAAATGTGAAAAATAATCAAATATAACTTGAAAGAGATTGTACAGTAATTCAAGGGGGTAGTAAACCACCGGGAAGTTAGTCTGCAAGCAAATAGGCCTTGGAGGCTGTCAGGGTGAGCAAGGGGAGCAGGCAGGCCTGGGGGGAGGGCGCTGGAAAGAGATGAGAAGGAAGACAAAGAGTGGGGTATGGCTGCACCACCTGGCTGCCCAGTAGTTGTGTCAAGGGAAGGGGGCTTCTAGGGGCTACAAAGAGAAGGGGTGAAGTCACTGGGTCTCCTCTGAGGTCACCAGACACACAGGAGAGGGGCCATTGCCCACATAGGGTGAAGGGCAGAGGCTGGATTGAAAGCTGCAGGCCTTTAGGGGGGCTGTCTGAGTGACTTTGCTGTCAGACTCCAGGGACTTTCAGGGGCCCAGAGGGAGTACTGTTTATATATGCGTGTCCTCATGCCCTTCTGTATAGCATCTCTCTCTCTCTCTCTCTCTCTCTCTCTCTCTCTCTCTCTCTCTCTCATCTTTCTCTCTCTCATCTTTCTCTCTCTCTCTCTCTCTCTCTCTCTCTCTCTCTCTCTCTCTCTCTCTTGTGAATCCTCACCCTACAATAGTTTTTCTCATTGATTTTTAGAGAGAATGGAAGGGAGAAGGGAGGAGGAGGAGAAGGAGAGAAAGAGAGAGTGAGAGAGAGAAATATCAATGTGAGAAAGACACATCGATTGGTTGCCTCCCACACTCATCCTGACTGGGGTTGAACCTGCAACCCAGGTACATGCCCTTGGCTGGGAATCAAAGCCATGACCCTGTAGTGCATAGGCTATCACTCTAACCACTTAGCAACACCAGCCAGGGCCGGCATCTCTCTTTATCCTTAAAACAGCCCTGTGGAAGACAGTCACTGCCTTCCCATTTTACAGATGGGGAAACTGAAGCTCAGAGGGGTTAAGCAAAGCCCCGGTGCTTCTGCCTTCTCCCTCCTCGCCCTGCACACAGAACAAACAAAAAAACTAAGGAGCAATCCCTGCCTTCCGGAGCTACAGCCAGCATGGTGGCTCCTAGGCCCAGATTTTCCTTCTCTGGTTTGCTTCTCTGGGAAGGAAGCACTGGCAGGGGGTGAAGGATGCAGACCTGGGCCTGCATCAGGGATGTGCAGACAATGCCCATCCCTGGGGGAGGAGTGGGGCCTGAGGCCGCTGGAGTTTCACGTCTTGTGCACCTGGGAAGTGGGGGAGTGCTCTTATGGCCCAGAGGTGATCGCTCTGTGACCTTGGCAAAGAGCAGGAAGCAGTGAAATGAACGCATCTCCTCCTCTGCTTCCTCCTCCTCACTGTCCATCATCATCTAAATGTGGGTCTGGAAGACGCCCACTGGCTTTGGGATGGGGTCCGGGGCCTCTCCGCCTAATCCAGACCCACGTGCAGGCACAACAAGTCTCTAATCCAGTGCTGAGTCTCAGAGACCAGCTCCTTTCTCTTACAGCAAAGGGAGGCCTTTTGTGGAGGGCAGCACCTGGGCTCCGTGGATCAGGGCCTGAGATCTCGATCTCTCTCTCTCTCTCTCTCTCTCTCTCTCTCTCTCTCTCTCTCTCTCTCTCCCCCACCCCCCCCCCCCTCTGCCTTCCATTTCCAGTGCACATGGCCAGCCTCCATGGAGAAGACTGACGGGTCCCGCCCACCACGCCACAGCTGGCAGGGAGCCACCTCACATAGCAGGAATGTCACCATTGTCACTACAAACATGTGATTGGGAGAGGACATTTTCTAGGAAAGAGGGTGCTGGTGTGACATGCCCACAGGTGACCCCTTCACCCAGCAATTCACCTCCCACAAAGTCACACCATCTTCATCACTTTCCTATGCCATCGCCTCTGTCCCAGTCTCCTTCCTCTCACTCCGAAATGCCCTCTGCACTGCTTCCATCCACTCAGCCTTCCCCTCCTCTGGGCTCAGCTCCGCTCACTTCCTCCAGGAAGGCCATTCACCTGCCGGGTACCTGCTTCTCCACTGATCAGGTGTTGCTGAGCGCCCCCCCGCTCCCCGCATGTCAGGCTCTGTGCCATGTGCTGTGGGGACACCCCTCCCCACAAAGGGTACATTGCCACCGAAGCCTTCAGTGAACTCGAATTCTGGCCATGCCCACAAACGGGGAATAAATCCCTGAAATTGATACACTACCCTGGTCACAATAAAATCACGCTGTACTTTGATGTGGGTCTTCATTCGGAAAGGGGGAGGGTTGCTGAATCTGGGTCATTACCATAGGAAATTCATACAGATAATCACGTACTCATGAATATTAATGCATCTAATGAGGGTAAGACATTTAAAACAGAGTGCTCATTCTGGCTATTGTTGGGCCTGCTCAGTTCTCTCTCCAGCGTGGATATTACCCCTGATTTACCTGGATGTCACGCCTCTGGGTGCCTCTCAGTCTACCTGTCGCTAAATTAGGTCAGCCATTGGTTGGCCAAAATTACATTGTTAACTCATTTCCAGAGTATTCTCGAAGCCAGGAATTTCACATTGAGGTGCATGATTTGCATTAACATTATCTGGTTAATGGTGCGAACAGCAATTTTCTTTATGGCTTTTTGAAATACAGTAAGCTGCTGCTAACACTACCTGGTTCTGAACTCCCTCTAATGTGTATCATAAAGCCATTACTTCGGAGCATGCCACTTATAAAAACAAGGACTGGTGAATTAACTGCATGTGGAAGACTTCTCTAGCTTTGGAGTCAACAAAAATATAACAATTGGATGTAGTCCAATTACCCTTGAAATTCCCCAAGTCATCCTTAAAATATAACGTGTGAAACTGTAACAACTCAAAATATATCCAACAAACCCCCTTTTTCCTCCATGATTAGAAGAGTTTCCTCTCCCTTAGATGAAGAATCTGGCGTGCACTGGGGGCCACGTGGTATGAGAACTACATATGTCAACATGTAGGTCACACTCAGCCCAATGAGATGTTCTCTAGGCCAGGCACCCCTGGTAATCCTGGGCCAGGAGAGGTCACAGGTCAGAGCTCACTGTGGAGTACTGCTTTAAATGGCAAGACCAAGCTTCTTCTCCATTCCCATTTCACTATTTTTCTCCTCTCCTCTCTTCACCTCTCCCCTTCTTCTTCCTTCCCCTCCCCTCTCTTCCCCTTCCCCCTCCTCTTCTCCCTCTTTCTCTCATTTGAAAAAAAATTGTCTCAACCTGGTTAAAGTCTCATACATCTCCCCAAAACCAAAGGGTGAGAATTGGCTCTACCCAGACACACCACCCACAATCCCTACACCCACTTTCTGAGCCAGGTCATGGATGTGCTGGCGGTGCAACACAGAGACCCACAGAGCTGACTTCTCCCCGGTGTCCGGTGGCCCAGGCTGTCTTGCCCTGCCTTGGTGTGTCAGAGGAGAGGGTAAACTCGGCTTTCACTGTGACCAGCACAGGCACACTCCATGGCTGGGACATCGGCCCTGTTTCCCCTCCACTTCAGATTTGCACTATGCTTGCAGATTGACGTTCTGCTCAGGGAAAGGTGGTTCTCTCAACCTTAGGCAGGTTTCATATGGTGCTCCTGCTGTGGGGGAAACCCTGTCCGATCGTCACTGCTCACTGAGCGATGATGGCTCTGCACAGGCAGGACCTGAGAGACTCTGAGCACCAGGGAGAAAGCTGGAGGGTGGAACAGGGCCCTGCAAAGGCCCTGGGGCCAAAGGGCTGAGTGAGGGGACGGTGCAGAGCAGGCCCAGCTCTGAGCCTGTGGGCCCTTTCATCACACCCAGGGCTCAGAGCTCTGGCCTCTGACCATCCGCCTCACAGCGCAGCCAGAGGGCATGGCTCTGAGGGGCCTGGCCCAGAGGTCAAGGTCTCTATGCCTCTCCAGGGCCTGGGAATCCCATCCTCAGAATGGGCAGCAGCTTTTACTCTGGAACGAATAGGCCAGGCCCTGGGAGAAGCTCCTCTGACTTTGCAGGAATGCGTCTCCACTGTGCAAGAAATGGACCAGAATTACCTTCTCTTTGGAGTGGTGGTGGCAATCCTGGCCTTACCCTGCAGCCGGCAATTCTGGGCCCCCCTGCCAGCTGGCTGCTGCAGTCCTCCATGGGGAGCTGTCCCAGTTATGTGTTGCTGCACAACTTACTATCCCCAAACAGTGACTGGAAAGAGCAATGATTATATTACTACTAGAGGTGGTCCGGTGCATGAAATTCATGCACTGGGTGGGGGGGGGGCGGAATTAGGGGGAAGGTTCTTCAGCCTGGCCTGTGCCCTCTTGCAGTCCAGGAGCCCTTAGGGGATGTCCAAATGGAGCGGGCCTAAGCTGGCAGTCAGACACCCTTAGCGCTGCCATGGAAAGGACAGAGGCTCCCGCCACCACTGCTGCCTCTGCTAGGTGGTCTGCTATGCCATCAGTGTGGCCGTTTAGGGCTGGCCACTCTGCAGGTCTATGAAGCACAAACCCCTCTGAGGGACCCTGAGCCCAGCCCCTGAACACACTGCACAGCCATTTTTCCTCTCTTGGCTTAGCAATACTCTCGAAGGGTCCAGGGAGCCCACAGAGCCTCTCTTTCCTTCTCCCCCACCTTAAGCCCAGGAGCCCTCTTTGTCAGGGACAGGGGACAAGATCCTCGCTGCCCTCTGCCTCTTTATGAGACGACTTGCTCCTTCCTTCTCCAGGTCTAGGCTGCGGGGCCTCTGAGAACCCTCACAGGCCACCTTGCTGGGGCCTGTGCCCTCTGCCCTGACCCGCCCACCAGAGAGCTGTTTGAGTTGGGCAGGTGGAGACGGAAAATGCAGGGAGGAAAAATGACGGTTGCCATAGCTGGCAGGGCCCCGGAGGAAAGAGATGGAGAAGGCCATCGAAGGAAGTTTTAGGAAGGCGCTGATTATAGAGGTGAGGAAGGGGATAGGAGATGCTCTGAGGGAGGCTAAAGTGCCCCCAGAGTAACAATAGCCGAACCACTGCTGGGTCTGAAGGAGGATGCCCAGGCCCCAGAGAGAACTAAGGCTATTGGAGAAGGTGCCCTCAGAGCTGGACGCTTTAGTAGAAGAATACAACCATCCCCCTCACCTCTCTCCTCACCCTTTCAGCTCTGCCCAGGCTTCCCACCAGCTGAACCCAGTTAGCAGCCAGGGGTGACAGGAGCCCGGGCGATGCCATCCCTGGAGGTCAGAGATGCTGTAAAGGTTTACCTTTAGTGGTCAAGGTTGAAGGGGGGTGGTCTCTCTCAGGAGGGAATTGGAGCAGAGACCTAAGCACTTGGTACGTCCTCAGTCAAATGGACTTAACCCCTGACCGGCTAAGTGTCTACCGAGCCAACACCCCAACCCATTTTCCTGGAAGCCTTTCCCACAGGCTGATTTCATCCCAAATCAGGGGCATAAAGCTTGGAGGGCCTGGGTGGGAGATTTAATTAACCCAGAATGCAGCAGAGGGGACCGAAGTCCCAATCCCAGAAGGCTTTTCTACAAAAGTTTCCAGGCTTGATAATAAAATGCTACTTTCATCCTCATTAATGGGGCGATTGATTAAAGGAGCAGACCCAGAGGAGTATTGATCAGTGTTAATCATTAGAAAATACCAAGTTAATGAATCTAACTGCCAAAGGATTCCCATGGGACCTGCGGAAGGCCAGTTAGATAGGGTAACCTTGTTCACTTCCAGGCCAGCAAACAGACTTTTTTTTTATATATAGATTTCTAGATTATTCTAAGGAATAAACTTTTTAAAACATATTTTATTGATTTTTTACAGAGAGGAAGGGAGAGGGATAGAAAGTCAGAAACATCGATAAGAGAGAAGCATTGATCAGCTGCCTCTTGCACAACCCCCACTGGGGATGTGCCCACAGCCAAGGTACATGCCCTTGACCAGAATCGAACCTGGGACCTTTCAGTCTGCAGGCCGACGCTCTATCCACTGAGCCAAACCGGTTTTGGCAAAACTTTTTATAAGTAACTTTTCATTTCAAAATAGTTTTATATTTAGAAAAAAGTGGCAAAAAAATACCTCACAACCAGCTTCCCCTATTATTAACATCTTGCCTTAGCATTGTCACAGTTGATGGACAAATATTGCTACGTTATTAACTAAAGTCCACACTTCATTTATGTCCTCTTAGCTTTAGCTTCATGTCCCTTTTCTGTTCAGGACCCCATCTAGGAAGCCACGTATGTTCGGTCATCGTGTCCCCCTGACGGCTGTCAGTGTGACGGTTTCTCAGACTGTCCGTCTTGGCGGTGACCTCGACAGCTTGGAGGAGATACCGTGAAGGTGTTTTGTGGAACGTCCCTCAGTTGGGTTCTAGCTGGAGTTTTTCTCATCATTAGACTGAGGTTCTGGGAGGAAGGCTACAGAGGTAAGGCGCATCATGTCACATCATGTCAAGGAGGCATGTCATCAGCATGGCTTGTCACTGTGACGGTGACCTTGACCACCAGGCCGAGGTCATGTTTGCCAGGTTTCAGCTTCTCCAAAGCTTCTCTCTATCCCCTTTTCCTCTTTGGAAGGAAGTCCCTGTGGGACAGGCCACTCCCAGAGGGAAAGTGACACTCCCCCTCCCTGAGGGCAGAGCATTACATAAAATATTAGGAACGCTGCATGAGAGATTTGCTTGTTGAGGGATCAACTCACAGATATGTATGTTTATGCTTTGGGCTAAACCCCATATTATTTTACTTTTTTGGTTGCTCGGCTTGTTCTGCCTTGGCCATTGGGAGCTCTCTGAGTGGGCGCCTCGGTCTCTTTGGCACCCGCCTGTCACTGTAGGGTCTTTGTTTCCTGAGCACTTCCCTCCTTTCTGGGACTGCAAGATGCTCCAGGCCCATCTTGTGTATTTCTTGTCCCAGCTCTTGAATCAGCCAGCTCTCCAAGAACGCTGACTCCTTTCATTAGAGAATCCTATGTTAATTTTCATAATGGGTCGTCGTTTTGTTTCATTTTCTTTATGAGCTGAAAAGTAAGTCATGCTCCTTATGGAAAATTCAGCACCTCTGTGAAGGAACAGGGGTGAAGATAAGTATCTCTAATCGCCCAGCAGCAGAGAAAAGCACAGTGAACCTTTGGGGCTGGCTCCGCCTGGCCTTTTTGCTGCTTAGCTGGCTCTTGAAAAGTCCCTTCTATACATTCCCACTGATGTCCTCCATCAGATCAAGGAGCATCACGGGTAGGGGGGGAGGGGGACTGGTTTGCATCCCTGCCCACAGCTGTGGTTGGAGCAGAGGAGTCACTGTGACCTTCCTGGGCTGTCTGCTCCCTGGCCCCTGCCCGCTCTGCCCTCTGGAGGAGCATGAGTCCTAGAGGCCGGGAGGCAGCTGAGTCCTCCTGCGGACTCTCAGCATGAGGACACTTCCTAGTCCTGTGACCTTGGGCAGGAGAGTTGACTTGATTTTCTTCTTCTTTCTTATCTTTCTTTTTTAAATTTTATTGTTCATTATAGTTGGCATGTACCATACAAGATAATATTAGTTTCAAGTGTGCAACCTTATATTTATAGACCTTAGAAAGTGATCACCACAGTCATTCAGGTGACACCTGTCACTGAAAGAGCTCGTATGCTATTATTAACTCTGTTCCCATGACTTATTTATACCTGGAGGTTTGTACTTCTCATCCCTCTTCTTCTTTTGGCCAATCCCATGCCCCCTTCCCTCTTTTCTGAAGATTAAGTGAGATGGTGTGTATGAAGTACTCAACAGAGGGCCTGGCACATAGCAGGTATTAAACAAGTAAAAGCTGTTACTGTTGTAATTAGAGTTATTGTTAATAATAAAAAAAACACACTCTCTCATGATAGAAGTGCAGGCTTAGTGTTATAGGCAGGCCTCTGGGAGAGAAGTATTTGCACAAGCAAACTGCCACTTCCATGGGGACCTCATGAAATTGATCTGGGTCATGCCAAGAATTTGAGAAGCCTGGGTGAGGAACTGTCTCTCTACAGGACCAGAAAATGGAAAAGAGGGTCCTTGGGTCTAACTGAAAAAAATACATTGGAGGGGGCAGTATTGCATTGTTGCCAAGAACATGAGCTCTAGAGCTAAGAAATGTCACTAAATTGAAGTCAGGAGTCCCGGGTCCAAGTCCTGGTTCTGCTGTCTGACACAGAGCAGGTGCCTTTCACCACCTCCTCCCTTGCAGTGAGCAGTTGGTCATCCTAACACCAGGTCAGCCCTGGAAATCCCTGAATCCCTGACCTTATCAGTGATTGCTCTCTCGGGTTGATGTTCCTCCAAATAGAGAGACTGTGGGCAAGGAGGGGAGGAGCCAGTGAAGGCATCGGAACAGAGACCAGACAGAGTTATGGAATCATGGCAGGGAGGGAGGAAGGGAATAAAAATACTGATTAGTGCCAGTCTGTGCCAGGCACTGACGTTTCAACATCACCCATGGAGCCTAATGCCAGCAGCCCGGATGTCTGTGGTTGGTCACTGTCATGATGTATGGGGTAGTTTCCAGGTGGTTTCAGAAGGCAAACCTGCAGTCTGGCTGGACGGGCACTGTGCCATATTTGCAGCTGGGCCTGGGGTTGCCAGGGCTCTAGGAGGAGCATTGTTAGGCCATCCTGACTGAGTGCCTCTCCAGTATGGAATTGTTCCACTAGTCTTACTTCCTTGGAGAACTCTTCTTGCATTTCTGTGCCCCTGTGTCATGCTCCCACTGTTCTTCTGCTTCTTTCTCTGTCAGTACTCATCCCACTGACTTGTCATCACCATCTGCTGTCTGCTAATGAACCAGTCCCCAGCACAGATCCTGGCACACAGTAGGTGTTCTATGTTTGTTGAATGAGTGAATTTAGATCATCCAGAATACTCTTTCTAGCTCAGCATTGTACAGCAAAAAACTATGGAGTCCATATGACTTTGGACAAGTCACGTAATCTCTCTGGACTTGAGTTTTACATCCTTAGTAAAATAGATATAATAATCTTCCCCCACCTCCTGAGACTGTTTTGATGATTACATGAGAATATATACCGTACTACTAAGTACCCTTACATACATGTTCCCTCTGTTCCTGGGGCTGTATTAGACTTCAGATAATGTATTTAAAGTGATAAGTATAGTAGTATTTAACAAATACCCATTTTCTTCCCCCAGAACAACACTGAGGTTTAAACATTGAAGGGATGGAGGGATGGACAGGTGGTTTACAGAAGTAGGAGCCTCTCACCAGCAGAGAATGGAGTGGGTGTGGGAGTACCACTGGCTCGGCAGAAGTTCATGCCATTTTAGACTTCAGAGAGTATGGAAGTTTGGCCTTAATTAAAGTCTCAGCACAGTGTTAAATGCCATTTTATTTTAGTTCATAATTAACACTAATGAGATGAGTGGATCACAAGCAGCACACATTCGGAGAGAGTGAAAAACAACATCTGAGCTTGGTGGTTTCCATTTTCGCTCCCCCCACCTCCCATGCTCTGTTCAATTAAAAGTTTTGAGAAAATATTGCAACTATGCTCCTTGTCTTTGTGGTAATGAAGCATATTAATTTGAATGTGATGAATACAATATTCCATGACTTTTTTATTCCCTTATCTACAAAAGTTTGAAATAATGGGCCAATTAAATCAGGAGAGAATAATACAAGGTTTGCCTGGGGCTCCAATTCAGTAATCAAAGAAATGAGAGAACAAAATTCTGTGATGGTGTCTGAACCCCACTCCACCCTCTCGGCTATAGCTGAGAGTCCCTCACTCATAATGCCCATGTGGGCAGTCTGAACAAACATTATCTTGGGGATCAAGAGGCCAGGTTCTAGATACTCCTTCAGTATTTTTTCAGTGAGTATTTGTTGGATAGAGGGTGAATAGATGGATGATGGATGGATGGGTGGATGGTTGGATGGATGGATGGATGGATGGATGGATGGATGGATCGATGGATAATGGATGGATGGATGGATGGATGGATGGATGGATGAACAGATGAATGGGTGATGGATGATTGGATGGATGAATGGATGGATGGATGATAGACAGATGATAGATGGATGATGGGTGATAGAATGAAAACATGAACCAAACAACATTCCAAGGTCCCATGCTTCCCAAGGTGGCAAGTTAAGTCTAGTCTGGTACTGACTTAACCCTTCCAAGACCCAGAAGTTAGAGGCAAAACTTAGAAATAGGCCCCTGAACCACCAGGGGAGACTGAGCCTTTCTCACTATGAGATTCTTCATTGGAAGAGGGACATTCTAGAGCAGGCCTGTGACCCCAACATATGGTCCAGGTTTTCCCATGAGGACCCCTAGAAGGCTTCCTACCTTCATGTGATCCTTCAGTTATTAACTCCTCCTTGCCACTGTGTCATCTGAGGCAGTTTGGGGTTACATATCCCACAGTCTCTGTGTACTTTATTCCCTTCCATTCTGTTTTCTACAATGTGCATGCACACACACACAAACACACACACACACACACACACACACACACACAGTAATGATTTTACTCCTTTGCTGAAGACCCACTGTGACCAGGATAGACAAATCCTTAATATGGATCTACAAGACTCTGCATGTCCTGACCCCTCAGTCCTCCAAGCCTTTGTCACCACACCCCCTCCACCTCCATCCATTTCCTGGGCTCTAGCACTGGCCTTTAGTCAGTTCCTAGATACCTCTTCAATACTCAGGCACCCACTCACCTCAGGACCTTTGCACAAGCTTTTTTCCCTACATGCTCTTGCCCTACCTCTCACCAAGTTAATGCCTACTCATGCTTCAGCTTTTCGCTCAAGCATGACTTCCTCAGTGAAGGCATCCCCAATGAAACATCTTGTACCAACTCCAGCCAGGGTTGGCCCCTGTATTTATGTTGACAGAGCCCTGAGTATTTTCCCTCTATGGCACTTATCACAGCTTGTATTATATGATTACGCTGTTACTTCAGGCATGTACCTCTCCCTCATTTGGCCATCAACACCATTGTATCCCTAGTGCTCAATATAGTGCCTGGCTCATAATAGATACTCAATAAATACTGCTGAATGAATGAATGGTTGAGTGAATAAAAGCCCAATTCAAGAGCTTTGCCTCTTCCACTCCTTTCATTTTTACATTTCTTCATTTCTGACGCACCTGTGCTGGGCCTGACACTGGGTGCTTACTCAGCTGAGGTCTGCCCTTGCTCTCAAGCAGTCCGCCGTGTAACAAGGAGCACACCGAGTGCACAGTGACAATGCTGTGTGTCAGTTGCTACAGAAAATGTCTATCTGACATTTTGTGGGAGCAGGGTTCGAGAAGTGCTCTTGTTCCCTGAAGAAGAGGCTTCCCAGAGGAGCTAGTTCCCAAACTGAGTCTGAAAGGAAACGGTGTTGGCCAAGGAAATTGGGTAGAGGCAGAGTTTGCGGTGAAAGCGGGGCTCGGAAGGCAGGTCCCTGTGATGACTGGGCCCTGGATGGAGACGCAGGGCTGTGAGAGGAGAGGCTGGGGGCAGGCAGGGGCTGCATCACTGAGGACCTTCAATGGTAGCCAGAGATGGCAGCGGAGTCTGGGTGGAAGGGGCTGGTGTGGTGAGACTCGGGGTTTGGGGAATTCCCTCTGGACTGGCTTTAAGAAGAGGTGCTCATATTTCAAGGGAGAGACTTCCCCCTCCAGAGGAATAGAGCCTCAGTCCCAGGACTGTCCATCAAACTCCTTTCCAGAATCCAAACTTCCTTTTCCAAAGGGTGCTCAGTGTGGCTGACCTTGCTTATTCATTGCTCGGAGAATTAATTTCAGGGTGGGGAATTTAAAAAATGCAAGATTAAGCCATGTAATCAGCTGCTGCAGAGAGTTGGAAATGCAATAAATAATAATAGCATGGAGGGCTGTTTTTAATAACTCACCAGTATAATTTAGCCCCGGCTTCATGGAGCATATGTAAAACGTGCCATGATGTATGTGACGGCAAATGCCTCATTGCCAGCCTCTGAAGACAAATGTCTTCCCAGGAGGGAAGGGGGCGGGACACGGAGGAGAAATTGGAGGACAGGATGGCAGACAGGGTGGTGGAAGACATGCATCGCTCATCCTGACAACACTAATTCGAAATCCGCGACCCCTTGCAGAGGTGGTGGGTTTCAGTCAGCTTGTCTTCGGGGATAGGCAGGTCCCATGCTCAGGGAGGAATGCATAATTTGTAACAGAGTAAGTTGCTTTCATACTCTGTCAACCCCCATTTGCATGCAGTCCATATTCTAATAACAGATCATCTCCGTCTGTCTATTACAGGAAGTCCCCAAAGACTGGTGTCTTCATAGCATTTTTTTTAAGTACTTGTTACTTAAAAGCACTTGATGAAGCGTGACTTTTAGCCATTCATATGAACTGCACGCCCCTCCCCATCAAAAAAAGCCCAAATGTGCCAGATAGAGTTAGGTGTCCTCCATTCTTTGAGGAGCATCACCATACAGTTTACCAGGTGTACCAGTTAATAATGTGGATTTTTTTCAGTAGATGAAGTTACACACATGTTGATATATATATGCAATTTGATATGTATGCTATTTTGTTGTATTGACAGCAAGCTTCAAAACTTCATATGTCAAATCTGCTGAAGGTTAACATCATAGAATTTCATGCCAAAAAAATAAAAATAAAACAGCATTTGCAGGAAGTTTTAACCCATTACTTTATTTTGAAGAAAAAGTTATTGTACACTTTGGGGAGCTTATAGTGAACATGCTCCATCTCGAGATACTTGTGAATGCTGGTTAAAACATTTTAAAGTGATGATTTCAATGTGAATGATAAAGAACGTTCAGGTCAACCGAAAAAGTTTGAAGACCAACAATTACAAGCATTATTGGATGAAGATGTGTGTCAAACTCAAAAACAACTTGCAAAAAGATTAAACATTGCTCAGCAAACAATTTCCAATCATTTACAAGCAATGGGAAAGATTTTAAAGGAAGGAAAATGGGTGCCACATTAACTGAACAAAAGACAAATGGAAAACCGAAAATTCATCAGTAAAATCTTGCTTCAAAGTCATGAAAGAAAGTCTTTTTTGCATCCAATTGTGACTGGTGATGAAAAGTGGATTTATTTTGAGAATCCCAAATGCACAAAATCATAGGTTGATCCAGGCCAACCATCAGCATCTACTGCAAGGCCAAATCACTTTGGAAAGAAGACAATGCTCTGCATTTGGTGGGATCAGGAAGGTGTGGTGTTGTAAACTAGATGAAACCATTAATACTGATTGCTACTGACAACAAATAATCGATTTGAACCATGTTTTAATAGTGAAACGACCAGAATGTGCCAGAAGACATGGCAAAGTAAGTTTGCTTCATGATGACGCATCATCAGACACTTCAAAACCAGGTAAAGACACATTAAAAGATCTTGCCTGGGAAGTATTAACCTACCCGCTGTGTTCACCAGAACTTGCTCCTTCAGATGACCACTTGTTCTGATCGATGGCACACGCACTTTCTGAGAAACACTTCAAAACATTACGAAGAAGTGGAAAATTGGGTCTCTGAATGGTTTGCCTCAAAACAAGAAAAGTTCTATTGGGATGGTATCCACAAATTGCCAAAATATGAGAGAAATGTGTAACTAGCAATGGACATTACTTTGAATAAAGCACTTTTGATGTTTCTCTTGAAATTATCATGTTTTCTTTGATTACAAAATCCTCCATTATTAACCAGTACACCTAGTAAATGAGATAGCTTTGGAGTCAGACAGACCTGAGTTCAAATTCTAGTTCTGCTACTTACTAACTGTTCCACCTCTTGTAACTTACTCAAACTCCAAGGCTCTACCCCTGCTCTGTTAAATAAGAGTGATGATGATTATAACAACGGTGATGATGACAGCTAATATTTATGAGTCGCCTGTTGAATTATCCCTGTCACAACACTATGACATAGATACTGTTATGATTCTCGTATTACAGATGAGGAAACTGAAACTTAGAACCATTGAGTAACTTCCCCAAAGCACAGGGCTGGTAAATAACCATTCTGGGACCCACCACCAGCTCTATCTGACTTCAAGGCCCATGCTGTAGAGTCTGTTGTGTTTGCTCCGATACTAACTTCCACAGTTTGGGAGACTGGTGACAACCTGTGTCAAGTATAGTTCCTGGCTCATGATGGACATTCTATAAATGTCTCTTGGATGAAAGGACTAGGGTTTTCTTCTTTTGCCATGTCCTCCCTGGGAAACTATCACATCTCTGTCTTTGTCATAGTTTTGATTTCCTTGTCACTCCACACCCTTCCCAGGCCTCAGATTTTTAATCTTTAAAATTGGGATGGGTGGGAGCTCTAACACGGACCATTGGTTGGTGTGAATTAGTGCAACTGATTTGGAAAACAACATACAGAAGCTGCCCAAATCCTGGGGTGCTGCCATTTTCCTCTGACCCTACAGCAGGGTTGCTCTTCCACCACACTCTTGGCACTTGGGTCAGAGATTTCTTTGCTGTGGTTGGGAGGTTCTGTGCAGTGTGGGCTTCTTAGCAGCTTCCCCTGGCCTCTGTCCACTAGGTGCCAGCAGCATGCCCCAGCTGTGACAGCCAAAGATGCCTCTGGAGATTGCCAAGTGTCCCCTGGGGGCAGAATCTCCGCTGAACCACTGCCCTAGCACAACTCTTGGGAACACACTCAGGAATGATCACAGGCATACCGTTTGCATAGAGGTGTCTTGCCTTTGTCTGCCCCATCCCATAAATATCCTATCAGGCTGTTTCCAAATCTTAGCTATCTGGTGAGTGCCCATCAGCAGAGGAGTGGATTAAAAAACTGTGGTACATCTACACAATGGGATACTACGCTGCTATAAAAAAGGAAGTATCTCCTACCATTTGCAACAGCATGGATGGAGCTAGAGAGCATTATGCTAAGCGAAATAAGTCAGTCAGAGACAGATAAATATCACATGATCTCACTCATTTGTAGATTATAATGAGCAACATAAACTGATGAACAAAACAGATCTAGAGACAGAGAAGCACCAATCAAATGCTAAACACTCAGAGGGAAGGTAGGGGAGGGCGGGGGTAAGGAGGAGAGAGCAACCAAAGGACTTGTATGCATGCATATAAGCCTAACCAATGGACACAGACACCAGAGGGGTGAGGACATGAGTGGCGGGGGAGGGGGGACAATGGAAGGATAAGGACACATATGTAATACCTTAATCAATAAAGAAAGAAAGAAAAATCCTATTAGGGTCAATAGTGACTAGCAAGAGTCAGGTCACTGTTGAAGGGACCAAATTAGTTTATCCAAATGGGACTTAGTATTTTACCAGAAGACCACTCAGAAACCCATATGCCAACATGGAGTGCAGGTGGACATAGCATTGTGGATTTCAGTTAACGAAGTGATGCGCTCCTCAATCCTGAGGACACTGCGCACGGCCATCTCTGCTCACTTCAGGTTGCACAGAAGTGAGCAGCTGAGAGCAGCAGAAGTGGCTAGAACAGAATCTTATTTTCTTGCTGCTGGAAGCAGACACTCAAGCAAGTTTAAGCAGCAACAAATCATATTCAGAGGAAACCATTTGTCCAGAAGGAAGATTTGTGACTTAAGAGCTGAATTTTAAGCACCCAGAAATTTCCAGAGGAGATTTGATTCCTCCACCTGAGATAGTATTCCTTCCTCTCCCCAGATGCAAACCTTCAAACTGTACATATTCATGGAACTATTATATTCAACCGACACCTTCTCCACAAAGCCCAGCTGATTAACTCCTGGAGCATATGATCATAATCATTATCATGATAGTACCATAGTTCTTTCCATGGACAATGACTAATGTATTTCAGTCTTCACAGTCACTGTCTGAAACAGGTACTATGAACGTCTGTTTTACAGTGTGAAAATCAGGACAGAAGGGTTAAATAACTCACTGGGAGGCACAGAGCTAAGTGGGAGGCAGAATTAAGGGTCAGTGCAGGCAGCCTGGCCACAGGGGCTGCACTCTGAACCTCTATGCGATGCCGCCATTCTTCAGGTGTCAGGGCCCTGCTAAGGAGCTTATGGCATTATCTCACTTAATTATTGAAACAATCCTATGATACAGGTACCAATATTATTTCCATTTTACAGATCCAGAAACTGACTCCAAACGTTTAAATGACTTGTCCCAGGTCACACAGCTAGTAGATAGCTAAAATTGAAACCCAGAGATTCTGCGAACCTTTAATTATTTGTCAGAAACTAGATCCTATGCACTATTTTCATCATGGTCTATGCCCGCGCCCCCTCCTCCCCCCCCCCCCCCCCCGCCCAGATTCATATGTTGAAGCCCTAATTCCAGAGGTGATGGTATTTGGAGGTGGGACCTTGGGGAGGTGATTAGGTTTAGCTGAGGTCATGAGGGTAGAAGCCTTGTGATAAGATTAGTGTTTTTATAAGGAGGGGCAGAGCCTAGAGCTCTCTCTCCGCCATGCGAGGGTACAGTAGGAAGCCAACCCTCTGTAAGCCAGAACCTGACCGTGCTGGCTCCCTGATTCCAGACTTCCCAGATCCCAGAACTGTGAGGAATAAATGTCTGCTGTTTAAACCACCCAGTCTATTAGTGACATTTATGAGTGTGACCATCTTGGTTGCCAAGTTTCCTAAGGGACCTTGAAGACCACGGCTGGTATTCATTTGTCAGGACATGAAAGTATGAATTGGAATCCAGACTTTTGTGGTGTCTGGGTCAGAACCGAAGTCAGGTATCTCGTGCATGAGGTCAGTTCACTACCCACTCACCTTCCCTCCTCCATCCCCATCCCACCCACCCCACCCCCTCTATTCTTCCCTAGAGAGAACATCTCATGATTGACCAAGCCTTTGTTTCTCTGTGGCAAACAGACTGGAGGGGAAATGCTGCTAATGCTGATAAAGAATTGAAGAGAGCCAACAAAGTAATGATTCTTGGCCAAAAATAAATAAGTAAATAGTAATTTGGGACAAATTCATGAGAGAGGTGTCCAATTCTGTGCAGGGTCATATCTAAGACACAGACGTATTCACCTTAGCAATCTATATGGAAATCAGAAAAAACAATTTGTGAAGTGGATCCTATAAGTGCTCCAGTTAGGGCAAACTTTTCTCATCAAGTGAAAGATGAAATTTCAATGCAAACTTAAAAGGTGGTTATATGTAGAGGGAAGATTTGCGCAGATACCACGTGGCACTGGATGGAAATGTGATATGAGAAAAAGGCAGGTTCTCCAATAAAGAGTTTATGTATTTCTCTCAAATACCAAACCACAGATGCACCTGGCTGTGCAGGAAGAGCATGGACTTTGGAGCCAGGTATACCTGGGTGTTACACTCAGACACCCACTCCCTGTGAGACCTGAATTTGCTGCTGGTCTCCTTGGGGTTGAAAAGTGGTGATACCCCCGAAGATATGTTGTGAGGATACAGAGAAAGAGCCTGTGTAAAGAACCCCACACTTTCTAGAAAAATAGTAGTTACGTCTGTCATTTAGGTAACTCGCCTGAGAGGCAGGTGTTCCTAAAGCTCAGGGTTAGGAGACAATCAGGAGGGAACTTGTCTTTGAGGCCAGAATTCTTGGGATAATTTAAATCTTTCCATGGTAACAACAGGCAGGAAGTGGGGCCCACAACTCCTTCTTCTCATGTCCTTCATTCCTAGAAATTCCAGAAAGTGGCAAGGGACTCAGTCTAATTCCTGGCACCTGGTCTTGCATCTCATCCCTGTTGGTGGAGCTTCACTATTGTGTTGAGGTAACACAGGGCAATAGATGAAAATGTAGGACAGAAAAGTGGCTGAGACCAGAGCCATCTGCCCAGACCTGACATCTGGAGTAATGAGCATGTGTAAGCTTGCAAAGGGGGAGAATACAGAGGCAGGAAATAGTTGGGGACAGCCCAAGTCTTAAAAGGCAGAGAGTTGTTGGAAAGGAAGCAATAGATAAAGAAGAAGTAGCAGATGGAAGCAGGAGAGGTACAGGCTAGAGAAGCCAAGAGATCAAAGTATTGACTTATCAGAAACTTGGAAGGCTCTCCACTCTAATTTAGTTCATGTCTGGAAATGCAAAAGCCTAAAATCTCACTAAGCCCATTAGGTTATGTCAGTAGTTGGCAAACTCATTAGTCCACAGAGCCAAATATCAACAGTACAACGATTGACATTTCTTCGGAGAGTCAAATTTTTTAAACTTAAATTTCTTCTAACGCCACTTCTTCAAAATAGACTCGCCCAGGCCATGGTATTTTGTGGAAGAGCCACACACAAGGGGCCAAAGAGCCACATGTGGCTCAGGAGCTGCAGTTTGCCAACCACTGGGTTACGTATTAACCCTGCTGGGGCCCCAGAGGAAAAGAAACCAGTAAGTCAGGAAAACCTCTGGGCAGGTGAGTTTGTCAGGTGTCCTCCTGGGCAGGTGGGATCTGGAATAGCAGAGTGGTGTCCTGAGAGAGAGAGGAAGTACTCATGTATAGTGTTTGCCAATCTCCATGGTGTAAATACTCCTATTGTGTCTTATTTCAAGCCACCAAACGTTTAGCAATTGCCTTGCCTGTTTGGTAAAAATGTAACAATCAGCTTTCACAAGCTGGAATGTCCTGACTCCAGGACACCACTGCCCAGACAGATACCAATGAGATTGGAAGTTGATACTTAGAACCAACATAGGGGTATATGCAGAGAAGACAAAGTTCCCCAAGTCTCCCTCAGATATGTAGAATATGTCCCCGTCTATCACAAGGAAGGAAAAGAAGAAGAGACCAGCATTCACATTTAGTTGTTGTTTAAAATTGATTACACTTACATGAGAGAATATTTCAACAATGGGTCTCCCTCTGATCCCAGACCCTCAGTTCTCCTCTCCCGAGAAAACTAAAATTCTCAATTATCGCTGTATCCTTCCGTAAATATATTATGTATATTCCATTATGTGTGTGTGAGAAAGTGATTGTGTGTGTCCTTTTTCAAAATTAAATGGTAATGTACTTAACAACTTACCTTTTTCATTTAATATAATATATTTTCGGTATTCTTTCAGGGAAAGATACATAAGTGTGTTGTATAATTTTAATAGCTGTATAGTATTTCTTCTGTGCATGCACTATAATTTATTTTCTCACTGATGAACATATAAGGTTTTTTTCATCCTTTTGCTATTATAAATAAACGATGTGATGAATAACCTAGTACATATATATTTATGCACATGAGTAAGCATCCCCACAAATGAAATTTCAGGATCAAATAGTGCATATACACATTTTTTTCCTCCCAAGAGGTTATATTAATTTACATTCCCGCCCACAACTCATGAGTGTCTTTTCCCCACATTGTAGTCAGCAAAGTGTATCCTCCCAATCTGAGAGCAGTATTTAAGTGCATGGGCTGTTCTCACATTTGGTGTAGGTTCTCTTAGTTGAGGTGGGTAATTCACAGAAGAGGAAACTGGGCTTCATGGACATTAAGGAACTTTCCCTAGCACGGGTCTCTATAACCCTAAATCTTCGGTCTTTCCTCTTTCCCATGCTAGATACCCTTCCTACTAGGCACCCTGCTGACAATTCAGTGTAGGAGGAGTGCAAAAGCTTGGGACACCCCAATAACATCACTTCTGCTTTGGGGGGTTTTGTTTGGTTTGCTTTTGCTTTATTTCCATAAGTGTTTCTCATTCAGATTTGCTTTCAATGATTTGTACTCTTGATAGCAAAGCTGCCCAAACACATGCATAACTGTGTACTCAGCCTAGTTTAAAATGACTTCTTTGGTGACACAGTTTCCAGGGACACTTCGTGATGTCAAACGGAACCACCTATACTCCAGAATCAGTTTGATTAGCTTTTCACAGAGAAGTACAAATTACTGTCCCTTTCAGAAATAGCCTTCACCTCTAAGTCTGTCTCAGATTAGAAGGAGGAAGTCGCTTCCTTTATGGCTCAAATAATCTACACTCAGGCAAATTCCCTATGAGTCACAAAGAGAATATGTCAGGAGACATTGCCAATTATTGTTACACCCAGGGAGTAGATGTTTAGGGCTTGGTTAAATCGTTGGGGAAATTGCCTTGGGAGAAGAGGAAATAAAAGTAAAGATTACTATGAAACAACTCAGAGATTGCTGGCTCGGAGGAGGGAAAAGGTGGAGGGAACTGGGAGGCGTGGAAAGGAGCGGGAAAGGGGGAAGTGCAAGGAAGAAAGCTGGAGAAAATAAACCAAGCACTAAGGAGAACAGCAGGAAGGGAGGCTTGGGAGCCTGGTTTTCTGACTTTTAATGCCTGCCTGGTGCCCTGCTGGTGCGCCTCTCTCTGTTCTGAGAGGATGTGGATGGAGGGCGAGTCCGAGGGGCTGCAAACACTGGGAATAGTGGTGGTCTTGTGCTCCTCTCTGAAACTTTTGCACTACCTCGGGCTGATTGACTTGACAAATGGTAAGCGAATCTTCAAGCTTCTCCGTTTTATATAGATGTGGGTTTTGGATTAGGTTGTTGTGAGAATAGTTTTGAAAATGCACGGAAAGGAGCGAGGAGACCCTAGAGGTTTGGAAAAAAGCCAGGTTAAGTCAGATTGGTGCTGATCCCCGCCTTCCTCTTTTGGGCCCCTCCTGTGCGCTGTCCCTGGTGCTGAAATGTCACGCTTGACCAGTTAGGTAGGGGGTTGAAGTGGGATTAGCATCTTTTCTTCGGACCTATGTGCATGTGAGCTTGGTGGAGTATTGGCTGTGAGAAACTAGCACAAGAAATCACACTCCTCTCTCAAGGTATCTGTTAACGATTTATTATGTTCGTAGAAACTGATGAATTGTAAAAGTCATTATTATTGATTGACTTTAAGAAGTAGCTGGGAAGACGATGATGGTAAAAATTTGTACAATACTAATTAATTACAGTGCCTAACAATTAGAAGACATTTAACAAATGTTTGTTTCTTTCTCCAGCCTTAACCTTCACCCTCAAAAGAACCCTTATTTTAAAACTACCTCATCAGCTGTGACTTTAGCTTCTATTCCTTAATGAGAATGTACTCAAAAATTCTAGTTTATGACTAGAAAGTTAGTGGTTTAGTTTCCAAAGGTAAAGGAAAATGAAGAATGTTTTCCTCCTCCTCATGAGAACATGGTTTTTCTATATGATTATTATCACATAAAATTGAGCTTCTGGAAAGATTCCAGTTTTGGTGAGCAAAGCTTGAAACAAGACCAGCCTCTAACAATGTATATCCAATGTACAAACAATGTGTATTCCATATATATTCTTACATTACAGCATAGCATGGCATGAATTTCTCTTCAAAGAGGTATCACCTGCCATTACTACACATAATAATGAAATATCTTTGTAGACAAAGCACTAGCTAAAGTACCAACCAAAGCTGAGGTATTCCAGAGACTGAAGTGCAGGGTTTTGCAATTGGATGAGCTCTGGACAAGGAGTCAGGCCAGGTTTCTATCAATAATTTGCCTCTGGTTAACCTGGTCAAGTTATCTGAATCTCATGACAATATTGATGATTTCGGATCTCTGCTTCATGACATTCTGGAGTGACCTAGAAGTTTCATTGTGTTTGGTTTGGTCAGCCAGGCTCTAGCCCTTCATCTCTGCTTCAAGGCCAGCCCCACTTTATCTGTTTTTACCCTGTAGGTAAGAGTTCTTTAAGCTTTAGCCAAATTTTTGAGAGTCCATGATTCTATGAGTCTATGGTTGTGTTTTCCTGAGATTTTGAAAGCTGACGCACATTCATAAAACTTTCTTAAAAACCACCTGAAATCTAAGAATCTGTAAGAATAGTTCTGTGTGCACCGAGAGACTCTTTCTGGACCTTGTAAAACTCCAAATTCAGCTTGCCAGTCCATAACAATTAGGCAAAGTCGCTGTTCCCCACCAGATAGATCCCAAGAGAACACATTGTTCCATCTTGCAAAGACCTTCAGAGCAGATACCCCCTGAGATTATAAATTGATGCAAGAGCTTCTTACTTCTTTATAAGCCTGAAGGTGCAGTGGAACTATTACCTTGCTCTTCCTTTCCCTATTCAGAGGTATTTGTGTCCCTTCCCTTACTTTGGCATCTCAAGATTAGATTTTTTTGTTTTTGTTATCACAGAAGATATCATTTATTCATTTAATGTTATGAGAGGATCAGGGTGAAATGTAGAGAATATGTGTTTAAGACTGCCCTCAGGTACCCTAGGTAATCAAAGGGATTAACATTTATTCAGCACTATAATGGTCCAGGTATAGAGCCAGGTACTTTTATATATTCATAAGCTAACGTAGCCTTCAAAATAACACTCTAAGGGGACATATTAAAAACACTGAAAAGTAAACAGCATTGTTCCTTTTATATAGGGAAGAAGAAAGGTTTAGAGAAGCTACCAAAAAATGTCCAAAAATACTGGGATAGCAATGAGGAGGTATTGTGTCTAAAGTTTTACCCTCCTTTCTGGACACCAAGTGCTTCAACAAGTAAGCCATTTCCAGATGTGGTGTATCATCATGTCTACACACAGAGGCTTTTATGCCAGAGCCTTCACCATATGGTGATGTGGGAAACTCTGTTCACTCATTTGCATACTAAGAGGAGAAGACCACCTCCTACTAAATACACTGGTACCAATACAACATAGTCATTCTACGGAGAGTTGTGGAGCATCTTTGAAACCCTTCAGTAGTTTTTCTTAGGCTCTTGATCTTAATCTTATTTTATTTTTCAGTAGTAACATTGACGTTGTATAGATATTGGACCCAAAGTCAAGAGAGCTGGATTCCTATCCTGGATGTGCCATGTATCAGTTGTGTGACCTTGGGCGAGTCCTTTTTTTCTCTAGCTTCCACTTGGTAAAGTACTCACCTAATTCAGTTGGGTTATGATGAGTTGAATCATGGCCACCCAGAGACTTTAGATATTAATCCCCGGATCTGTAGATGTCACTATATAAGGAATATAAAATCTATTTAAGGAATAAAATAAACTTGCTTGGACAGTCCATAATATTTTCAACTACAGACAGAACCAAAGAGAAAGGAGTCGAAGAGAAACAGGAGAGGAAAGTGAAAGGCAGAGGAAAAGAGAGGAAAGAAGAGAGAAATAGTCAGAATGGCAGGGAAGAAAGAGGTAAAGACTAGGGAGAGAGGAAGGGAAGGGCAGGGTGGGGGGGAGGCAATAACCGACAGAGTTTTAGCCAGGTCTGAGGCAAGCCCTCCATCTTCTATGGTGCACTGGGGTATCCAGTAGGTTACATCCTGTCACCACTAGCCTTTAGAGTCCTCTGGCTAATTAACAGTTTATCAGCTGCTCTTTGGGCTTCAATCTCTAGAGACCACACTGCAGAAAAAGTCACAGCAGCCCACCTTGCACTTGAGCTATAGCCAGAACACCACCCCCCAGACAAAACCAGCCCCAGGGAGAAACCCCACCTTTGTCTCTGATTTCCACAAACTTGGCTGTATACAACAGCCTGTCTAGTTACTTCTCCCACCATCTCTTGGGCTGGGCATTGGAGGTTTTCTGAAATAGACATCAGTTTTGCACTCAGTCGTTTGTTTATTATATTCAGTGCCATTGATCCAATGCCCTTGAAATGAGTAAGCACTGAAGCATTGTTCCTTTATTTCCTTCAAAGCAATACCCAAAGATCAAAATGTCAAAGCCACCCACAGATTGCTCCCCTCTCTGCCTTCACCTGCCCTCTCTGTGTTCCCTTGTCTTCTCTCTATCAAGCCCCAAGGCCCCAAACCTCTCTCATGCTCCTCAGAGCCTCCTACTGTGATGCCCAGTGGGGCTGGTCTTTCCATTCATTCTCTGCCTGACTTCCCTGCTTTTTTATTTCCATCAAAACCCACCTAGTCTGTGTCTCATTCCTCCTTTATGCTCACTGATGCAGAAATCCTCCTAAAAAGCAGATCCCTGTGCAGGCAATCATTTTGCCAGTGAATTTGTCTAGGAAGAGCCTGAGTAAAACATTGTTCTTTAATGATGGTGCTAACGTCGCGTACTGGCTTTAGACTGTAAGCTGTTTTCATGTTTGCTTAATTTAAAAGCTAGAGTGGAGATGGTTAAGGTGACCTGTCTCTTCAGGAGTCACCTAAACAGTGCCTCCTGGGGGAATTGACTTGAAGAGGAAAGTTGGTTCTGGCACCAAGAACAAACAATGTGTTGAATGGGTGAATCAATGTCTTTATCCGCAAAGGGGAGACTTGGGGAGGGGCTAACTCATGAAGACAATGATTATGACTGCCCTGCTCACCACATATTCCTTCTGCCCAGCACAGCGCCCAGCACCTAGTAGATGTTCAGGAAGTGTTGAAAGAATGAACAGATAACTACCGGATGACGAGCGCAGGGATTTTTTTTTCTCACACCATGAAATGCACTGGAGCCCAAGACAAAGGCCTCCAACTTCACAGCAAAGACTCCACATCACACACCATATGCAGAGTTCCTTCTTGCTCCTCTCTGTGGGTTTCTGTCTTCCTCCAGAGCCTCACTCCTTCTCCAGCCCTCTCTCTTCCCTTCTTCATGCACATGCTAACTATCCCCCTCTGGCCTGCCCTGAGGTAATCGCCTGATATTGCAGAGAATAAGACTAAGAATAGAGAAGTTCTCCTGCTTGCTAAATGGATTCTCAGTAAAAGCCAGTGAATGAATTGATTCATTCATGCACAAATTAGTGACCATCCTGTTTACAGCAAAGGAACTGAGAACCCTTTCAAGCCCAGCCCTGGGACACCCCCAATGCCATTTCTACATGATTCAGAAAAGAGCTGGATGGCATCACACTCAATACTATCCCTCAGGCAACACGAATGTCCCTCTCTGCTCGCACTGGTCACTTGTGAAATGATCAGTGTGAATTAGATCAGTGGTTTCCAAATGGGGATCTGCAAAATCACCTTGTGGGATTTGGGAAAGGACAGCAACGTTGATCTTCCACTCTAACCCAGCATCTGACAGCTTTCACCCATTTTACGTACTTAGTTAGCCTCCGTGAAAAATTTCCTTTGGTTAAAGAATTCCTTGCCTTTATAAGCGTTTGAAAACCACTGAGTACCAACTAAGGTCTGTCTAACCTTGAAGTTTTCCTAGTCCCATGATTCCATGCTGTGTAAGAAGACCAATGCTATACTTGCCTCCATGGTGGACAGAAGGGATCTGACCCAGCCAGGACCACAGCATTCCTACAGCATCTTCACCATGACAACCACCCATCCGTTAGGACGCCTTATGTGTGCAGTGGTCTTGAACTATCAGCAGCCATAAGACAGAACTAACGGGCGATGTTTCTATTCCCGTGGCTGCTAGAGTTGAAATAAGTTGAGGGAGTGTTGCAAAAGAGAAGATGAGAACACCAAGCTCCTGGCAACGAAAAGGAATGTGTCATAGAATTTAGCTGGACCAGACCCTGAAGAGCATGGAAATGATCGGGAGTCATGGAAATAGCCCTGGAATTGGAGTCAGAGGCCAGAATTTAAACCCCAGCTCTGCCGAGTGTTGACTGACAACTTTGGGCATAGTACTTAATATCCATGAAACTTAGTTTCCTAACCTGTGAAATGCAATAGTATACCTCAACTTGCAGGGTGCTGGGAGGATTGTGTGAGGACATTTGGCTCAGTGCTAAGACAATAAACATTCTATGAGGGGCCCAAGGGAGGAAGTGATTTGTCCAAGGTCACTTCCTCAAGGTCACACAACAATACCATTATCATCATGTTGCCCAAAGCTCAGCAATGCCATGGTCTCTAAGAGGCTCGTAGTGCCCAGGGAGGCAGCAGGGCCCACTGAGCCTCTGCCTCAGGTCCCCACACTTCAGGGGTACGGCCCTGGAGCAGGCGCTGAGACACCCGAGAGTCTCACTCTCAGGAATTCAATATAGAAAACACATTAAGGCCTGTTTACATGGAAGTGCTGTTTATAATGATTGTTCCCTGCGGGATATCCCCCACTGCTTCCTCCAATCCTGTTTTAAACTGCTCCACTAATAGAGCTCTCCTGGCCTCCTCAGAGAGACATTCACAGAGGCTAATAGAGACATAATTCAAAAACTGCTTGATATACATGCCCTCAATTTCCCCAAGAAGCACCCCAGCAAAGATCCCCTAGCATTCCGCACACGCACTGGCCAGATGCAATGAAACATGCGCAGTGTGAAATGGATGGGCTCCGGCGAAGCCAGGTCCGCATGACGCTGCAGCCATCCCTGCACTTTACCCTCCGATCCCACCACGGCCAAGTGCAACAGGGAAGAAGCAGGCTGCTAAATGGGAGCCCCAAAGGACCCCTCCTCTCGGGTCTCTGCTCCAAGCCATGTTGGACAAGGCAAGCAAGAGACAAAGAGGCATGAAACAGACTGTGGAATCTCAGAGGGAAGGCAGGGGTGGCTGAGAAGAGATCAACGGAAGACCTTGTATGCACATATGCATAACCCATGCACACAAACAATAGGGTGGTGGAGGCCTGGGGCAGGGGGCAGGGGTGGAAAGGAAGGGGTCAGTGGGAGGGAAAACAGGGCATATGAAATACTTTCAACCATAAAGATTTAATAAATTTTTTAAAAATGAATAAATTTTGAAAATCAGCCACATCAGGAGAAGCGAAGAACCAACTCGAAGCACCTCCAGGAATAATCGCTTCCATCTTGGTGTGTAAAGAGGAGGAGGAGGCAGGAAGAAGTTGGGCGCAGGTTATCACATGGCAACACTCTTGTGACATCGTGGGTGCAGCGTTGCGCTACAGAGAGATCCCAGGACAGACACTTACTCTGTGGGACCCGGAGTTAGGGGGATCCCTTAAGCTGTCTGAGCCTCAGCTTGTCAAGTGGTAAACTGGGGACACTAATTCAGGAAAATGAACAGATGTGAGAGCACTCGGCATGTCTTGACTCAAGAATTCATTAAACTTATTTTACACAAATCCCCTCTTTTCTGGAATCTTACTATAAAAAGTGTGGACGTGCTTCTATGCTTGTTAAACAAATAAATGAGTGTTGAGCAGATCCTAAACATACTAACATTAAATTAAAAGAGGTACACTAGGACCGATTAAAAGAAGTTTGACTTACCCAAAACTAATAAACTTAATGAAACTTGTTATCTCAAGAAGGGATTAATGTAAGTTTAAAATAGCATAGGTTCAAGGTGACTTTAGAGAAGTTTCTGGAGACTCAGTTCATAATTGATTAATAAACTAAAAATATAGAGAACTTCCCAAGGCTAGGAAAGTAGAAATCCAATGCCTTATTCCGCCCCCTCCTTCCCAATTGCCACCACCACCACCACCTTTTCATTGCAGAAGGAATCAAAGCTCAGAGAATGGAAACCAGGGGTTTCAGGATATGGTTCTGTGTTCTTTGCCCTGTGCTGGCCTCTCTGGGGACAGGCCAGCCTCCCACACATTGTCACTTAAAGACGGCACCAGAATGCCCAGCTGGTATTGCTCAGTGGTTGAGCATCGACCTACAAACCTGGAGGTCACGGTTTCATTCCTGGTCAGGGCATATGCCCAGGTTCGGGCCCCAGTGTGGTGCATGCAGGAGGCAGTCAATCAGTGATTCTCTCTCATCATTGATGTTTCTGTCTCTCTCTCCCTCTCTCTTCCTCTCTGAAATCAATAAAAATATTTTTTAAAGAAGGTGCATTGATACCCAAGCAAGGTAACCCAAAACTCAGTTTGCCACCACCCTCCCACACAAGAGTAGACAAGAGGAGGAGGGAGAGGATCCCCACCAGCTGCATACCTACTATGTGCTGGGTCCTGGGTACCACCTAACCCTCGGGAAGACCCTGACAAGGGAGTGTCCTCCAACACGAGACAACGCAATTGAGCAGGCGACAGAATTGTATGGAATTCAAGCCAAACTCTCTGAGCATCACATCCAACTCTTTCCACTTCTCCAACTTCATAGATGCTTGCATCTGACTGCTGAAGGCTGTCCGTCAACATCGCCTGATTTGAATTTACATGAATGAGGCCCAATCAAACGATAAATGCTGAGGCTTTCAATTGTATAAAGTGTTTGTGAATTCTCCTGTCATATAGAAACTTTGGCTGTGCTTGGGGGAGGATTAGCAAGCAGAAGGGTAGGGGCCTTAGGACGGCCAGGCAGCCAACAGGAGGGAAGGCAGCAAGAGGCCGGCTGGAGATAGCTTCGCCCTGCCGGCTCACTCACCGTGTGGCTCTCAGGCACATGGCTCTCAGGCAGCGCCGCTGCGGGAACCGTGGTGGGAAGCAGCCCAGAGAACCTCAAACTCTGGGGGCAGATCTAGCACAAATGAGAATCCTGGCCTGCCCCTCCAGGATGACAAATGCCATCAATCCCGGATGGGAGAATGGCTGAAGTGCTCGCAGCCAAAGACCTCAATTTATCTTCAGGACAATTTTAATTGGAAACCTTGCCTCGCTGCTGCCCACTTTTTCAGAAGTAATTAGAATGCTAATCTATAAGAAAGATGTCTATTAAGTATAAATTAATAATAGATAATACATTTTAGCTTGCAATTTTGAATAATACGGCCATCTCATTCTTAAAGTAAAAATTCATATATTTTTAATAAGCCTAGGACGGTTCCCAATGAACCACAGATGGTTCATTTTTATTATCCTATAAAGAGACATTATGGGTAAGTGTTGTTGTTTTTTTATGGCCAAACAGAACCTTAGAGATGCTCTTTTTTGGGAGATCGCCAAGCATTTCTCAGCATCAGGGCTCCATCCTGTCATTGCGGGGCCTGAGGTGGAGACTGAGATGAGGTGACCTCCTCCATCACCCTCTCAGACCTTCATCCCGCCCAGACAGGGGCATGTGGCAAAGACAAAGGCAGTTCAGGTTGCAACAATGTCCCTTGATGACCCAAAACCAAGCCCTAATGACCTAGAAATGGGTGCTTATAAACAACCCTCCTGCGGTTACTGAAGGAGTATGGAATGCAGGCTGTGACATGCATTGCACACAAAAGCTTCACAGAGAGGCCCTCCGAGAAGTCCCTCCCTCTCCTCTCCACACCTAGGACCATGAGGAGCGTCTGCAGCTGTTCCCACTGGCACCCGTGCACACAGCCTGGCATTACACATGCCAGGGGAACACGTGTGTTCTGTCCACCTGACAAGCAGCCATGAACCCTCCTACAAGAAGCTGTTGTTTGGAGAACAAACGATTCTGAACTATCCTGAGAAGATGAAATGTGTGGAACACAAGGGTGGCAACTAGCTGTTCTCCCAGCACTGATTTCCAGCTTATTGACTTAAAATAGCCAAAGATAAGTCAGCGTGAATCACACCCATTCTCTGTACTAGCCCCACTGCTAGGACCCGCGATACAGAGAGGTGACAGATCTTTCCCAGCCTTCCCCACGGCACAACACAATTCCACCCTCATCCAATTGCTCAAGACTGGAAAGTTGTCCTTGTCATTTCTCAGTCCCTTCCCTTCACACCACCCTCCCCCCATACATCCCCAAGTCTGGTGGACTCTCTCTGTCAGAGAGATATAAAATCTGCCTCTTACTGATCTCCTTCAGAGTTCACATCATCTCTCAGCCAGGTGCAACACACTCCTAGCAGGCCTTTCTGCATCTTATTGAAATACTAGTGGCCAGTGCACAGATTGGTGCACATTGAAAGGAAATTAATTAGAAGAAATATTTTAAAATGGCTATTCACCCTTTATAATTGAAGTATCAACCAAATTCATGATCAACAATGACAGATCAAAACACACGTGTATAATTGGCACTAGTGAGAGCTTTATATGTACAGTGCATGTGTGAGTCAACTTAGTTTTTTATACATATAGAATGAACTTGCTTAATTAGGTTTGCTTTCTGACGTAGCTAAACTTTTTCCAGTCCAGTGAAGCACCCCAACTTCTCTTTCAGGTAATTGTCAGCAACACAGTAGTAAATATCAACATGAAGCAGATTATTATTGTAGATCACACAGGGAGAACAAAGGGTAAAATATTTAACTGCAGCAATGTTTGACTATATTCTGTGCAGTGAGAAAACCGGAAGTCATTTTCAAAGTCTACAGTTTCTTACTTCTTTTCAGTCAGGTCAAGTTCCTAATGAAAAGAAAATTAGATTCCACCCAGTCTCCTATCTACCTATTCCAGGACTTCTGAGAGGATCAAATGAGATGAGGCACAGGATAAACACTTCACAGACATTTGGTTTAAGTGTGAAATGTTTGTACCTGGCTGTAAAGCAGGTCATGTTCCTGGGCTGAAAAAACTGCAAGGATAGTCGCTAGGGAGAGGAACCCAGGCGTTGCTATGTGATGACATTACCTGGATGGTTGGACACTTAGCATATTAACCTTTTATATATATAGATAATGTGCACCAAAATCCATGTAACTGATACCCAGATTTAAAACAGAGGAGGAGGAGGAGGAGGAGACAGACGACCCCCATCACAGCATCCTAGAAGCTCTCTATTTGCTCCCTTCCAATCGCTACTTCCAAGGATAACCACTATCCTGACTTCTAGCTGCACAGATCCATTCTTTACTAGCACTCTCCGTGGTCATCCATATTGTTGACATCTGCCGCTGTTAATTCATTCACATCACTGCGTAGCATTTCATTGTGTGAATATGCTAAGAACGTGTGTTTATTTTACTGTTGATGGACCCTTAGGTGCACTTCCAGTTTGGGGCAATTAAAAATGTGATACTTCTGTTTCCAATTCCTTTAAAGGTGAAACCCCAAAGTTGACTGGTCTGACCAGTTACCAGACCCCACTTCCTCCCTCGGTCATCCTGCTCCACCACTTGGCCTCCGGTTAGTTCCTCAAAGGATGCGCTCATCCTCATCTCATCGCCTTTGCACATGCTGTTCCCATTCTCGGAGACTCTTTTCCTACCACTCTCTCACCCTCACACTTCAAGTTGTATGTCTGAAGACTATTCTTCCTTCTTTATTCTTTTTAAATGTGTTTTTAATGATTTTTAGCGAGACAGGAAGGGAGAGGGAGAGAGAGAGATAGAAACATTCATGAGAGAGAAACATCGGCTACCTCCTGCACAGTCCCCTCCAGGAATTGAGCCTGCAACCTGGGCATGTGCCCTGTCTGGGAATCAAACCAGTCACCTCTTGGGGCATAGGTCAATAGTCAACCACTGAGCAGGGAAGACTGTCCTTCCTTCTAACTCAAATCAGATTCTTGCTGGGTCTTCTTCCCCACACCACCCCCACTCTTCCCTCACAACACTTAAGACCGTCATAATGGCATGTTTATGTATGTGATTATGTGTTTAACATGCCAGTCCTGCTGAACTGAGCACCTGCCTGACTTCTCTGTGACCACATTGCTGGCACTTAGAATAGTACCTGGCACCGAATAGGAGCTCAGCACCTATTGGTTAAGTGAGTGACTTAACTTTCCACAGCCTCAAGGAGCCCCTGGTCAGGGGGACAGAAAAGCCTTTCTATGTCAACCATACCCTGTGCCAATGCTGCGGAGGGTGAACGGGAGAGCATCCGTGTTGAGGAAGTGCCCCTCGGGGTGACGTTTTATGGGGGCTGCACAAGCCCAGCAGAATCCACTCACACTGTCGTCTAAACAGTGCCCCCTGGAGTTGTGCTGTGCAAGGGGACCAATCTGAGGAGGCCCGGGAAGGAACCCAGCAGACAGGGAAGGAAATCAGGCAGCAGGTAGAGGCAAGAGCATGTGAAAGGCATGGAAGCATCAACCAGGAGGTCGTGTTGGTGGAACAGCAAGCACTGGAGAGAGTGAGCGTGGGCAGCAAGGGGAGAGCAGGCGGGGGAGAGACCATGTTTATCTCAACCTGAAAGCTACACAGAGCACAGATCATGAAAGGCCTGGCCGGCCTCATTACGGAGCACGGCCTTTCTCCTGCAGGCAGTGGGGAGCCGCCGAAGGCTTTAAAGCAAGGGGCACGTTCAGATGTGCTTCCTTTGAACCTTGTTTTCTCCTTCTCCAGATCCTCTGCACAGGAGGGGCCTGCGAAGCTCCATCTCATCTTCCCCCGCACTTAGAATGTCACACACACACACACACACAGAGAGAGAGAGAGAGAGAGAGAGAGAGAGAGAGAGAGAGAGAGAGAGAGACTTCCTTCCCGTCTAGTAAGCTTCCAGATCTCAGATCTCAGGCTACCATCACTCCCTTGGGGAAGCCTTCACTGATGGCCCACACTATACCTGCCACTCCCTCCCATAACACCCAAATAGCACCCCCTTACAGCGTGTCTCATAGTGACAATTTACACGCGCATGTGTGCGTGCGTGGTGCGTTTGTGTGTGTGTGTGTGTGTGTGTGTGTGTGTTTCTTAGGTGAAGTCCCTCTCGCACCAAACTGTGACTTCACCTGTCCTTGCTCACCATCGCAGTCCCACTGTCGCCCCTGTGCCTGGCACGTACTAGGCACTCCATGGTTCCATGGTGCTGTGCCCTCTGGATGGCTGTTTGACAGAGGCCCTTCCGCCAGTTCCTGCGGAGAACCCGCTGGGAGGGCTGAGCCTACAGGCTGGAGCTTTGCTGTAGAGGGTGTAGTGGCGGGGGCAGGGGGGAGGGCTTGACGGTGCTGATCCCATGGATGATGGTCACGCTCAACACCCCAGCGAGGACATGCCAAAGGAGGCGTTTTGGCCCCACATCTGTCTGACTGCAGAACCAAAGTCTAGTAACTGTGTTTTCTTATTTTCTTTATTCTTTTTGATGCTCTTGCATTTGGGGCCTTGATCCTGGACAGACGGACCCTCCCAGAGCCGCTATTCCTGGGACTAGCCCTGGACTCCCCTGCAAGTATGCCTTGCATAGGCCAACCAGCAATCCGGCCCCTCCCCCAGCTCTCTCCTCTACCTAACTGGCACCCAGCAGGCCAACGTCCCCTCTACCCTAAGTCACCCCAGGGCCAGGTACTGGACAACTAGGCAGCTCCTCCCCCAGCTCCGAGGCTGCCAGAATTCTTCAAACTTTCTCCTCCTAAACTTACTCAGCATACCTGAACCACCTCCCCAGTTCCTTCCCACGAGATCCCCAATAACAGCTGTGGGCCATGTTCCCTCCCCCCACCCTTCCCCCCTGACCAGCCCTGGTGCTTCCCCACATGGCCCTGCATGGCGTGAGTGCTGCCTGTTTTCAAGGACCTGTGAGCATAAACTGCTTTATCCCTGACAGTCATTCCCATGCCTCACTATACCTGATCAACACAAACCCTTTCATATACCCGGGCATCCCAGGGTCCTGTGACTGGGCACCGAATGTCCTTCCGATCCTCCTGGCTCTCCGCTGGCATCTCAGGGGCTTTGGGGATGTTTGCCGATAATGAGAAGGAGGTGCTGGGGAGCCCTGGCCTCCCGAGAATCTGCCTGAGCCCCGCGTCAGGCCCAGGCCCAGAGCTGCCAGCAATGGCCTCGGGACCAACCAGCTTTACAAATTATCAACATCTCCCCATTAGCCGTTGCAATATTAAATTGTGTGACTGGAAATGAATGAATAATCCCAGGGGCAAGTGAGGGAGCCCAAGCAGCGGGGATTTAATAACAAGTCCTGCCCTCTCTCCAAGAGGAAGGTCTCCCTAATTAAATATTAAAGATCTAGCTGCACAGCTACAGAAAAAATAAATGCTTTTTCAGCAGTGGAGCTCTGGGACACTTCCTCAGAAGACCCAGGTGCCATGGAAGTGTCCCCTTGGGGACCCAAATGGGGGAGCATGGGACAGCACTGCGGGTGCCAGGCTCAGGTCTCGCACGCCTTGTCCTTCACAGGACCAGGACACATGGGTAGGATCGCATGGAAGTGGCAAAGTTGGAATTTTCACCCAGTTCGATGTGGTGATAAAGCACACACATGTGATGTGCTGTTAAGAACACGGGTTGTGTCATCACACAGACCTGGATTCGAGTCCCAGGTCCGCCATGTCCAACTGTGCGGACTTGGGCAGGTCACCTTCCCCCTATAAGTCTCAGGTCCTTTGTCTTTAAGAGGGTAGCGGGGTGGCGCTCACAGGTGACGGAGAGGGTTACAGGAGATAATGCACATGAAACTCTAGATGCAGGCTTGGTACCTAGGAAATGATTCTGAAATGTCAGCTGCTGTTCTGGTCAATGAAAACACACACACACACACACACACACACACACACGGTGGCTCAGAAATGCCTCTTCCAGAATGGAGAGCATCAACCTTCCGCCTCTCACCAGCTGTGTCTCTCTTTCTTCCTCTTCTCTCCAGGTTCTGGACAAGTTAGATGGGGGCTGTTAGCATCTATTCAGCGTACACTGCATGCCAGTTACACCTCCACTCATTAGCTCAATAAAGTCTCAAAAGAATGAGAAACTAAAGTTGGAACAATGCAGAGAAGACTAGCATGAACCCTGCACAAGGATGACATGCTAATTCATGGAGCTCTCCATATTTAAAAAGAAAGAAAGAAAGAAAGAAAAGAATGTAACAGCCATTCAAAATCCGAACTTTCATAGATAATCATGGCTAAGATTTTCATGTATGATATTCTAGAGATGAGAGAGAGAGAGAGAGAGAGAGAGAGAGAGAGAGAGAGAGATATCTTATTTTACCAAACCTGCTTTCCTCCTCACCTAGGAATATTTCTGAGGAATAATTTGAAATGTAGATAGGGTTACATTTCACATCCCTAACCCTGGTCCCACTGGTTCCCACCTTCCTGGATTCTGCTAATGATCACACTTATTTTACATATTTAATCTCTCCCTTTTAGTTATGACTATCAGGGCCGAGTTCTCCCTGCAGGGTCAGGGGCCAACTAAAATCAGAAGTTCCTGATTCGCTAGAAAAAGTCTTCCTAGGACACTTTCTCCAGCCTCTTGTGTTCTTGACGCCATGCAGGCAGGCCCCCAGCCCGCCAGCTGCGGGCGCCGTCCCGGGCCCCCTTGTGTGGAATAGCACCTCCCATATCTGAGTTTCTCTGGCGCTGGAACTTGCTTTATTTTCAGCCGCAGCACACAGCACCACCTCCCATCCCGCTCTGCACCACCCCGGGCCCAGAGGGGGCACCGGCACTTCGTAGCTACTCTGTAGTTGTTCGTCGAGTGAGTGGATAGCGTTGTGAAAACCACTCTGAATGGGCAGAGGGACTGACTTGGGTCGAATCCTGCTCCGCCAGCAATCCGGGGTGCGACCTTGGACAAGTCAGCCACGTCTGTGATGTCAGAGGGCTGGATGAAAGCATCTCTTGTGATTCGTGTGCCCTGTGACGTCTATAGCTTTGTTACCTGGTGAAGGTTGCGTTCGTGCTCAGAAAAGGGAAACGAAGTTGGGAATGCTCCATGAGCAGCAGGCAGCTTGAGGCAGGGGAGGCAGGGACCCCTAAAACTATTGGGGGTCTCCCTTTCTGCCACCTAAGACTGGGCCTGCACATTCTCAGGCGCTGAAAATGTGAAAAGCGTGGATAGAGGAAGCTGGTCCCCCACTTGCTGGGACAGAGAACCACAAAGACACATGAGCGGGTCCCTGAGGGACCCACAGGGTGATCCCTGATGTCAGAAAGCATCTGACTGTCAACCAGAGGACGAGGTTAGTGTTTGCTCTTCTGTTCGCTGAATTTGTGACCTCAGGGATAGCTCATAAGATCTCTGATTCCATCTCTCCTAATAAAAGTCTATCCCAGTGGTCAGCAAACTGCGGCTCGTGAGCCACAGGCGGCTCTTTGGCCCCTTCAGTGTGGCTCTTTCACAAAATACCACATGTGGGTGCAGACGTACAGAGAGATTGAAACTTCATGGCCCATAGTCGGTTTTCGGCTCTGTTGACTCATGAGTTTGCCGACCACTGGTCTATCCCATTCTTAACGTGTGATGTTAGCAGCACAGAAGCAAACATCTGGCATAGCCCGAATCGGTAGAGGCCCTCTCTAATCATGTTGTCCAGGATCCAAAGCATGAAATTCTGTCGCACTGTCAGAGAGTCACAGGACACACAAATGTCACCTGGAAAAAAAATGTGGTATGGAGGAGGAGATAGGGCTATTGCACAGGGATTGCAGACTCAGGCAGGTCATATAGGTTAGAGATGATGGATACCAACTGTCCATTGGCCCTTCGTGTGGAGAGGTAATAGGGAGTAGTGGGAACTGCGGTTTAGTAGAAAGCACATGCCTGTCTAAAGCGAGCCAGCACTCCACAGCTCCAGCCAGCTGCTGCCGTGTGATAATGCTGGCCTGTGTAGCTATCGCTTCAGATTGTAAAGAGAAGCTAAAAATCATCTTTTATGTTAAATGAATGTTGACAGAATTCACAGTTAAAAGAAGCGAGACAACAGCTGTTTCCTGAGGGCTGCCAGACTGGGATTTCCGAACTAAGATGTCCAATGACGGAATTAGCCGCTGATCAGCCAAATACTTTCCAGATATCCTCTTGGCTACTGTCTCGAGGCTCTTCATATATTTCTTAATTAGCTCCTTGTAGCTCTGCACACTCCTAGCAAACAATGAGCACTTTCTAAGCACCTAAGTGCAAAGCAGACACTGGACATCACTTTGGGGGGGGGGGGGAGAAACACACACCAAAAATAAAAACCAACCAAGCAGGAACAAGGCACCGTCTCCCCACCCCACCCCACTCCGGTAAATGAAAGCTCTAACCCCCAAATGTAGATCTGGTATCTGCCGGTGATTATTGAAAACGGTAAGTGCTTCTGGAGTTTGGACAGAAAGAGAGCTTTCTGCGTGGCATTCTGTGAGAGCTGCCGGAGGAGACGGCTCTTGAGCCAGGTTTAGAGAGCCGCTGGGATTGGGGTCAGCTGATCCCAGGCTCTGGCAGAGATGGCGGTCCAGACACCAGCAGACTGTGGCTGCGCAGAAAACCCGCGCTGGGCAATTGTGGGGAACTGTGCGAGAAAGGTAGCCTGGGCCCCCGAGCGGACCCTTCAGTGCCCGCTGGGGAGTCCGGGCCTTTATCCAGAAGATATCTCAGCAGGGAGGCAGTGGTTTGTAGAGGGGCAAATTGATGGAAGGGCACCCCTGTCCCCCTTCGTGCGCCAGAGTGAGGTGTGTGGGCTTGGGCCAGGCTTCCTCCAGGTCTGACTCCCACCTCTTGTTTATTTCCCACCAAACAGGACAGGCACAGACAGAGCGTCCCCAGACTGCCCATGCAGCCTGCTTTCTCTCAGGGGTGGAGGCTGCCTTCATAGAATGATCTGGGCCTTGAAACAATTCCAAGAGGCGGCAGGCAGGCCTTTTAAGTAGACAGTATTTCCTTTTTTTAATGATAGTTTCATTTTCCATTTTTATTGGCCCGTCTTTGATTGCTCCCGGGCTCTCTGACTGGCTGTGAGCTGCCCTGACATTTATAGAAATCAATACATTAATAAATCACGAAGTTCATAACGTCTGATTTGCTTCTAAATGAGACAGAACTATTATCACCATAAAGTTGCACATAAAATAGGCCCAATTGTGATGTATTGTGTAGTCTCATCAAAGGCACTGGAGTGAGTAACCTTTCCCCAAAAGAAGGAAGCAATCAGGGCTGAATAACTTCATTAATAATTCAAGGTGTGTCTCCCCAGGCTTCATTTATTCAGCGCTCAGTTAAGAGGCTGCCGAGCGAGTCCGGCAGATGACACCTCGCCATCCCCTCCCTGCCTCTGAGACACCCACTCTCCCACCAACTGGCTGCAGGCCTGGCGCTGGGCTATTCGGCGCCATCTGAGGGTGCGGTCCCACTTCCTTCTCCAGCTAAGAAAGGGACCAAAGCCATCCACACGCTGATTGCCCGGATGATTGGGGGCAGAGAACTGGCGCCGTGTAGTAACTCGGGGAGAGGAGGCAGGGCATTTTCTCAAGGCCTGTCCGTGGTGACCGTCCACGGTTACGCCCATGTGCTCATGCTCCAGACCGTGTTTCCGGTGTCCCCCACCCAGGGTGCTCTGTGCTCTTCCGCGGCACCTGCGGACTGAGGTGCTCGGTGCTCTGTCATCCAGGGTCTTGTGTTTGTCCGTGTCCGCTGTGGTTGATAGAGATCGGCAATGTTCATGTAAGTCACTTCATGTCCACCTGAACTGGCAATCGGGTGACTAGGACTGGGTGAATACCAGAACGAGAAAACCGTCCTGTATTAAAGAGAAGCACCTGTAATTACCTAGACCCGTGATCGGCAAACTGCGGCTCGTGAACCAGTGTGGCTCTTCCACAAAACACCACGGCCTGGGCGAGTCTGTTCTGAAGAAGTGGCGTTAGAAGAAGTTTAAGTTTAAAAAATGTGGCTCTCAAGAGAAATTTTAATCGTTGTGCTGTTGATATTCGGCTCTGTTGGTTAATGAGTTTGCCGACCCCTGACCTGGATCCATCAGAAAAGGCATAATCTCAACCTAGAAACTAATTAACAGATGTGAATATTGGATTCTGCTGTGGAGGATGATCCTGGAAAATCATAGTCATAGCAGGTGCCCTAACATATTTTGGAATACCTACTTATGTGCCCAGAGAGAGCGGTGGCTGGCAAACCACAGCTCGTGAACCACATGCGGCTCTTTGGCCCCTTGAGTGTGGCTCTTCCACAAAATACCACTTGTAGGCGCGCACGTACAGTGCGAATGAAACTTTGTGGCCCATGCGCAGAAGTCGGTTTTCGGCCTGGGCGAGTCTATTTTGAAGAAGTGGCGTTACAACGCTCAAAGGGCCAAAGAGCCGCGTGTGGCTTGCAAGCCATGGTTTGCCAACCACTTGGCCTAAAGCACTTGACATACCTCATTTAGATTAAAGGAGGGCATGGTTAGTTCAATAACCATATCTCTTGCAGGGACAGGGAGATGATTAGGTCAATTGTGAAATGATTACCATGCTCTCCGCTCTCCCCAACATAGGCACTCAGTCCAAGGGTACGTTAGTACTGAATTCCGGCCAGCACTCACCTGGCCAATCTCCAGTATCTTCCCACCGGTGATTATTATGTACTAGAGGTCCGGTGCACAAATTCATGCATGGGTGGGGTCCCTCGGCCTGGCTGGTGATTGGGGCCATTGGGGCCAGGCGGCGGGACCGTGGAGGGGGTGGGGGTGGGGGGGACCTCGGTCACTTAGGCTTTTTATGTTCTAGTACAGATAGCGTACAGAAGTTTCTTTTCACACTAACAAAGAAAGGGTTTATTTGGCTGGGTTTCAGGGGCTGAACCTACTCCATGAAGTTGGTTTAAGGACCCTGAGCATGAGGATTTGGGAGTGTTGAATGTGTTCCCACTCTCCCAAGACAGCAGGAGTGTGTGAGGGAGCCGGGTCAGGCTGGGGGCTGTACATTTCCCTCCCCAAATCCGTATCCAGCGACCTCACGCTGATCCTGAACGAGGCCTCGTGAGACTATTCACATCAGGGACTTAGAAAATGCTGTCAATCAGGCTCTCCTACCCCTGCTTTCCCCAGGCCCAAGAGCCAGTGTTCAGGCCCTTCACAACCCACCAACTCGAGCCCTCTGTAGAGGTACTGTTGTGGGGTGACTTCTACAACCGGTTGCAAACGACCACAGAGGCAGTTAAGTTGGTAATGAGCAGGCAAGGATTTATTGAAAACTGGCCAGGATGGTCTCAGGGCACTGCACAGAGACCTAACACCCACGGCCGCCCCACCCCGGGTGCAGGCAGTCCTTTTAAAGGGGTCTGAACCATAAATGTTATTGCCCTGCATTTGGCAAACAGCCCTTAAGGCCGCATCTGGGGAAGGGATGCCATAGACTATGAATGACCCTATTGCTGCTCCTTATCTTCTAACTATGTGTTCTGCTAGATGTGGGAAAGGGGTCCTATCTTGCAAAAACAGGTGGTGTAGCTTCCAATTTGCGCCGATCAGTTACTCCTCAAAATTCTGGTCTTCAAAGGTGTTTGTTTGTTTGTTTGTTTTTCCTACAGCCTTCAAGGTCTCGAGCTGGAAACTAAAGCAATAATTCTTTTGTTTTTAAGCAAGCAGGGGTAAACCGCGACCAACGTTTCAAACAGCAGTTTTACTTTAGATAAATGTTTTTATGACCTTATTTCAGTACCACCACTTGGCACGTCATGAAACTAGCTGGGCTGAAAGACAGGTGTGCACACCTTAGCCTGACCTTGATCTTGTGAGGGTCCATGGATGAGAAAACTCTAAGCCAACCTGAGATAAGCTCTAGTCATGTGGCAATTTTGCTTTTCCTTTGAGAAATTCCTTCGAGCTCTCTCTGCATCTTCCTTTTCCATCTTAACATTACAAGCGCCATTGTCCCTGGACACTACTTCTCCCACCCCCATTGTCATTTTTTGCTTCCCATTCAGAAGGAGCAACAACATCCCACCCATGTAATCCTCTTATTCCCCAGCCGAAATCTTCCAGACCCTAGTGCCCTCCGTCCCCAACACAGCGATGACCGAGCTCATTAACTGGCCAGCTGCCTGTGCTGGAACTTCAGGGCAGTGTCTGGCTGAGACCAAAGGAGACACAGCAGGAGATGTCCCCAGTTCGGCCTGAATGCTGTGGTGGCAGGATCTGGGCCTCATTTGACTAATTGCCCCCTGGAGCTGGGGTCCCTGCCAGAGCTGCCTCAGTAAGTCCTCAGAAGTGTCATCCAGACAAAAAGGCCCGTCACCTGGAACGTCCCCTAGAGATTTCTGCCTGTGGGAGATGCTACCATGAACCTGACATTTCTGTTTTGCGGTCTGGCCAGCGTCTTAGCTGGACTAAAGCATTGCGTTGGAGGTGAGGGTCCCTCATGTAGTGGCCTTCCTCCTCTCCCTCCTCCTCCTCCTCTCCCTTCTCCTTCTCCTCCTTTTCTTCCTCCTCCTCCTCCTCCTCCTGGAACAACGCGTGGGACTCCTTCTCTCTGCCGGCCCTGGCGTCTGCATGCCTCACTTCTTTGCCAGGAGTGTCTCTGTGTTCTCAGTCTTGGTGAAAAAATGTGTGACTGTGACACTGTCGCACAGCCAACTAAATTGAGATTGCTGTCACAATCTGGGTGGTGACTTTGTGGGCTTTTAATAATTCCATTACATCTCCATCACTACCCTCCCAAGAAGTGGCAAGGTGCATCCAACATCCCTTCCCACACACCCTCACGTGGGGAGAAAGGTCAAAAGACTGAAATTCACTGTGTATGGAAAATTTTCAAGTCATTTGACCTTGAAAACCCCCCATCTGATGGAAGTAGCAGTACTCACAAATTTTTGGGGGGGAAGTAGGACTTTTTTTTTTTTTAGCATTTTGAGGACCGAGGTGTGAATGAATGAGGAATGTATAAATTTAATTTTGCTTAGAAGAGGCAGGAGAGTTTCAAGATAAAGAGAACAAACGCTTGGAGCAAAAATGAGTTGAATTTTATTGAACCAAGAAGACTAAAAAAAAAAAAAAAAAAAAGGCCGGAACATTGAGAAAATCTTTATCAAAGCCCGGCTCAGCACTCCTGGGACCGGCTGTTAGTTTATAACATTCAGAGCTGAGAGTGGTGTGTGCTGTGTGGGCCGCAGGAGGCTCCGCCTCCAGGTTACCCTTCCGGGCCAAACAGAATCCTTTTCCATCTCTGCTCCACACAGGCACCAAAAGGATCTTCGCCTCCAATTATATTAGGGTATCAGAAAGATATTCCAGAACAAACCAACCAACATCTTTTTTAAAAGATACACTTTATTGATTTTTCACAGAGAGGAAGGGAGAGGGATAGAGAGTTAGAAACATAGGTGAGAGAGAAACACCAATCAGCTGCCTCCTGCACACCCCCCACTGGGGATGTGCCCGCAACCAAAGTACATGCCCTTGACCGGAATCGAACCTGGGACCCTTCAGTCCGCAGGCCGACGCTCTATCCACTGAGTCAAACCGGTTAGGGCCAATCAACCATCTTTAAGGGGAGAGCAAAGGCGACATTTTCAGATGCCAGTTGCCATCACTGATGTCATCTCCAATGTAAGCACCATAGCTTAGGCAACACTGAAAAGGAACCACTGGAGACACTAAAAATATGGTGTCACCAGGAAGCACAGCATTCAGTTGCGTACACTCGCTCACCTAAGTTATTTGTAGCTCAAGTATAACATGACCTTTCAAACTCCCTTCCAGGTAGAGTTTCCGTAGCATCCCACAGTTTTGATAGGCCCTCTTCTCCTTATCATGTAGTTCAAAACACATTCTAATTTCTGTGAGCTTTCTTTTCGGATGCATGGGTAACTTAGGAACTTGAACCATGCTGCTTGATTTCCAAACACTCTGAGATTTCCTCGTTTTCCTGTTGTTCTTTCTTTTTTAAATATATTTTTATCGATTTTAGAGAGAGGAGAAGGGAGAGGGAGAGGGAAGCATTGATTGGTTGCCTCCTGCACACACCCAAACCGGGGGTTCAAACACACACCCTGGGATGCCGGGTGCCTGGGAATCGCACCTCAACCTTTCGGCGAGTGGGAGGATGCTCATGCACGCCAGCCAGGGCTCTTCTTGCGCTTGATTTTCTGCTCCGTTCCGCTCTGGACAGAAAGCACCCTGAGCAGTGCTTCGCACTCTGTAGAGGCTGGCTTTTTGACCTGGGAAGGGTCCGTTTCGGTAAGTGTCCTATGTGCACTTGACACGGATGTGGCATCCTGTGACTGGGCCTGTGTGTCAACGAGGCCAAGTTCGTTAACTGCGTGACTCAGGTCTCCTGTCTTTTCCTGATTGTGGTTGTTTTTTCAGTTATTGGAGAGGTGCTTTTAAATCTCCACTCCTGGATGTGAATTTGCTATTTCTCAGTTTTTTCAGTCCTTATGTGTATTTTGAAGCTGTATTATTAGTGCACACTAATTTAGAATCTTCAAATAATCCCATTTCCCAAGGAAAATCAGAAACCCAAATGTGTACGTCTTACGGAAGCTCTCTCTTCCTCTCAGCGAAGAATCCTGCCTGGAAATCTCTGCTGTCTGGTGTGACCGTCGCCACACGGGCTGTTTTGGATTTGGGGTTGCACCCTGTATCCTTTTCCATCCTTTCATTTGGACCTTTCCTGTGCCCTCATGCCTTCCAGTAGCACCTGGTTAGGGTTCGGCCTTTACTGGGAGATGGCTCTCTTGTATTGAAGGTTTTCCATTTGCCTTGGCGAGCTTGTGGAAAACTCTGTTTGACTCTGCAACCTTATGGCTTTGACCTGTCTGTTAAGAATTAGCAAATGCTGCCCTAACCGGTTTGTCTCAGTGGATAGAGCATCGGCCTGCAGACTGAAAGGTCCCGGGTTCAATTCCAGTCAAGGGCATGTATCTTGGTTGAGGGCACATCCCCAGTAGGTGGTATCCAGGAGGCAGCTGACCAATGTTTCTAACTCTCTATCCCTCTCCCTTCCTCTCTATAAAAAAAATCAATAAAATATATATATTTTTAAAAAGAATTAGCAAATGCCTAGGGAAGAAGTAGCCCAGGCGGTCAGGCCCGTTGCTCTGTAGCCTCTCAGTTCCTGAATGTCTCAGTAGCACAGCCCCATTTTTATTTGCCCGGACTGCTGCAGGTCGTGCCCACCTCCTCACGCCTGAGTTGGTAGTCTCTGGTCTATGTGCATACCAGTCTGTGAGAACTTCGTATGAGCAGACAGGATGTCCCTCCTCTCTCCCTGGCAGGCCAGAGAAGGCCAACCCAGATGAAAATGCTAGTGACGTGTTTGTAGGGCAGTGAATCTGTTCTGCTGGATACAGGGCATTACACTTTTGTCAAGACCCATAGAACTGTACGGTGAGAGGAGTGAACGCTAATGTCAACTATAGACCTCAGGTAAAAATAATCTACTAATCTTGTTTTGTCGGTTGTAGCAAATATGTCTGACCAAAGCAAGTTGTCAATAATAGGGGACCCTGCGAGACCGGGTGTGTGGGAGCTTTCCCCATTTTCTGTAAACCTAAAACTGCTCTCAAAGGAAAGTCCATTAGAAAACAACAAATAAATACAAGTGCCACTTTATTAAGAGTGAGAAAAGAGGGCAACTACATCCAGCAAAACAAGTCTCTCCTATGAAATCCAGGTCAGCAGACAAGAGCAGAAACACTTATCCCTGGATGCCCACCTACAGCGCCACCTGGTGAGGCAGCAGGAAACGGAGCCCCTCCTGTCGGGGTGGAAGGTGGGAGTGATTAAAACACACCTAAGGTGGTGACTGGGCTGCCTTCCACACTCTGGTTCCGGGTACCGAAAGGACAAGAGGAAGTTCAAGTAATTGCCTACAGAGGAACACCAGGCTGATTCCCAAATAGACTCCCAGTGGGGGAGCAGGAAATAGAGCCCTGGGGTCCCACTCTCTGGGACCTGGGGCCCCCCCTCCCTCCACTCCATGCTGCCATGAGGATTTTCTAGGGCTGATGTTTTGTCTTGTTCTATACTCAGCATCTCGGGGAACCCGCCTCCACTCTGCTCACATGTCCTAATGGGCTCATTGGGTTTTTAAAGGGCCCTTTCCCTTCCCTTTTCTGCATCTTTGTTACTTATCAGCCTGAGAAGAGACGAGACCTGTAGATTGTAAACTCCATGAAAGCAGGGGCCAGAGTTATTTCATTCACTGGTATAGAGGGTGGGGCAACTGTAAACCTACTTCTGCCCCACCCTGTTGTATAGTAGAGACTTCATTGATGGTTGTTAAAGAATCGGCTTCAAATCACTAAAGAGCGGAGACGGGCAATGGGGCCTCCATGGCGGAGGGCATCTCTGAGCCACTCTTCGAGCAAACGCGCAGGTATTTCCGAGGCCCATCCACATCCGTGCATCCTCTGCCCATGCCATCCCATCTCTCTTCTGGCTGCATGGCTGCATGACTGCGGGCATGCTCAGTGAGCCCCCTGCTGGGGGCCGTGGGCACTGCAAGCTGACCCATCGCTCTTGCCTGTTCTCAGGGTGGGGAAAGGTCAGGGAGAGGTCAGCCCAGCTCCGCTGCATCACCTCTTCACCCAGGTCCAGCGGGACCGTGACCTGGACTCTCCCTGGAAAATAAGAGTGTGTTTTACTTTTGTGATGAATGGATTTGGTAAAATGTTTTCTTACTTTTTCCTAGACATCGCCTGGTGGTATTACCAGTATCAGAGAGGTAAAAAAAAAAAAAAAAGTTTACACTAACTTGACTCCTTGGTCACATGACTTTCAAAGGAAGAGCTATGTCACCGAGTATTCAGATTTTGTCATGAGTCCTCTCGCCCACCGATACTCTGTGCCCGTGTTCACAAACCCCACCTGCCCCGACACCATTGGAAACGTCCTTTTAGAGACAAGTTATGAGGGAAGCTCCGCTCCCGAAGCATCGGATATGTTTTCCTCTCCTGGGCAATAAAATACATATAAGAGCTCAGCGCCAATTTGTGGCTCCAATGTAGTAACTGCGTAGAACAAATGACCTGAATCTCTGTGTTCTCTTTGTCCCTGTGGTCCTGACCTCCTAATCGAATCCACATTTTCTGAGGCTGTTTTCCTTATTACTTTACCTCTTCTTATTGTATTATATGTATTTCACATAATTGCTTCAATCCCTTTGTGAGACAAAGCAAAATGTGCTAAGCACATAGTGAGGGAGAGAGGAGGTTAGGTAGACGGAGTGGGGTGAGGTAGGAGAAAGGTAGGCAGGTGTGAGGGTGTGTGCCACAGATCCGGAGCCAAAAGCTGAAATGCCTCCGGGACCAGGGAGGCGGGGTAGCTGATGTAAGCGAACCAGAAGGGACGGAGGGAGCCCTGGAGGGGACAGCCACTGCTCAGCTCCAGTGAACGACTGCCTGGTGACAACTCAAGACCGAATCTTCAGAAAATCCCATTTCTCAAGGGAAATCAGAAACCCAAATGGGTACATGAATCCCTCATCTTTAAATCTTGGCAATTGGTTCCCCCCCAAAATTAAAGCACAGGTGATAGGCCAGACAAGCCCTATCTTTGGGCTGTGTTCATCCCAAGGGACACCATTTTGTAACCTCAAAACTGCAGGGGTGGGTATGAAGTCCGGCCCGGAGACCGCAGGATGGAGAAACTATTTTTCAGTCCAGAGAGGAGATGGTCATGGCCATGGTCATGGGCCTGACAGAGGAGGCGCCTCACCAGGGAGAAGGCCAAAGGCATGTGTCCTCCTGCTCCTCATAGAGTAAGGGTCTGCCTTGTACACAGGCCAGAGCTTGCTGGGGGCAGGCCCACTGGAAGGCTGGCGACAAGCCCATTTGCCATTTATGCTCAAGGGAAGCAGAAGCCGGTGCAGGGGCATGTGGGAGCGAGATCTATATGGCGGGACTCCGGGTCCAGGTCTGTCACTAGCTGTCTATGACAGCGGACCTGGGATTCAGGAGAAGCTGTTTCATGGCAGAGCATGACAGAGCATGGCAGAGGTCACCTGTGCCAGCCCTTCACTGGGGCTCCGTGTGGATACCAGGTACAGGAACTCACTGAGGCAGTGCGTTCTCTTTTCTGGGGGTCCAAAGCTCTCATCCCACACTCAGAAGAGCTGTGACCCCCAAAATGGAAGGACCACTTATTCTGCATTATCTCCTTCTGCATCCTCTGCAGTTGGTTATTCTCTTGTTTCCACTCCCCCCAGTGAGAGATGGCACATCGCTTTCGAAGGTGCTCCTTCTTAGAGAACTCTTTCTGTGTTAGGATAGCTGTCTCCCTAAAATTCCCCTGGAGAGGGGAATGGTCCCCACCACACACAGGGTATAGTGACTTACGGGCATGAAAACATTTTACAAATTAACAGCACTTGACAAACAGAAGGTTTTCTAATTGTTATGTAGCTATCATAGAATGAAGTCTCTGGGTTAATTTTCTACCGCCCAAGCTCAATCTGACTTGGGAACTGGCTCATCATTATTTTTAATGACGAAAACAATAACAACAAGCAACAGCTTGGCCTCGGAGACTCTTAACAAACCTCCAAAGAAACCATCAAGCAGGCTCCCCACTTATTCATGCTGTTTCCTCTTCCTCCACCCAAGGACCCTCCAGGGGCCAACAGGAGGGGTGCAGAAACCTCTGAGGCCCCTTCCCGAGTTTCTGCAGAGGACCCGTAAGCAGGTATCCAAGGAGAGGGAGGAGAGAGCTGTAGTGAGACACAGGAATGCCTCCCCCTCCAAGGTTGCCTCAAGTGCAGGCGAATTAGTCGTTTCCATTTGCATGTCATGGCACAGACTTCTGTGGATGTGTGTGCGGACTGGATTGCTGTGTAGACTCGAGTTCTTACTAGTTAACAGTAAGAAAGCCGGGAGTCTCGGGTTTCAGCCCCGCATGCCCGCGTGCAGGCTGCTTCCCAGCATCTCGAGTCCAGAGACACGGATTCCTCCCATGGAAAATCTGCTGTCGCCACGGCCTGACCAGGGGAGGGTATCGGGAAAGGAAAACAAAACAGAAGCTGGGCAGGCAGCCAATACTCAAATATTCAGGCGATACAGAATCCGTTTGATATGGAGATGGGTCCCGCTGCCCAGACAGCCAACTAATCATTTGTTAATAAAAGTCCAGTGCTACCTTAATGGGTTCCATAGTTGATATTTTAATAATTACTTAGTGCATTTTTAATCAAAGGGATGGCAAGCAAGTGCAGTTTCTGAATCAGACTCTCAGATTCCTACAAAGAGAGGGAGGAATTCAGTCAGGAGCTCAATAGAAAGAAGACAATCTTGTGAAGATATCGTTTAAGCTTCTAGATAAGGTAAACGGGGAAAGGTGTACTAGACACCTTCAAAGATACACCATTTCTTCCAAAAATACATTTGTATCTTCTTTACTTACATTTTAACATAACGTTTACCTCTTTCCGATGCTAAATATCTGTGCATTTTATCATTGATTTTTAGAGATGGGGGAATGGAGCGGGAAAAAGAGGGAGGTGAGATCCAAACATCGATTGGCTGCCTCCTGCATCCCCCTACTGGGGATCAAGCCTGCACCCGCCCGAGCCCTGACCGGGAACCTTTCAGGACGACGCTCCAAACGACTGAGCCACACTGCCAGGGCTCTCTGTCCATTTTTAAATAAAACTGCAATGGAATCGAATGCCAGGCGACTTAAAGCAACAATTTGGTTTGCATTTTAAAATGAAGTAGAAAAAAATATGAGAATACTGAATTAAATTTATGGGGGAGAGGGGGTGTTTGTTTGTAATTGCTACTTGTTAGCTACAAACGTAATAACAATGAAAGGCTCTAAAAGAATTACAATTGGCCGCTGCGGCTCTGTTGTCTACACAGAGGATCTTATTTATGTTGATTAGTCCGTCCTGCTCCCAAGCAGGATAATCGGAAATGGATTGCCCAGCACATAAGAAAGATGATGACAAGGAATTGTCACCCAATTCCTCTGCCTCTCCCTTGAAGACCCGGCCAAACGCCCATTCCTTTGGGGGAAGGCGCAAGATTCAAACTCACTTTGACGGATTCCCTTCCTCTTGAAATCAAAGCATCAGAAGGAAAAGTGGTGCAAAGAGGCAGACGCTGACTAGAGCGGTGCCCCAGAGTAATGCACTGCTCCCCGGTTCTCTCTGGTGGAAACCCCGCCCTCCTCACTCCCCGTGGCCGTGGGGTGTGACAGGGTCCGTGTCCGTTCCCTGCAGCCTGCCCACCTCACCACTATTCTCGCCAGCCCAGATTTGCAGCCGTTCGAGATATCGATTTGGTAACGTCTGCTGACAACCATGGGCAGGAAAGGTTAGATGGTAATTGATTCTTGATTGCAGTCAATTCACAGAAAGCGTTCTGGCAGGGCCCGGAGGAAAACGTTCCCTCACCCCTCTGGAATGGTTAGACAGGAAAGTTCCGCCTGTTTGGGTTTTGTGATCCTTCCATAGGAGGCGGGCAGAGTTCTCGCTTTAATTAACGGACACCTTTTAGATGAGATTGCATTGTGGTTAAACTGCCACTTAAAACAGCGATTTTGAGAGCCCTTCGATCCATTAGAGCTTTCATTTATATAAAGTAGCTCCCATTCCAGTCCCGTTCCCATATGTCAGGCCAGCTAGAAAATATTACAAAACGATACTATAAAGCACATTCCTATTTTTAAATTTATATTCGTGCTATAATTTGAACTTTTTGCTAGACCCTGCTAGCCTTTCTCTATGTCCCAAATGGTGAGAGTTTACTCCATGCTTTTATTTTTTTTTAATTGATTTCATAGAGGAAAGGGGAAGGAGAGAGAGAGAAACATCAATGATGAGAATCACTGATCGGCTGCCTCCTGCACGCCCCACACTGGGGATCCAGCCCATAACCTGGGCCTGTGCCCTGACCGGGAATTGAAGCGTGACCTCCTGGTTCCAGGTCGATGCTCAACCACCGAGCCACGCCAGCCGGGCTAATCTCTGCCTCTTTGACAGCCTTGTTTCCCTTTGCTGTTTGGAGGCTGTGGGTCCATCTGCTCCCTTACCTGTGCCTAGAATATTCAGATGTTCAGGGAGCAGCACATTGAATCTGCAAAGAAATTACTTCAAAAGGAAGGGAAACGTTTTCATGCGGGCTTGTTTTCAGCACCTCCGCTCTCAGCCTCCCTGGGAACGCGTTTCTCTCCAGCCCCAAGCTCCTCACCTGGTGTCTGACTAGAGAAGGTGGGCTGGTGGCGAGACAGGCAGGGACTGGGCAGGACCCCAGGCGGGAAGGTCCTTCGCAGGGTGGTCCCGGCCCACGACCCTGTGTCCCAGATCATACCCCTTGAGACAGCCCTGACTGGTCTCCCAGTGGCCCCCAGGCAGCATCCCAATGCCATCTCCACTGGTTCCAGATAAGATTGAAGACGAGCTGGAGATGACCATGGTCTGCCACCGGCCTGAGGGCCTGGAGCAGCTGGAGGCCCAGACGAATTTCACCAAGAGGGAGCTGCAAGTCCTTTACCGAGGCTTCAAAAACGTAAGGCCCTGGGCCCCCGGAGGCCCTGCCGAGTCCCCCTGGGGCTGAGCTCTCCCAGAGGCCCCAGGGCCTGTCCGGAGCTCTCCCGAGGGGAGTCCCTGTAAAAGGAGGAAAGTGGGTTCTATAAAGGGGACGTGAGGCAAGGCTGCCCGGTTGAAAGGAGGATGCCAGGCAGGCTCCAGCCTGAGCAGAACCCGTTCGCAGCTGTATGGCTGGAGCCTCAGAAACAAGGGGGTTTAGGACCGCTGATAGCCAAGCTGACGGATGCCGATACAGAAGCCTGAAAGCCGGCGTGTTCACTTACCACTTATTCCGTGTCCCGAACCTCGTGGTAGCCTTGTTGGGGAGATCCTGTGAGGCCCACGTCACAGCTAAGGACACGGAGGGTCAGAGACTGCCTCGAAGTCACAAAGCTTAGAAGGGGCTGAGCCAGGAACCAAAGCCAGGTCCCTCTCGTCGGAGCCACACTCTTCCTCCTCCCAGCCCCGTTCTCTGAGGAAGTCTCACTTTGCAGAGCGGCTCTGGTCCTAAGGTGGGGCTGCCCCCCTCCAGCCCCTCCCTGCCCCTAGTGAGCCCTAGACCCCAAGGCCGGGCCCAGTCTACTGCCCGGGGGCAGCCCTCAGACACCCCCCTGACTGTCTCCTTCTCACAGGAGTGCCCGAGTGGCGTGGTCAATGAAGAAACATTCAAGCAGATCTATGCACAGTTCTTCCCGCACGGAGGTGAGTTTGACCTTGGCACAGACCCTGCCTGGCTCCCTTTTCTTTTTTTTAATATGTTTTTATTGACCTCAGAGAGGGAGAGAGAGATAGAAACATCCATGACGAGAGAGAATATCATTGATCTGCTGCTTCCTGCACGCCCCCCACTAGGGATTAAGCCTGCAACCCGGGCATGTGCCCAGATCAGGAATCGAACCAGCGTGAGTTCCTGGTTCATAGGTCGGTGCTCCATCACTGAGCTACACTGGCCAGGCCCAGCTCCCTTTTTGTTTTTTGTTTTGTTGTTGTTAATACATTTTATTGATTTTTTACAGAGAGGAAGGGAGAGGGTTAGAAAGTCAGAAACATCGATGAGAGAGAAACATCGATCAGCTGCCTCTTGCACACCCCCCACAGGGGATGCGCCCGCAGCCAAGGTACATGCCCTTGACCAAAATGGAACCTGGGACCTTTCAGTCCACAGGACAACGCTCTATCCCCTGAGCCAAACCGGTTTTGGCACTAGCGCCCTTTTTGAGAAGCAGCCTTCCTTCCTCCAAGTTCATGTCCCTGGTACCAGCCTCCTCAGCCCCAGGGAGAACTCAGAGCAAGACACTTCCCTTATTACAATACTAGAAGCCCGTTGTATGAAGGTTCATGCAATAGGCTCTCCTTCCCCCGGCTGCAGGACTAGTTTTCCTCTGGAACCTGGGACCCAGGCCTTCCCTCTGGCTGTTGCCTTCCGTTTTTGGTTTGGCCGCTGGAGGCTTCACTCCAGCCGGAGCCTTCAGTCGTCTCTGCTCTGGCCGGAATGCCAAGCTGCCGCTGCCTCGTCTCTGCCCCCCAAGGGCAGGCGCCCGGCGCCGCCTCATCTCTGAGCCCGGGGGCCAGGCACTCGCCTCCACTACCACCACAGCTTTGTCTCCACCCCCAGGGTGCTTGCGCCGCTTGGCCCTGCCCCCCACTCCTGATTGGCTGGTCGTTCTCTGGGGGAGCCAAGGTGCAGGGGCCTATCTCGGCTCTCACAAGAACTTCCCACCTGAGCCCCAGGAGAGCCAGAGGGATCCGGGTCCATACCCGTGGGTTGGCTGCTCCACAGTGTCTCCTGTGCATCCCCCAGTGTCACCCTCTTCACTTTCTTGTTGTCCTAGGCCAGTCAGTGGTCAGCAAACTCATGAGTCCACAGAGCCAAATATCAATAGTACAACGGTTGAAATTTCTTTGGAGAGACAAATTTTTTTAACTTAAACTTCTTCTAACGCCACTTCTTCAACATAGACTCGCCCAGGCCGTGGTCTTTTGTGGAAGAGCCACCCTCAAGGGGCCAAAGAGCCGCATGTGGCTCGCGAGCCACAGTTTTGCCGATCACGGTCTTAAGTGTTCTCAGCCCCCCTCAGCACCCTGCTCCCCTCACCTGCCTCTCTTCTGCCCTGCAGATGCCAGCACATATGCCCATTACCTCTTCCACGCCTTCGACACCACCCAGACCGGCTCCGTGAAGTTCGAGGTGCGTGTGTCTCAGACTCCCCGGGTCCCCGCCTCCTCTGCCTCTAAGTCACGGGCTGTTGGGGAAAAGGTTGGCTCATCAGATTCCCTCCGTGAAGACAAAAAAACCTTCATCCGTTTAACAAGCATTTCCGGGATAGAGAGCGAAGCCGCACCTGCCCTGCCTCTGGAGCTCAGGGCCTCGAGGGCCCACTGGTGACAGCCTGGCAGCCCCCGTGCATGCAGCGAGCACACACCAGCTCTGGGCTTCATGCTTCACGTGTGTCAGTTCCGAACCCTCACGATAACCCTGGAGGAGGGAGCCATTATGTATTATCAGTTGCAGAAGAGGGAAGTAAGGCAAAGAGAGGTCGCGTGCCTTTCCCAAGGTCACACAGCAAAGGAGGGATTTGAACTCAAGTGGGATGTTCCCAGAGTCCATGCTCTTAGCCACTAGACCAGTGGTTGGCAAACTGCGGCTCGAGAGCCACATTCGGCTCACGAGCCGTGGTTTGCTGCTCTGTTGACTAATGAGTTTGCCAACCACTGGGATAAGGGCTTAATCACAAGGAACAACAACTGCCTGTAATTATTAGAATCGAGAGTCTAGGTCAGCGATCTGCAAACTCATTTGTCAACAGAGCGGCAAACCGCGGCTCACGAGCCACATGTGGCTTGCGAGCCGCAGTTTGCCGACCACTGCACCAGACTATGCCACCACCTACACAATCACTGCAGCCGTGGGACCAGGCAGTCCAGGAGGCTGTTAACTGTGTCTAGAGGTATCTGCATGCACAGAGCTCCATTCCTCCTCAGGGGGCTCCTTCCCCTAAAGTGGGGCAGGGCAGGAAATAAAGGGGAGGGGAGCGCTGCTCTTCCCTGAGCTTGGCCATATCCTGCCTGGGACAGAGGCCATGGGAGACACGATGGTGTCAGACCAGTCACAGAGTCGGACCCTCAGTCAGAGCTTCACCCCAGCCGACGGCTTGGTGTTACTGTCACTCATGCCTCTTCCACTTCTCAGGACTTTGTAACGGCTCTGTCGATTCTACTGAGAGGAACCGTCCACGAGAAACTAAGGTGGACATTTAACTTGTATGACATCAACAAGGACGGCTACATAAACAAAGAGGTGAGTGGGCTGAGGCCAAGGGCCAGAGGGGCCACCCGAAGGCATCTCGTGAAACAGGAAACAGCCCGGTCATGATGAGGAAGTTGTCCCATGAGGAGGGATCTGCTTTGGGTCGAACAAAGCTGATGTCCGGCAAAATGAGGAAGTTCACCTTTGCCTCCCTGTTGCCCTACGCTGTCCTTTCCCAGGCACTAAGAAAGGGTCCAGTAGATCCATTCCTCCTCACTGGCTCACACACACATTCAATGAGGACTTCTCAGCGGGTATAAGTGGTTTATTTCAGTGTAGAGTTCCTCTTCCTGGGGGACTTGCATTTTAATAGGTTAACAGCCACAGTGAGAGCCAAACGTTGGAATTGTTTTGCGGTTACCTCCTTGAAGAGAAAAGGGAGATTTGGGGTGAAGAGGAGACCATGTTTGGATCACATGGGCCACAACCTATTTTGCAATAAACCCGCAGAAGGGGGTGAGGGTGGGTGTGGCCCTTTCTAAAGAATTGGTCTGAGCCTTCACTGTTTGACGCGCCTGGAGCCTCGGTGTCCATGTGACGTCTAGTCCGTGAAAGGCCCCCAGGTCCACCTCCAAAGGCACTTGGGTACCCACTGTGCCCAGCATCTTGGCTGAGGCTTGGATGTAGCCTCCATAACATTGGCTTCCTGAACGCCAATCCTCACCTCAACCCTGCAGGGTTCTTTCCAGTGTTTTATTCCTCATTCATTTGGTCATGTATTTGCCCAACACACATTTGAGGGCTTCTTAGGTGTTCCAGGTGCTGAAGATAAATGGGTAAACAATCCAACAATGTGAAAACCCTGATATCCCCTATAACAAATGTGTTACCTGAATTCCAGTGAACACATACCATGGAAATCCAGGTGGCCAGCTAACACCACGCAAGAGTAACAAGATGGAAAATGTGTATGATGCATTGCATTGGAAGAGTCACTTTATTATTTTTAATATATTTTATTGATTTTTTACAGAGGAAGGGAAGGGATAGAAAGTCAGAAACACCGATGAGAGAGAAACATCAATCAGCTGCCTCTTGCACACCCCCCACTGGGGATGCGCCCGCAGCCAAGGTACATACCCTTGTCAGGAATCGAACCTGGAACCTTTCAGTCTGCAGTCCGACGCTCTATCCATTGAGCCAAACCGGTTTCGGCTGGAACACTTATAAAGCAGCCGGTATAGAACACCATCCAGAGTAGCTCAGCTTTAGTCAGCTGGCCATCTTTGCTGCAGTCAGCCGTGGTCAATGCCACTTGTGGCCACAGGGACAGGCCACCGGGTACTAATCCAGCCACCCAGGAGTTAAAGAGTGGGCAGAGGGTCTTCCAGAAATGGAATGTGGGCTGACCGGTACATAAACAGGTCCCCACCCCAATCCCAACATCAGCTCTCACAGAGGGGAATGCTCAAGCAAAGATAACTACCCTCTCTGGAGGCAAAGAGAATTCCCCACGGCCCTCTTTGGGTGCCCCACCAGACTGCGTCCTAACTCCCTCTCGCCAGCTAAAGAAGGCCCTTGTCATCACTTTCATTCCCGGGGGGGATAAGGAGCCCCAAACCATCACCTAAGAAGAGCTTGACCTCACGGTTTCCATACTGTGCTCCCATGTCCCTCTGCAGGAGATGATGGACATCGTCAAGGCCATCTACGACATGATGGGCAAGTACACGTATCCTGTGCTCAAGGAGGACACCCCCAGGCAGCATGTGGACGTCTTCTTCCAGGTGAGTGTACACACCTGGGCGGGAGCTCCAGCTCAGCGGAGGCCAGCCAGCCCACAGCATCGGAGCAGGGGCTGGTGTCCACCCCTGTCCCGCACCTTGTAGGGGACAGGGAGAATGAAAAGGGACTGCGCTCCAGAATGAATGATCTCTGGGGCAGGCGAGTAGACACTACAGAAGAACAGTGGAAGTGTACGTGGTATAGCACACCCTCTAAGTTCCGTAAGATTCTTGGGGGATCCGAGTCCACGGGGAAGACGTCATTAAGCACATGTGTGCGGGTGGGAAGCCCTGGTCTCCAGAGAGCAAGGGAAATGGGCGTGGGAACTGTGGTGGATAGATTGTGAGGTCTTTAGGAGGGAGACGTCATCCTCGCTAATCTGTGAGTAGAAGGGTGGCCAGGTCCCAGAGGCATTTCAGTACAAATGCACTTGGCGGTAGAGGGTCGAAGAACGCCAGAGCTCCACTAGTCGAATCCTGTCACTTTGCACATGGGAAAAGCAGGCTCGCAGAGGCTCAGAGACTCACTCAGGGCCACAGAGTGACAGGGACAGGGACAGGGACAGAAGTAGCAGCTCTTGTGTCCAGGCTGGAAGCATCTCAGGAGACACGGGAGGGTGTCAGGAGGCGGGTCCGGTGATGAAGTGATGAGAGCCCAGAGCGTATCTTTTCATTTTGAGGGTGCTCATGGGGTCATGTGCTCTCCCCAGGCCCCGGTGGGGTTCTCTGGCCGGTGAAAAACCACCCTCCTTCTTGGGGGAAACGTAGGTGAATAAAGGTCAACTTTTGGGATGCAGAATGCCAGATCCTTTAAAGTGCTTCCTCTCATGTCTTTCAGAAAATGGACAAAAATAAAGACGGGATCGTGACGTTAGATGAATTCCTCGAGTCCTGTCAGGAGGTGAGGAGAGATCTCAGGCCACGTCTCTAAATCGGGGAAGGAGCGCCAGGGCTTGGCGACCTGCGGGAGGGAGAGAATAACAAACTGTGACCTCAAGTCAGAGCCACTGATACCAGTGGCAGCAAGTCAGAATTCCGAACACCGCCACTCTCCCGGAATGATCTGCGGTTGGTCTCGGCCAAGCAGGCGGAGCCAGGCAGCCAGGGAAGGGGGGGGGGGGGGGGGAGGGAGATGGGTAAGCCCAGGGGCGTCTCTGTGAGACCACAGGCTTGCCACATGGGCAACACTATCATTTTTTCACCTGCCTCTTTCGTGATGACCCACTGCCCAGAGCACCGGGGAATCGCTGGGAAAATAACTAACGCTGAGATTCTCCAACCACAGTGTGCATGAGAGCTGCCCGAGATGGCTCTAAAAATGTACGTCTCCACCCTAGAGACTCCCTGTGTGGGGTTGGGAGGCCTAGAAATCCTCATTTATCTCTAATACATTTTTATTGACTTCAGAGAGGAAGAGAGAGAGAGAGAGAGAGAGAGAGAGAGAGAGAGAGAGAGAGAGAGAGAGAGACAAACATCAGTGATGAGAATCATTGATTGGCTGCCCCCTGCACACCCCCCACTGGAGATTGAGCCAGCAACCCCGGCATATGCCCTTGACCGGAATTGAATCTGGGACGCGCCCCCCCCCCCCCCCATCCCCCAGTCCACAGGCCAACACTCTATCCACTGAACCAAACCAGCTAGGGCTAGAAATCTTCATTTTTAACACAAACTCCCTTCCTCAACGCTTCCAAAATCTTAATGTGCAAACCAGCCTCACTGAAGCTCCTGTTCACACAGACCCTCACACAGTCTGTGGGGCTGCGGCTCTAGCTGCTACTTTGCTGACACTCCCCAAGGTGGCGCTGTTCCTGCTAGTTCTTGGACCACCTTTTCATGGTTAAACTCTAGGCTAGACTCCCCCCTGGAGTCTGCAGGACTCAGACCTGGAAGTGATGGCTTTCGTCGACTTTAGGAAGATGCAGTCACACCCCCGCCTTGTTTCAGAACGATGCACTCTGTGGCCCTGAGTGAGTCACTCTGAGCTCCACTCACAAGAACGGCACAGACCAGAAAGCTGGAGAGGTTACGAGCACACGCTGAGCACTGCCACAGTACATTGTATGACCCTCACAGCAGCCACCCTATCTGGTGACATTCTAACACTTTCATAACTAGGATGGGCAGGAATTGACCAGTCTTTACCGACCTTGGCCCACTGCCCTGGAGCGGTGCCCTAGAGCCGTGGTCAGCAACCTGCGGCTCGAGAGCCACATGTGGCTCTTTGGCCCCTTGTGTGTGGCTCTTCCACAAACTACCATGGCCTGCGCGAGTCTATTTTGAAGAAGTGGCATTAGAAGAAGTTTAAGGTTAAAAATGTTGGCTCTCCAAAGAAATTTCAATCGTTGTCCTGTTGATATTTGGCTCTGTGGACTAATGAGTTTGCCCACCACTGCCCTAGAGGACCCTGGCTAAACTGGGCATTAGCCTGCTAGTTGATGGATCTGTGGGTGAGCCAACAAGGGTCCTGAGCCAGTTCCCAGGTAGCCAGAGGGGAAGATGCTGGGGTGGGGGGAGACTCAGGTCAGCATCTACTCACCAACAGGTGAATGTCAACATTTTAATCATGATGAAATGGCTACACAGCTGTATTTATCAAACCCACTTTAAAGAAGAGAAAACAGAGGCATTGCAGGGTTGAGAGGCGTGGCCAGGGCACAATAAGTCAGAGATGGAAGGTGAACTCCATCATTCTAACTTTAAACACCAGCCCCTACTGTAGTTTCTCACATTAGCAACTTCTGTAGCTGTTCGTGAATGAAAGCACTGGCTTTCGGGGCCTGATGTAGAAATAGGTATTATGACTGATGCCACTTTACAGGGGGAGAAATTGAGACATGGAAAGATTAAGCAGCTTGCCTGAGGTTGCAGATAGAACCCATCCCTACCCACTAGACGATATCATATCTCCCCCCTCTAGAAACTTTTAAAAGGTCTCACCTGCCCAGAATCAGCTTTTGTCTTTGATGGTTTTCTCTGTTATACATCTGCTTCTTATTGCACTAATTTGGGCCCTAAATTATTTCCTTCCCTCTGCTTTTTTCATTCGATTTTAGAGGTTCTCTTCTAATTTCTCACCCTCGTCTCCTATTATATGCATTTACAGAGAGAGAAGTTTTCCCTTGAGTACTGCTTTAGCTGCGCACTGCTTCAGATGACTGCCCTGCCCGCCTGGCTCCCCCCACACCCAGGCTTTTTTGAAAAGTATTTTTATTGATTTTTGGAGGGAGAAAAAGGAAGGGTGAGAGAGAGATATCAATGTGAGAGTGAAACATCGATTGCTGCCTCCTGCACACCTCCTACCAGGGATCGAGCCTGAAACCCAGACGTGCTCTGACCGGGAATCGAACCGGCAACCTTTCTGTACACAGGACGATGCCCAACCACCTGAGCCACACCAGCCAGGGCCAGATTTCATTGCCATATTTTTATTATATTTTAATTCAAAATATTTTCTTCTCTGACCCACAAAATACAGCACCAAAACTAACAAGAAAAAAAGTTGAAAATGTGAATAGCCCTATGCCTGTTAAATACATTGAGTCTGTCATTTAAAAGCTTTCCACAGAGAAAGTGGCAGGCTCAAATGCCTTCACTGGTAAATTTTTCCAAACATTTAAGGAAGAAATGATGCCAATTGTATACAAACTCAAAGAATAGAGAAATAGAAAAGACTTCTTAACTTGATTGATGAAGCTCTCATAACCCTATATCAAAATTTGACAAGGCTATCACAAAAAAAAAACAAAAAAACAACAACAACCAAAACATTTCAGGCTAATATAATTCTTCTGGGCTTAGATGCAAAATATCAAATACAGCAATATGTAAATAGCATAATGCATAATGAACAAATAAGGTTTGTTCCAGAAATGCTAGGTTCATTTAACATTCAAGAACTAATTGGTGTAATTAATGACATAGAATTAAAAAGAAAAAAACATGTGACTATTTCAGTAAATGTAGAAAAATCCTATCTAATAAAGAGGGAATATGCAAATTGACCATCACACCATCACAAAGATGATGGCGCCCATAGCCACAAGATGGCGGCGCTCAGTCCCCTCAGCCCCGCTGGAGTCCCCCAGTTCTTTGAGCCCCACCGGTGGAAGGGAGGTGGAAGGCGTGTGGTGTGGCCAGACCAGCCCTCAGCCCCCCAGCCGCCCAGGGCCAGCCAAAGGCACAGGCAAGCCTCAGATGTCGGCTGTCCAGGTGTCCAGGGCCGCCTGAGGCTCAGGTAACCAGGGCCAGCCAAGGCTTATGCTGCTGGCAGTGGCAGCAGCAGAGGTGTGATGGGGGTGTCACCTTCCCCTGATCACAGGGTCACCTCCCACCCCTGAGGGCTCCTGGATTGTGAGAGGAGGCAAGCTGGGCTGAGGGACCCCCTCCCCTCTACTGCATGAATTTTCATACACCAGGCCTCTAGTCATTTGATGAAATGCAATTGCTCAGAGCTTCTTAAAAGAAACAATACTCTCTGGTTCACTGGATAACTGGTTCCTTCCAAATTCCTGAAGGCCAGAGAAGGCACTCCTTGCTTTGAGTGGCCTGTTTTCTGGGTCCTAGCCTTCACTCCTCATTTCTCACACCCTTTTGAAACCAGACAACCAATGGGTCTGGGCTACCTATCACTACGTAAGCCAATCAAGTAAAGACAAGATTGCCGAAACCGGTTTGGCTCAGTGCATGGAGCGTCGGCCTGCAGACTGAAAAGTCCCAGGCTCGATTCCGGTCAAGGGCATGTACCTTGGCTGCAGGCACATCCCCAGTAGGGGGTGTGCAAGAGGCAGCTGGTCGATGTTTCTGACTTTCTATTCCTCTCCCTTCCTTTCTGTAAAAATCAATAAAATATATATTTTTTAAAAGAATACTTTAAAAAATGTAAGACAGGGTTGAATTGTATATGAGCATTTATTCTAATAATTCCAGCAGTATGGAAGAGCAGCAGGTCATCCACAAAAATCTGCTCTGCAAATACCCATAAACCAGCTGCTGATATTGGGTAGGACAAAGATTACATGTAATTCCTAAGCCTGCATTTAGGAATAACAGGCTTGGAGAAGTAGGCCGTGCAGGCTGGGGCGGGACTCCATTGGTCAACAAGGTTGTTCATCTTTCCACTAGAGGCCCAGAGCACGAATTCATGCATGGGGTAGGGGTGCACCCTCTCCAATCTGGGACCCCTCAAGGGATTGGGCCTAAACAGTCGGATATCCCTCTCACAATCGAGGACTGCTGGCTCCCAACTGCTCACCTCCCTGCCTTCCTGATTGCTCCTAACCGCTTCTGCCTGCCAGCCTTATCACCCTCTAACCATTCCCCTGCCAGCCTGATTGATGCCTAACTGCTCCCCTGCCAGCCTGTTTGCCCCTAACTGCCCTCCCCTGCAGGCTTGATCGCCCCCAACTGCCCTCACAGGCCTGGTCCCTCTCAATTGCTCTCTCCTGCTGGCCATTTTGTGGTGGCCATCTTGTGTCCACATGGGGGCAGGATCTTTGACCACATTGGGGCAGCCATCTTGTGTATTGGAGTGACGGTCAATCTGCATATTACTCTTTTATTAGATAGGATAGAGGCCTGGTGCATGGGTGGAGGCCAGCTGGTTTGCCCTGAAGGGTGTCCCCGATCAGGGTGAGGGTTCCCTTGGGGCATGGGTGGCCTGGGCAAGGAACCTGTGGTGGTTTGCAGGCTGGCCATGCCCCCCAGCAACGCATAATAGCATAATGCATAATGCAAATAATCACTGGGATTTATTTATCTTCTACAATTGAAACTTTGTAGCCTGGAGCAGAGCCAAGCCTCCTGATCACTCCACAGTGGCATCCATTTCTTTTGGGATTTATTTATCTTCTATCACTGAAACTTTGCAGCATTGAGTGGAGGCCTAGGCCGGCAAAGGCAGGCGGAAAGCCTGGCTTCCCCCATCGCCGAGGAAATCTAAGCCTCCCTCCTGCTCTCAGTGGCCACAGCCATCTTGGTAGGGTTTATTTGCATATTCCCTCCTAATTGGCTGGTGGGCATGGCTTGTGAATGCAGCAGAAGTATGATCAATTTGCATATTACTCTTTTATTAGATAGGATAGCTCGCCCCGATACTCTATTTCTGCATTAACACTTGCAGGGGTCTTTCTGCCTAGGAAGCCCAGGCTGGGGTTGGATCCCCAGGTACAGAGCTTCTCAGGAATTCTAACCATGCTCCCCTCCCCCCTCCCCAGGATGACAACATCATGAGGTCCCTCCAGCTCTTCCAGAATGTCATGTAACTCCGGACATGGCCATCCGGCTCTCAGAGACATTGTACCAAACCACCACCCTGACACCTTGATCTGCCCTCCTGACTTCACACGGACTCTGGAACAGAGACACCTGCAGTACTCGGGAAGAACTCCCTGTGAAGACTTTCTATGGAGCCCAGCACCCTGTGGCCCGGTCTCTGATTGCCAGCTCTTCCTCCTCCCTCTTCCTGAGAGAGACCAGATGAAATTGGAAGCATGCTCATCTCGTCACACTGCCGCCCCGGGGAAGGTCCCTCTGCCTGAGCTTAGACAGTAGTGCACACGCGTCTGCTTGCTCGCCCCAGTCCTCTGCTCACAGTGCAGCAGACCTCGGAAGCAAGATGTCTGGAAGCAAGATGACCTGAGCCAAATGCACTCCATCCTCTGATGGCCTCCCAAACCAATGTGCCTGTTTCCCTTCCTTCGGTGGGAAGAACGAGCGTCCTTCGGAACAAGGTGGATCTACCATGGCTAGCATGGGAGAGCCGGCACCTGACCTGCGTAGGACAGGACTGAGTTGTTCAGCATGGCATTGTCTGACAACCCAAACTTCTCATTCCTTTTGTTCCTGGAGGCAAGACCAGTGATTCTCTCTCACTAGCACCTGTGCTGGTAAGACCAATCCCTTAACAGCCCAGGAAGGGAGCCGACACCCAGTTGTCCATGTCTCTACTCCATCTCCTGCTACAGCCCAGCACTGCATGTCCCTTCCAGAAAGCCTGCAAATTGCTGTAATTTTATACCATCTTCTAACCAATAAACAGAATTATTTCTTACACTCTTAATGGTCCCATCTTCCCTGAGTCCTTTGGGCAGGAGAGGTGAGTTGTGAAAAGCGAAGGCCAGTCCACTCATTGGCACCTAATTATTAGGATTTAGAAGGTGCCCAGCAAACATCCAATTCAGATGCAAATCCCGGGCCACATGCAAATGCATCCTGAAGAGGAAACTCTTCTCAATGCCTCCCTTCCAACAAGCTCACCCCCACTCCCAAGACCCTCTCCTGTGGAAGGTAGGGAACCTGGCATGAGTGGCTGAGGATACAGAGATAAAGAGGCAGCTAACACCTCCTGCACCCAGAGTCCGGAGGCTGAGCAAAGGTCTTCAGCCTCTAAGCCAGTGGTTCTCGACCTTTCTAACGCCTCGACCCTTTAATACAGTTCCTTTTGTTGTGGTGACCCCCCAACCATAAAATTATTTTCTACCCGCAGGTTGAGAACCGCTAGCAGGGTCACCTAAGACCATCGGAAAACACAGATATTTACATTACGATTCATAACCGTAGAAAAATTACAGTTATAAAGTGTCAACGAAAATAATTTTATGGTTGGGGGCGGGGGTCACCACAACAGGAGGAACTGTATTAAAGGGTTGTGGCATTAGAAAGGTTGAGAACCACTGCTCTAAGCAGCAAATGAGGACTATGGGTGATCACAGTGGGTCTTGGTCTCCCTATGTGACATCACATTTAACAGATGAAGAGCTGAGAGTGGCATTCTTGAAGGGAAAGCAATTTACAGAGCTTCGATTATGTGCCAGGTGTTGTTGCCCCAGGAGCTTCATAGACATTATCTTATGTCACGCTCACTGTGGAACCTTCTGGAAGGCAAAGTCCTGGTTTTCCCTGGTGAAGACACTGAAGCTCAGAGAGATAAGGAGACGGCCTAAGATAGCACACAGCTCTATAGAGATTCAACTCTCCTGGTCTTCCTTCCTAGGAGGGGAACCGAGCATGCGTACCTCAAACAAATCTCATTCACTGTGGTCAGTTCAGGGGCCCAGAGATTCTCCGACTCCAAACAGCAGATGAGGAAACATGCAGAGCAGGGGAGAGGCTCAGGTGCCAGAGAAGGTCACCCCATCTCAGTGGGCAGGAGATACTCCAAGCTGATCGCTGTGCCCCTCCGCCTCTGCTGGTTGGAATGTGTAGGGGTTGCAGCTCTGCTTCCCTCTTTGCACTTCCCTCGGGCTGCCATGTGGTCATCTAAGGCTGCTGGCCACTTGGCCGCCTCCAGCAGGCGCACACATAGGCCCGAGCAGAGGGTTTTCCTTGGCCCTTCCCACCTGGGCTCTGGACCCGAATCAGGAAGACCTAGGGCCCAGTGATAGGCAAACCGCGGCTCGCGAGCCACATTCGGCTCTTTGGCCCCTTAGTGTGGCTCTTCCACAAAATACCACGGCCTGGGCGAGTCTATTTTGAAGATGTGGCGTTAGAAGAAGTTTAAGTTTAAAAAATGTGGCTCTCCAAAGAGATTTCAATCGTTGTCCTGTTGATACTTGGCTCTGTGGACTAATGAGTTTGCAGACCGCTGGGCTAGGCTGTGGTTCTCCGCCCTGGCTGCACATCACCATCACCTGGGGCGTGAAAAGTGCTAACACCTGCCCCCCCCCCCCCCCCCCCCCCGCCCCAGGCCAATTGACCTGGACTCTCTGAGGGTGGGGCCCGGGCAGCAGGATGCTTTAAGAGCTAAGAGCTGATTGTAAGGTGCATCCAGAGGTAAAATGAGGAAGTGACCACACCCGGTGCTGAGAATGCCATGCCTGATAGGAGCCTTCTCCTACCCCTGCCCCGCCCCCGCTGTTAAAACATTGGGTCTGGGTCCCCAGGCACAACACCAGTAGCCTTCAGGGGCTGCCTGCTGCTCTGGGGCCTACCCCCCCCCATACCCCCCCCCCCCCAGAAGCAGTTCACCTCAACAAGCCTATCATCTAACCTCCCCAGGCCGTTCATTCCCGCCCCCCCCCCAAGTTTCTCCAGCTACATCACACCACTGTACCCCCACTAGGAAGCCTGCCACCTCCAGTCCTCCTCTCCTCTACTCCCCACCCCCGCTTTGTCTCAAAGCCCAGTCCAGGCTCCCTCATCCAGTCTAGTGGGAGTAGAAATAGAAATCCCCAGTCCTGTTCCATCTCTCCCTCCACTGAACCACATTCGTGGGAACAGCTGGCACGGGGCAAGGATCTTTGTGGCAAGGGGTTGGAAGTTAAGTGTCACCAAGCCTCCCACCACTGTGCCCCCCACTGCCTGCCCAGTTGAAGGGGTCAAAGCTCCTCACTGATCACGCTGACACAGAACAGGTGAATGCTTGGAGGGACGTGGAGAAAGACAGGCAATTGTGGTGACGGAGCTGGACGAAGGTTTAAAACGCTGCGGCAGCTGTGCCTCTTAAGCATCCCCAAGCCCAGCGAGGCTACACCAGCTGAGTGCGAGCGGCGGCTGCTGCTCGCCAAGGAGCCGCTAGATGGCGCCGGCGCCCCGCCGAATAAGGCGTGGGCCCTGCATCTGGGGCCTCCAGACTCCGGGGAGTCCAAGAGGGTGAGCTGTCTGGGAGGGACTCCCCTGGCTGCTCCTACCCACGGGGCTGGCTTCCGGCCACCTGTGCACGCCCAAGTGCCGCACTTCCAAAGCCCCGCGCCTGGTGTCTGCTCTGGTACCACTGCCTTGGAATTCTTAATCACCTGTGAACAGGGAACCCCCATTTTCCGTTTAGACTTGCGGGCCTGGAGTGGGGCTGGGATAAAGGGCTCCAGGGCCAGAGCTCTTCCCAGGCTCCTGTTTTCTGGGGGCTGAGAAGTCCCGGGAGCCTGGAGGAAGAGACAGCCAGCCCAGCGCATGTTGTCAGTCCTGGCTTCTTCCTGGACAGCCAGCCAGCCCCGGACTCGGGTCACCGGATGGACGTGCAGGTCAGTGGGGTGTGCAGATTGGGAGGGAGCAAAGGGTCTGGCTCCCCAGGGCGTGAGACAGCCCAGAGCTGGAATCCTGCCCCTCATGCCACTCCCCCCAGTTCCCCACCACCACCACGCCCTTTCCAGCTACACGTCCCTTGGCGGAGCGCCCCCCCGCCCAGCCTCGCTTTCATAAAACTAAAGGGGAAATTCTCAGGGTTGCTCAAATACTTCAAGTGCCTGGCGAGTCACAGGAACTCAGTAAATATGCCTTTGTTTGCTTTTGGTTTTTGTCACAAAGACAGCGGGGTTATCCTCTCTGGTATCTGCCCCTTAGGGAACAGGGGTGGGAGGGAGGTCCCCCGAGAGAGGATTGGAGGGCTGGGGCAGGAAACCTGTGAGAAATGTGGTCCAACAGGCCAGACCAGCCACCCAGGGAGCCAGGCCCTTGGGTCTGGAGAGGGGCCTGCACAGCGTAGAGGCAGCGGGAAAGCTGGGGGAGGGGCTAGGCCAAGGCCACGGGGAAACAAGAATGATGCTCCCTTGTGGTCCTCCAACCCAGGGCTGGTTCAGAGCCCTTTCTGGGCCTTCCCATTGCCTGGCCCTCCTCCCAGCGCCTCTGAGAAGCCAACACGGAACCAACCAGTCATCCCAAGTTACACATGAGTGACGTGTCCCCAAGGTCAAGGGGGTGACACAAGGACTTGACCTAGTCTTCTAATGTTTGACTCAGGGCTCACCGCAGAGTCAGGGCTCCCAGGGAGAGCAGAAAAGGCAGAAGAACCTTCCTTGTTTCTCCCTCTGCCACACCCACAGAACTAGGAGTGGGCGGTGGGGTTGGGGCCCGGGACACGGAAAACAAAGATCCCTCTGGTTCCAGATCCCGTGCCCTCCTCCAAGTTCAGGCTGAGCCAGGAGGCATGGTTGTCCCCGAGCCTCTGAAGTCAGGCCGGCTTGGGCTGCATGCCCACTGCTGCCACGCACCTGCTGTGTGACCTCAGGTAAGTGGCACGGCCTCTCTGAGCCCGTTTCCTCATTGATAACACAGGGATGGTAATGCTGACAGGATTGGAATAGTGTGGGAGAAGGTGAGGGGTTTGCAGTTGGGTGGGCTGGGTTCAGACTCCAGCTCTTCGCCTCCATAAGCCTCCGTTTCCTCATCTGAAAGGCGGGCTGTTAGACCTCCTGCCCCAATGGTTGTACGGATTGAGATGATAGCTGTAGCGTCAATAATGTTCATCTCCCCAGGAGAGAAGGAGGCGGGGTGGATGGAGGGAGGGTATCTGCTGCATGTCACTCAGAGGCCACCCCAGCACCCGGTCTGGCCCCTGCCCCAGCCCAGCAGCCACCTGCCTGAGCCCAGGCAAATCTGCTGCCCCCCCCCCAGGGATGTGGCTCAGAGCATTCCTACCCCATTCCTGTGGCCGCCCCGCCTCTCAGTGAGAGAGAGTGACATTCAGAGACGTTAACCAGGCAACTTGGACAATGGAAAGACTGAACTGTTCCAAATGGGCAGTGGTCAGCAAACTCCTTAGTCCACAGAGCCAAATATCAACAGGACAACGATTGAAATTTCTTTGGAGAGCCACATTTTTTAACCTTAAACTTCTTCTAACGCCACTTCTTCAACATAGACTCGCCCAGGCCGTGGTAGTTTGTGGAAGAGCCACACTCAAGGGGCCAAAGAGCCGCATGTGGCTCGAGAGCCGCAGTTTGCTGACCATTGCAAATGGGGATCCTAGAGGCAGACCCCCCTTCCATTGCTGGCTCTCGGAACCTTTGAAGCTGCTCAGCCTGACACCAACGCACGGAGTGAAAACCAGCCTCAGAGGCCGGGACAGGACTCAGGCGTTGCTGAGCGAGCAGTCACTTTTCTCCTCAGTGACTGGCAGGTTCCCTGGGGGGTCGCAGCCCCGCTGTGTTCTGGGCCTGAGCGGCCTCTCCTGTGAAGGAAGCCCTGTCACAGTGTGAAGTGTGGGGTTGGTTGAAGGCTGAGCCCAGAAAAAGGGCCTGGCGCACAGTCAGCACTTGGCTAGAAAGAGCTGAGTCATGATTATACCACTCAGTGTCTCTACAGCCCGGTCATTACTACCCGTGCTGTTGATGCTAGTCTGCGCTCCATGAAAAGGCTCCGGTGCGATCAATATAATGAAATCTCACCTGTTTGGCCAGGCCCACAAGGCCTCATGCCTGCTCCCCTCTCCTGCCCCTCCACCTCCTGCCCCTCCACCTTTGCCCCTCCATGTCCTGCCCCTCTCTGCCCCTCCATGTCCTGCCCCTCTACCTCCTGCCCTTCCACCTCCTGTCTCTCCACCTCCTGCCCCTCTACCTCTTGCCCCTCCACCTCTGCCCCTCCACCTCCTGCCCCTCCACTTCCTGCCCCTCCACCTCTGCCCCTCTACCTCCTGCCCCTCCACCTCTGCCCCTCCACGTCCTGCCCCTCTACCTCCTGCCCTTCCACCTCCTGTCTCTCCACCTCCTGCCCCTCTACATCTTGCCCCTCCACCTCTGCCCCTCCACCTCTGCCCCTCTACCTCCTGCCCCTCCACCTCCTGCCCATCCACCTCTGCCCCTCCCTCTGCTGGCACTTCTTCCCAGGAGTCTCTCCCAGCTCCCTTGTGGCATTTCTTACAGTATGGCACACACTATCTCTTCTCCTAGAATGTTCTTCCACCAAGTCCATGTGCAAACCTCACTCCAACCTTCAGGACCCCATGTAGCCCTGCAAGTTTACTCAGTGGTTAGAGCAACGGCCCATGCATTGACGGGCTACAGGTTCAATTCCCGGTCAAGGGCACGGACCTCAGTTGCATGCTGGATCCCGGGCCTGGTGGAGGCGCATGCAGGAGGCAACCAACCCATGTCTCTCCCACATGGGTGTTTTTTCAAAGACCTGCTTCCTCCTGCTCCCATGTGCGTGACCGAAGCCTGCTGGCAGGCTGGCCAGGGCACGTGCTCCGCCAGGCTGTGCCCAGCAGTGACTGAGCTGGAGGGCGTATCGGTCCAGCCCGTTCCTGCAGGACACCTGATCCTTCTAAGGAGAGCCCTTCGCTGGAGCCTCCGTCAGCCCGGCCGAGGGTCGTTGGCCTGCCCTGCCTGCTGTCTGAGGCTCTCCCACCCAATCTGTCCTGCTTCTCTCCCTTCCGCTGTCAGACCTACAGCGCCCCCTTCATCCTTCACAGACACCCGCCCTGTAACTCTCTGCCACTCAGACACCTACAGACACCCCGAAGCTAACAAAGCTCCCCGAGTCCCAGTGGCTTGGGTGAAGGCCCACATAGGCCTCTGCTTCTTAAAGAACCCCACCTGGCACACAAAGCAGCAGCAGCACCTGCTTCCCAGGGTGTTGTGAGGGGCTGACACGTGACCCTGCTCATAAGCGGCTTATGGTGTGCTAGCTCTCACCATCACCATCACCGTTGCCACACCACAGCCGGCCGCTCCCCGATTTGCAGCAGGCAGAGAGACTGCTGTGGCATTCTCTCCCCGAAACTCCCTTGCGAGGTGAGCTGGCCGGACAAAGGTCCTCGTAAAGGCGGGGACAGGCCCAGGGCTCTCCCTGAGCAGATCCATTCATTCTTTTTTTAAAATATATTTTATTGATTTTTTTTTTTACAGAGAAGAAGGGAGAGGGATAGAAAGTTAGAAACATCGATGAGAGAGAAACATGGATTAGCTGCCCCCTGCACACCCCCTATTGGGGATGTGCCCGCAACCAAGGTACATGCCCTTGACCGGAATCAAACCTGGGACCCTTGAGTCCCCAGGCTGACGCTCTATCCACTGAGCCAAACCGGTTTTGGCTGCATTCATTCTTCTAGGGGATGTTCCTGCTCAATGGAGGGGTCAGAAACTAAAACACCTACTGTGAGAGACCGCATTTGTTGCTACCTGATGGGTCCTGCTCATGCATTTTCTCGTGTCAGGTGCAAACTCGCCGAGGCAAGTGATTGGCCCCGTTCACCGGGCCAGAGTGGGTGGGCAGGTGCGTTCTGCCTTCATGCCTGCTCTGCCGAGAAAGAAGAGGGCGCTTGCCCCCAAATCCATTCTCTCGGGCAACCATCCTCCCCCTTCATTCCCAGTCACCCCAACCAGGCACTGCCGGCTCACCATCCAGACCCCAAGGAGCAGGCTGGCCCGTGGGCTCAGGTTCCAGTCGGAAATTCCTGCGAGCAAGGCGCAGTGGGAGGGAGGCAGGTAGGCGGACAGCTGTGGGGTCACGTTCACAGACGGACAGCTCATTGCTGGGAGGAAGCCACATCCCCCAGCTCCTCTGGTCGAAGTGAGACACAGCCAGGTGCAGTCAGGACTGTGTCCCGAGGCCCCGGGGAACGGCAGAGGTGGCCCGCACACCACCTGCTGCAGGCAGCCCGCCTGGGCCTGGAGCGCTGGCTCTGCTGAATGCTTACCCCCTCTGAGAACCTCCGGGCGGAGGGAGGCCACACACCATGAGAGAGACACTCAGAGAGGGTAAGTCAGGCTCAGAGGAACCCGCTTCTGCGCCCAGGGTCATACGTGACAAGCACTTGGGGAGGCGGAAGGTCAACATTCCCCAGAGGGAGAGGCCATGAACCTCTTGAGATTTGGAAGGAACAAAGGAACACACTCAGACACCCACCATACACCCCCCAAGCAAGCAAAGGGGCTCCTGAGTCCCAGTGGCTTGAGTGAAGGCCTAGAAAGTGACCCCCTAAGGCTGAAGGAGGAGGTGCAGACAGCAGTGGGTGGGGTTCCCAGGAGACCAACAAAGGCTCACACAGCTGCCTCTGACCGAGACCATTCACAAAGTCACTCCCCCACCCCCCACCCCCCAAGACAGCCTGGGGTGCTGGCAGCTAACAAGAGAGACTTTCACCCAAAGATGGGCCTATGTTTCCCTGGAGAAAAAGAAGCCTGAGTGAGCTGGCTTCCTGGCGGTCACATCAGAATGAACGGAGCTGTGAGGTGTGTCGTGCCCAGCCTGCTGGGCTGGCTGCCAGAGAGAGCTGCCCACAGGGGTCCTGGTGTTTCTGGCTGGCTGCCCCTCCTCCCCCTGTCAACACCTGGACCTTCCCTCTACCTGGAACACCTCTCCTTCCTTCCTTCCTTCCTTCTCATTCAGAAGGATCCCTCCTCCCCCTCTCTGCCCTGTTCTACACCCTGGGCACACGCATGCTCCTAGAGGCCTTTCTAAGCCAAGTCCAAGGGCACATGAGTCACTGGGCTCCCTCTTCTACCAGGGAGCTCAGTGCAGAACCCATCACACCCATCCCTGACCAGCTCTGTGACCTTGGACAAGATACAAGCTTCTCTAAGCTACAGGTTCCTCACCTGGAAAATGGGAATAACACTACTTAGGTCAGGAGCTTGCGGGTACACAGAAAAGGCAAAGCCATAAGGCAGAGAGCAGATGAGCAGTTGTCGGAGCTTGGGGAGGGAGGAATGGGGAGTGGCTCTGGGTTTCTGTGGGGGTGATGAAAGTGTTCTGAAACTAGATAATGGTGTTTGCACAACCTTACGAATGAACTTAAAGCCACTGCATGGCACACTTTTAAGCAGCTATTGCAATGGTAAATTGTATGTTAGGTGTGTTTTACCATAACAAAAAGGAAAAGATTATAATGAGACTAGAGGCCTAGTGCATGAAATTCATGCACTCAGGGTAGGGGGTCCCTCAGCCCAGTCTGCACCCTCTTGCAGTCCAGGAGCCCTTGAGGATGCCTGACTGATGGCAATTGGACATCCTTAGCGCTGCTGCAGAGGCTGGAGAGGTTCCTGCCATCACCGCTGCACTTGCCAGCCATGAGCCCGACTTTTGGCTGAGTGGTGCTCCCCCTGTGGGAGTGCACTGACCACCAGGGGGCAGCTCCTGCATTGACTGTCTGTCCCCTGGTGGTCAGTGCGCATCATAGTGACCTGTCATTTCACTTGTAGAAATGTTTACCACAGATCCTGGTATACTGCATGATATCAGCAGACTTTCCTGTCCTCCCTTCCTTCAGGAGAGCACATGGAACCCTACACAACACGCTACCCCATGCCTGCCCAGGCGGATTACCTTTCTCTCCAGACCTCTGCTCTGAGATGCTGATAGGACGAAGCCACGTGTTTTTCGTAAAGCAAAGCCTTCACCATGGGTCAATACTAGTCAGAGAGAATGTCAGATTCTTCCCACTCCTGCTGGTGACTTCGTTTATCTGTTTCACTAGCCTGGTGGTCCCCCAGGATCGAATCCTGCCGGCAGGGAGGGTCAAGGTCAGTCAGCTTTGATAGCGAGGCTGAGGACTTCCCTCAGTGTTGGCTTCTCATGGTTTCCACAAAAGCTGTCACTCTGTAAAACTGAAACTGATCCCTTTGGGGAAGCATTTTTCCAAGTGTCCTTCATGTTTCGTTACATCTTGCAAGCAGGGGCAATGCCTTAGTTATAGACTATCCTTCCAGGAATGCTTGGCTAGCAGTTGGCCTCAGGAGATAGGGCAAGTAGGCGGGTAGGCTTACTGTCCACTACAAAAGATTCAGGCTCCCTAAACTCAGCTTTCCTCTCCTGTAATGCAGTCCATAGCTGGTCCTCTGCGGAAATTAGAGGTTAGCACAAAAAGTGTAACACAGCAAGGCTCAGCATTTCTAATCATTATTACTTGCCTTTCTTTCCCACAAGGCTCTAAGATTCTTAAGAGTAGTCAGCATGTTTTATTTTTGTATTTCACAGATTAAGTATGAGTAAATGTTTGCTGAATGAATGGATGAGTGAGTGAATGAATATGTGGAGGGATGAAAGAGTGTTTCTTACCTGTTGTCCTGGTAGACCTACTCGACCCTGCTCCCTCACCCCGACCCCTCATTCCTATGACTTTCCTAGCTCCTGACACCATATCCAATATTTCACCCACTTACCTTGCCAGCTACTTGCCTGGCTAAAACCATCTGATGCAGACAGTGAGATATGAACACTCCATCTTCAGGCCGTGGGTTTGAATGTTGGGGGATCCTAGATCCTTGCCCAGGTCTGGACATCCTAAGATCAGCCCTGCCTGCACTCCCAGCTTTTTCTAATCCTCAGCTCCATTCCCATCTTCACGACCAATGATGACCCCTAGGCCTACTGCACACAAGACATAGGTCCAGGCCACCAAGCCACACACTGCTGGTCACCTCAGAACCAGCACACGGGGTGTGTGTTTCTCAGGTTCGTTCCTGTTAGGCTGAAAGGGGACACAGAGCAAATGCTCTGTTAATATTTACTTAATGAATGAATGAGCCGCTCTTGAAATTAAATCAGTTTAAGTCAGCCACCTGAGCACCAGGATTCAAAAATATAACCAAAAAGAGGAGAACCTGATATGCCACTCTGGGCATGCCTTTGGTTCAGCGTCCACATGGCAAACACGGTCTTCAGAATGGAGAGTGATGACCGTCAGCCAATGCCTGACATGAGAACCCCTGTGGACAGCCTCACCACACACTATACACCACGTAGAGGTGATTACAAGTGTACCTGCTCCATTTGCACTTGAAACTGCAAACCACCACTCACCTCCTGTGCAGAAAGCCCAGCTGGTTGGCCTCTTGCCAAGGGGAGCTGGCAGTGAACAGCCACTTAATGGAAGGGCTTTGGGGCCCATTTTTTTAAAAATATATTTTTATTGATTTTTTACAGAGCGGAAGGGAGAGGGATAGAAAGTCAGAAACATTGATGAGAGAGAAACATCAATCAGCTGCCTCTTGCACGCCCCCTACTGGGGATGTGTCCGCAGCCAAGGTACATGCCCTTGACCGGAATCAAACCTGGGACCCTTCAGTCCGCAGGCCGATGCTCTATCCACTGAGCCAAATGGGCCTCGGCTTTGGGGCCCATTTTTAACGTGGCTGAGAGAAAGGGAGCAAACGGAAGAGCTAACTCTGCGACTCAGGGGTCCCAGAATCTTCAGTCATGGCACATTCAATCCTATATTGCATCGTTCCCCCCTTACCTCAGTTTACCTGGGAAAAATTAGTCTTTTTTGTGTGTGTGAGTTTTCCTTTTTTTGATTTAAATTCTTTATTGTTGAAAGTATTACATTTGTTTCCTTTTTCCCCATGGACCTCTGCCTAACCGCTCTTACCCCCCAGCTCATGCCCTCACCCCCTTCTGTCTGTGTCCATTGGTTATGCTTATATACTCAGTGGCCAGATTGTTATGATCTTTGAACGCATAATAATCTGGCACTCAGTGTGTGTGTGTGTGTGTGTGTGTGTGTGTGTGTGTGTGTGTTAGAGACCCAGTGCATGAATTTGTGCATGGGTGGGGTCCAGCCAGCCTGGCCAGGGGAAGGGGACGTGGGCGGTTGGCCAGCCTGTCTGCTGGTCGAACTCCAGGTCGAGCGGACAATTTGCATATTAGCCTTTTATTATATAGGATATACACTGAGTGGCCAGATGATTATGCGTTCAGAGATCATAATAATCTGGCCACTCAGTATATGCATGTATGCAAGTCCCACTGGTTATGCTTATATGCATGAATGTAAGTCCTTTGGTTGATCTCTTAACCCCACTCTCACCTACCCCCTCGCCCTCCCTTCCCTCTGAGGTTTAAGGATCTGTTTGATTCTTCTGCGTTTCTGTTTAACTGGATATTTAGCAAAATCACATGCCAAATAGTCAAATGATGCATTTGATTGTTTATATCTCCCTTCACACCAAAAGAGAGCTATGTCCACCTATAAGAATTCACATAAGACAAAAAGGCGCAAGAGAAATACAGGCAGTACTTGCAGAAGTAAAGCAAAGCCTGGATTGGTTGTAAGCCACATACCTGACTACACATTGCAATTGAAGGGAGCTCAGAGACGTTGCTGGCGGGCTCTTGCGTCGGCCCCCATGGGCCATAACCTTTACACACTTTGTTATTTCTGCTGCCTTTGCATGGAAGTTGGCGAGGGCCTTTCAAACACAGAGTGGCTCTTCCTATTAAAGAGATTCCGTTTTCTTAAGTAATCAGAAACCTGGTTAAGACACCCTAAAAAACACGTAAAATTGTTTTGATAAAACATAGAATCTTTGCTTTCTAAGAAGGCCACATTGCACAATATCTGATCAGGAGCTGGCCAGTAGTGCAAGAAAACTGTGTCTTTTCAACAAAGAGACAACCGAACATTCATCTGGCATCAGCTTTTGATATTTAGATTCACTGAATTAAACTCATTCCTCTCTTACTCAGCTTGATCCCACATAAAATTTCATTTCATAAGCTTTTTACGACTTTCTTTGTCCCTTCTAGTTTGTCTTGTTCTCTTGCAGTTCAGGAATAACCAGGACAAATCATTTCATTTCCAGCTAGGATGGCAGATCCGTGGGGTATCTAGTCTGCAGGGAGGATTCCTGGGGAGAGCGGGTACGGGGCAGCCTTGCCCCACCATGGCCTCCCAGCCAGGGCAGATCCCAAGGCTGCCTCTCCCCTGATGCCCTTGAGCTCTGTGCTTTCATATACCCCCGCGACTCCCCGAAATGAGTGGACATGTGAGGCAGGCAGCTGACTGAGAATCCCAAGACCTGGGTTCCAGTTCACACTGGCCGTATCATCTAGTGATGTGTGGCTCTGGCCACAGCTTCCTCATCGACAAAAATGAGAATAAAGGAACACTGTGGCTCAAATACGACCACTTCCAGTCATGTAAAAGGCTCTGCAAACTTCAACGCACTGCATTCATGGGCAGCGTTGGTATGACTTATTGGTATCCTGTGTGCATGGTGACCATTCTGGCCTTTGTTTTTCTGGGACACTCTAGGAAGGGGTGTGGCCATGTCATTAAGAGGTGAACACTCAAATGGGGAGCTTGTGGGCAGCATGTCTGCAGAGCTGGGCATCCTGAAATGCCACTGACCTCAGGCAGCCTGAGACTAGAGGTCACACCTGGGCACTAGGTGGCCTGGATGGTGCAGAGGATGCCAGGGGTCGGGAGTGAAGGTGCAAGGCAGCCTGGGACCACAGGAGAAGACCCTGGCTCCCCCTGGGAACACCCCACCCCGCTCTTTCTTCAGTTCGTCTGAAAGACATCTAAGAAGCTGGCACTAAATTGAAGCTTTGTTTGAAAATGAGAGATAAGACCCTCTATTATACCTATTTTATGAATTTGAGTTCCGGCGTGCCTTGACCCCCAGGTATAATCAGTCTATAAATATATTTACTGAATGCTGACATAAAATCAATACAAACGCGAATAATTGAAGTAGTAACAATCTGATTGGGAAGATTAAATACAGGGTGAATGCATGATAGATATATAGGATAGATAGATAGATAGATAGATAGATAGATAGATGATAGATAATGGAGTGATAGATAAATGCATAGATACATAGATGCATAGATACATAGATTAGTGGTGGAGCTAGAGAAGATAAATGAGAGATGAATGATAGATGATAGATACTTGGTTAAGTATAAACATGAAAAGATGCAACATCAGGATAAAAAGAACAATCTATTGAGTGTCTGCAATGTGCCGGTGCAACATGCCAGGTAGTTTCAGATATGCTATTACACCTGTCATTCCTGAATTCTTGCCTTCACCCCATTTGTCAGATAAGGAATGGCATCCAGAGAGGTTAAATAACTTGCCCAAAGCCATCCAGCCCTTGTTCTTTCTTCTAAGTCTCACTGATCCTGAGTCGGAAGGAGTCCCCGGGCTCCTCCCACTCCTACCTCCCAGCTCTGAACTGTATTTGTTTCTTTTGAGCCTTTGTTTCATATAAGAACGTCTTGGAAATTCCAAGGAAAACCCCAAACCGCTTTCCATTCACTGAGAACCTGAAACCACTCCTTAGCTGGCCTGTTCCAGCCGCCTTGCCTTCCAGGTGCCCGGGTGATGGTGAGGCCCCCCCGGAGGCATCCAAGAGCTTTCTCTGCAGAGCCAGCTCCCCACCAGCCCCACAGAAATGCTTGCCAGGCTGGCCCGGCTCCAGGGCACACTGCAGAAACTGGTTTGGGCCAAAGGCGCTCTGGAGTATTGTACACGAGGCCCAGCCCTCCTCCTCCCCCCTTTTACTTTCTGTAGCTCCATTCTCTCCCCCCACTTCTCTCCCTGTCTTTCCGCTTTGGCACCTCCAAGGCCTGTGAGGAAGGGGGTCTGGGTAGGAGCTTGGACGTGATGTCAGCACGGTAGGAGGTGCCTGGGGACATCTTGCCAGGGCCTAAGCTCTCTCCTGGGCCCCGCCTCTGGACTCCCTCCCCAGCTCCCAGCTCTGGCCTGGGGGGAATCCCTGTGGCTTCCCATGGGGCTGGAGCCAAGAGTGGGTTTCGAGTTTGGGGGGGGGGGTGGGACACTGATGTGGAGGACTAGGGCTCAGCGGGCACTGTTGCTGGGCACTGTTGAAGCAGGAGTGTTAGGAGTTTTGACTGGCTGTGGAGGAAGGAAACTCCTAAAGGACTTTGCAGGGAATTGGAGAATCCTCTGTGGGAGGGATAGGGTTGAGGAAGAGGAGAGATATAGAAATCTACCAAATTGCTCCCAAAGGCTCTCCCACCTGGTCCTAGGTTGGCTGCTCAGCCTCCCTCCTTCACTCTCTTGGTCCCTGTGGCTCTTTTTGAAACTTCCAGCCTGGGAAGCACGTGCTCCAGGGATCTGCAAGCCTCCTTTTATTTATCTATTTTTTTTAAGGGAAGCCCTAATGCTTTTTAAAAAAAATACATTTTATTGATTTTTTTTTTTTACAGAGAGGAAGGGAGAGGGATAGAAAGTCAGAAATATCAATGAGAGAGAAACATCGATCAGCTGCCTCCCGCACACCCCCTACTGGGGAACATGCCCTTGACTAGAATCGAACCTGGGACCCTTTAGTCCGCAGGCTGACGCTCTATCCACTGAGCCAAACCGCTTCCAGCATGCAAACCTCCTTTCATATAAACATTGCTTTCTGTTTGTCCCCAACATTCTCTTACAATGCACAACCAGTTCTGGCTTCCTGGAATCACAATTCTAGAAATGGTCGAGTTCTGTCTCAGAGATGGGAAGCTGGGGACCGGAAAGGTGAATCGGCTTGGCCAAGACCATGTATGTGTACTGCTAACGCCCATTCCATTGTATCAGGATAGAGGGGTGTCCTCCAAATTCAGCCAACCTGCGACTCATCTTCTAGGCATGGGGGGTGGGATCACATACTTTATTTGACGTTCGGGTCTTTGATTGCAAAAATTTTTTTCTGTGGTCTGGGAACATAGCTGAGACGCAACCCCCTGGCAGCCAGCATTCATAGCAGGAGCTGGGTAATTCCCACAGACACCCAGGACTGGCTCAGAGCCCCACCCAGGGGAGGGGCTGTGGGAGGCCCCGCCCACCTATCTGCCTAGCTGGTCCTGCAGCTCTGTTTCCCACAGAGAGAGCCACTCCATCAGAGAGTGTCTGTGTGTGGGCATCTAAGAGGTCAGGGCTGAGGATGGGGAGCACCTCGGGGACCCAGAAGACCATGCCCTGCCTGAAAGCCCGGCCTGAAGGCCCGAAGGAGCTGCTCTAACACAGCCTCAGCAGCTGTCTGGTAAGGGCTGGGCCTCTTGGCGCTTGGAGGGAGGAGAAGGGAGGAGATCCAAATACAAGCCCTGCTGAGACTGAGGGGAGGGGACAGGGCCTGGAATGTGCAGAGCACCTACCCAATATCAGGTCTCCCCGTTGTCTCAAGAACTACTGATTACCATCCCATTTTACATCGAGGACAATTAACCCTCAAGGAGAAGTGACATGTCTCAGAGCAGGCGGCAGAGCCTGGGTCCCAGCTCCTGGTCTGGCACTGGAGCTGCAGGTGCGTCCCTGTCTGCACTGCCCACCACGGCCCGCGCCACACAGGGTGACCGTGTGATCTTCTCAAGGAGGACCGCGCTGACACACCTCCTTCACCCCAACCTCATGTGGGTGTCCTCCTGCTGACTGATGATGGGAACAGTGCCTGAGCAGGGAGACATTTGGGGTTCGCAGCATTCATGGGAGGGAGATTCTGGGAGCAGGAGTGGGGACCCACACACACTGGAGTGACCTCTGCTTCTCAGAGCCAGTCCAGAGAGAGGTGCCATTGGCCAGCTGGGAGCCTATGAAGGCCTGTGTTTGACCCGGCTGACCCGGTCCTTTCTGAGGTGGCGCCGAGCTAAGTGCCCCCCAAGTGACACTCCCATCATCTCAGCCTGCGCTGTGGGTGCTGGGTCACCGTGGGGATCACGGAGGTCCCCGTGGGAGACACAAGAGGGAGAGGGAATGGAAACTAATGTGCATTGAATACCCCGCCCATTTGTCAGATGGGAAAACCAAGGCTCTGAGAGGTTAAATGGCACAGGTGTGTCTGAATCCAGAGCTCTGCTCCAGTGATGTCTCATTCATAGGAGCTCGTAAAGCCCCTGGTCAACGGAATGAATGAACGGAGGAAGGCACGGGAGTTACTCCCATGACCCTCTTTACTGCAGTGCTGGGACAGGACAGCCAGGGAGTGGGGGATGGACCGAAGGGAGAAGGTTGGAATATGACCATTGGTGGGTTGGGAATGTTTTGTCTGTAGCTGGAATTTTTGATGAGCAAGAAGGAGCTAAGGTAGAGAAATATGACAGAGTGCAGAGTTATCGGTGCTTACAATTATGGTTTTGTAACAATTAAAATGTTGGGAAATATTTGTAACTAGGGCATGTGCTATATAAATGTTGGGATATTGAGCTCCTGAAAGACCGTGCAGCCATGACAAAGAGAGACAGACCTCTGGGTGCGACATGGGACCACGTGGCTGGCGCTGGGAGGGCCCGTGTGTCGTGGTTCAGGGTTAAAGTGCTGGGGTCCGCTTGCTGGGACTCTGGCCTCTCACCTCCTGTGCACCCCAGGGCCTGTGTGTGATCCTCTCGCAGCCTCAGCCTTTCCGATTGGAAATGAAGAGAGTGGTAGTAACTGCTCAAAAGATTTGTTGTGAGGACGCGTGAGGGTCTTAGCCCAGAGCAAGCATGCATTAAAGTGTTTTTTAATGTTTGCTGTTGTTATTAAGTGAAAAAAAGTAAATAGCAAAACATGCATGCTATCACCTCTCTCTTACTGGTTAATTTTTTTCTTTATGCAAAAATATACTTGTCTATAAATACACAGGGGTATGCATGGATGAAATACCGCTCCCTGGTTCTCTTGGAGGAGTGAGGCCAGAGAGAAGTGAGGGCGGGGCTTACAGTGTTGAGGGGACTTTAGCTTTTAGAGAAGTTTTAGGTTCACGGCAATATTGAGCCCCCACGGCCCAGCCTTCCTCGCTGTCATTTGTTAAACCCACGAATGCGCATGGACGCGTGGAGACTTGCACTTTTAACTGTATCCATCTCTGTCTGGGTTTCGTTTCTGCAATGAGCAGGCATCGTTCTCTAAGTAAAATAATACTCGTGAGTTAGTGGCTGAGTCACACCCTCAGCCCCAGAACAGCTGATTGTAGGAAGTGGTTGGGTTCCCAGAGGTCACCGCCGAGGAGGGAGGGTCTGCCCTGGGCCTGTGGGGATCAGGCCCGAGCCCCACCTGAACCCGCACTCTGCTGCCTCGACCCCGGCTGGCGGCTGGCTGCTGGCTGCCTGCTGCTCTCACAGGGAGCCTGACAGCAGCTCCCAAAGGAGGGCAGGCCAGGGCCATGCCTACCGGTCAGTCCTGGCCACGCCCTGGCCGCGCCGGTGCTCCGTGCACAGTGCTCGCCCTCACCGCCCAGTGGCCTCAGGGCATCCCAGGAGCAGGTCCAGGGGCAGCCAGGGTCCTGGCTCCACAAAGGAGGCAGCCAGCCCGGGCCTCAGAGCTTCCCCCACATTCACTAGTGCCATGACCTCCCACCAGCTGTTGGCTCACCGCAGGGCAGGCGCGCCTGGGAGATACTAAGAGTTGGGGTGCAGACCGCCTCATTAGCGCTAGGACTGCAATCAAGTGAGTCAGAAGTGTTCTCCTGGTGGAGGGTCTTGCCTTCGATTTGTAATATATATATATATATATATATATATATATATATATCCTGTTTCCTCACAAATAAGACAGTGTCTTATATTAATTTTTGTTCCCAAAGATGCGCTAGATCTTATTTTCGGGGGGGATGCCTTATATTATAGCGAGTGGGTTTTATTTTCGAGGGATGTCTTACTATATATATCACAATAACATGAGGGGGTCTGTACAGGGGAACCCGCCCAGCTCACCAGGCCGTGTGAGGACCGGGGAGACAGTCTGTGGGAAGCACCCCACTCATTCTCTGGCACATGGGGAGCCCTCAGGGGGTTCATTTCCTGTGTCTGTGACCTCCTTAACAGGCCAAGACCCTCAGGTAAATAAGGGGGCACCTGACACGATCAGTTGTGGAGAGTTGGGGTGTCCTTCCCGACAGAGTCAGGACAAAGCCGGGGTGAGGGCGGACTCGGGCTCAGGACAAGCTGGGCCGGCGTCCTTTCTGGTGCCAGAAGCCACCCTCTGAGCAAGGGCTTAGCCCTTCGTTGGTGGGATTTAAACTGGGACCCTCCTAAAGGAAGTCATGCGAGGGCAACTGGGTGGCAGGAAGTGTAACCAAAGGTGTGAGCGAGGCTGCCCCCCACACCTGGTGAGAATCGCTGCCACTGGCAATGCCCAGGTGGAAAGGCTGGGCTGAGGGGGGTGGGAGGCTGGGCTGAGAGGGGGTGAGAGGCCAGGCTGAGAGGAAGTGAGAGGCTGGGCTGAGAGGGTGGGAGGCTGGGCTGAGAGGGAGAGGAAGGCTGGGCTGAGAGGGGGTGAGAGGAGAGGGGGTGGGAAGAGGCTGAGAGGGGGGTGAGCTTTTTGCACTGCCTGCCTCCCACCTGCCCTGGTCTTTCCCCAGGTGATTCCTACTTGGGCTCCTCTCTGCACGGGCGGCTCCTCTCTGCACGGGCGGCTCCCAACATGGGACGGAGTCTCCCCTTGGCCTTGCTGTGCCTGAGCCTCGTGGCCGGAAGGTGAGCTCTGCTCCCCGCAGTGGCCTTGGCCTGAACTGCTGTGTCTGCCCGGGCGGGGCGGGGGGGTGGGGGGGGAGCCGGCGGCTCCCTGGCCCACAGGAGTGCCTGCCACTTCTTCTCCCTGGAGAACGCGGGCCTCCAAAGCGGTCCTACTTGGACAGCATCGTGGGGAGTGTTGGGGACACACTGGGAGGGTCCCCAGATCACCACAGCAGGGCAAGTGGAGAGCGACACAGAGTGGGGGAGGCCGTGTCCCGTTGGCAGCTGAAGGGAGAGATTCCTCTTTGGGAAAGCGGCAGCTGGCACAGGGGCCCAGACACGCACACGCAGACCCGCTCAGGCCGGCGGGCACACGATTCCCCTGCAGACAGGCGTGCGCGCCAGCCCTGCTTTTGTTCCCAGGATGGGAGTGCAGGGCGGCCGGCCCCCCAGGGAGGTCAGCAGAAGCGACAAGCTCTCCCTGCCCGGCTTCGAGAACCTCACCGTGGGCTATAACAAGTTTCTCCGGCCCAATTTTGGCGGTAAGTCGTCCTTTTTGCCCAGGACATCAATTCACAGGACAGGAGCCGGGGAGGGTGGGGAGGGGGGGCTAACTGTGTGCCGACCTGCCGCCCCGGAGGATTGGCAGTGATGGATGAGCGCAGCCGCAATGAGTTTTCCCGCGACCTTGGTGTCTCCACCTGCAGCACGAAGAAGCGCTCCTCCTCACCAGGGAGCTTACCGAGCCGCCTGACAGCCTCACTGTCTGCCTCCTGCCCCCACTGCCCGTGTCATTATTCAAGGCATCGCCTGGTCTCACCGGGACCAATCCCACCTGGTCTTCCCGCCGTCCGCCTGCCCCTCAGGGCCACCCTTCACTCGTCAGCAGGAAGCCCCAAACCCTTGGCCTGGCACAACAGGCCCTTCCCGCCTCCATCTGTCTGCCAGTCTTCTCACCCCCAATCCCACCCATTGTGCCCTCCACACGAGTGTGTCCCAAATGCCACCTGACCTGGACTCCTTGCCTCTGCTGAAGCCATTTGTCTGCCGAAAAAGGCTCCTTCCAACCCGACTCCCTGCTAAGAGGGCGATTTTCTTTCAGGTCTCAGAGCACAGGCCTCCTCCTCTGAGAAGCCTTCCCTGATTCCGCCAGGCGCCATCCCCTTTCTTCACACTTTATTTTATTTTTTTTAAATATATATATTTTTTATTGATTTTTTGCAGAGACGAAGGGAGAGGGATAGAAAGTCAGAAACATCGATGAGAGAGAAACACCGATCAGCCGCCTCCTGCACATCCCCTACTGGAGATGTGCCCGCAACCAAGGTGCATGCCCTTGACCGGAATTGAACCCGGGACCTTTCAGTTTGCAGGCCGACGCTCTATCCACCGAGCCAAACCGGTTTCGGCCACATTTTATTTTGAACATAACTCCGAATCATAGCCATTGCCCGGTGATGCTGTCACTGTTGCTGGCCTGCAGCCCCTGGGCGAGTCTTGCTGTATTTCCCTCACTAACTCCAGCAGCAGCTCAGGACTTGACTTAGAGGACGTTGTTGATATTTGTTGAAAGAATGAGATGGCGGGGGGGGGGGGTGGAGACAGAGGGCAGGGGATGGAGGGGGATGTTGAGACCCATGGCACAGCTCTGCACGGGTCTCCGTCTCTATTTATAAAACTCGAGACTGAACCCAGGTGGCCTCTTGCCTCGCCACACAGAGCAGAGAGTAGTAGAGAGAGCCTTGGACTTGAACAAACCTGGGGGTGGCTCCTGGCTCTACTGTGTGGCAAGCGCCTTCGCCTTCTGAGCCCCAGTTTTCCTTTCTGCACCCTGAGGACCTGTCATGCACCTGTCAGGGAGGATCGAAAGAGGGGAAGGGCATACACAGGAAGCACGGTACCTGCCAGTCACCGGGGCGCAGTCTATTTTAATCCCCGTTCCTTCCTGCTCCTCCCGTCAGCCGACAACATCCTCTGGGCAGGTCGAGGATGGGTGGGTTAGCCGGGTCCCCTGTGAAGCAGCGACTGAGAGGGGCAGCTGTCTAAGACACTCTTTGGGCGGAACCTATGAAGGAATATGGGGTGGGAAAAGGGAAAAGGGGAAGCGGGAGCGTCATCGGATTGCAATACCGGTGTGACCCCGGGGGATGGAGAGAGGGAGGAGAAGAAGGCAGGAGGAGGGATCTTAGCCGTGGACTCCCCAGCCAGCAAGTCCATGGCCAGAGTTCCCATCAGAGGAGTCTCGAGCCCTGTGCCTCCCAGGCGAGGTCTGCCTTAGTCTGCTTGACATGCCCAGTCCTGGCCGGGGGGTGGGGGGTGGGGAGGGGACAGGGCCATGGGAAGGGTGGCCTCGGAGCAAATGCCATCATAGACTTCAGAGCACAGCAGCTGGCCCTGGGCCAGTTACACCCCATCAGTAAGAGATCTGAGACCCATGTTCACAGCCACACAGGTCCTGGGGTCCTTATGTGAAGGGACCCAGGGGGCCCAGCCTCCCCTGGGTTTCCCAGGCCCTGCTGAATGCTAACAACGAGCAGGTGAATGTGACGCCCAGTTAGGTTCCCCTCCTCCATGTCTCCGCCTCCCGGATCTGTCCGGCCAGAGCACGCTCCTCCTGTTGACGCTCACCAGCCAGCAAGATGGCAGGCCCTTGGGTAAGGTGCCCATTCTGAACCTTGATCCAGGGCACATGAGGCCCAGGTCCTTCTGGGATGGAAATGCTCAGCCCCAAAGCACACTCCCAGCCCCTTTTCTGTGCCTCCTTAAGGACCAGCCTGGAGACATCATTGTTCTGTGTAATGTCTGTCCACCCGCGTTCTAAGATCCCCAGGTCTTTAAGCCACAAGACCTGCAGAGGATTTTCCCTGACAGGCGCATGACATGTCCCCAGCAGGCCCTCGCGAGCACTGCCCAGGAGCCGGCTCTGACCTCTTTGTGGGAGAAAGCTGCCCTCTGGCGGCCAGCGTGCTTTGTAAGACGAGGGGAAGAAAGAGGAGCTCTGGCCCACAGAAGCACCAACCGAGGCCGGCCGGGCCTGGGCCAGGCCATCCGGAAGCAGCCTAAATAAACACCGCAGTGGGGCTGGGGCCCTTGTGTGTTTTCCCGTTTCCCACGTGCCTCGGGGAAAGCAACTCACCCTGACCCAACTGGTCTCTGGGTTCCAGGTGCTTCAAATAGATCCGTAACCTTCCCAGCCCAGCCCTTGCTGGTGGGCATGGGTAGCTCTATTTTGTAGGTCAGAAACTGTACGTAGCACAGAGAGGTTTAGCAATTTGCTCAATGTCACACAGCTATGAAGTGGCCGGCAATGGATCCAAACACTCTGACTCCCAAGTTTCTCTTCCTGGCGCTGCACCATGCGGCCGTGGGCAGAAAGCCACCTAGCGTCACCCTCCTTCAGCCCCTTCCAGGGTCTGTCCCCAAAGATCTCCCCTTTTCTAGCAAGTATTAAGAACAAGTATTACTAACTTCATTATTTTTAATGGCATCGGCTCTAAACTCCATTTCCAAATTCTATGGCTTGGGTTCCTCTGATGAATAGTTTGGTCACTTTGTGGGATTCCCACTGATCAGATGTTTTTAAAGCGTCCCTGGAGTTCCGCCTCTCCTCCTCCTGGTCACTGCCTTGTCACAGTCCCCGGAGTCACCCCCGTCATTTATTGTGAGGAAATATTAGTGCATCTACTAACCTGGCCGGTACACTTGTTCCTTTTCCAGAATTAGCTGGGATTATGGGAGGGCGGGGGATGCCATGGACTGGGCGCCTATTATCATGTGACAGACACTTGCTGGGAGCCTGAGCAGATAACTGTCTTTGAGCCCCGTCGGCCCACCCAGCTGGGCATGCATTTGAGGGGTAGTCCCTCTTATCCCCGCCTTGCAAAGAAGCCATCACACGCTCATCTCAGTCAGCCCTTTTCATGGCCCTGTGGTGTTCTTGGTGTTACCCCACTTACAGGTGAGAAAAGTGCAGTTCTGGCAGATTCGGTAACGTTTCCCAGGTCACCAAGCTGAGGTCAAACTCACCCCTTTCTGACTCCTGGGCCTTCCGCGCACTCTCCAGGCTGAGGAGGAAACGCCCTGGCCTGGCCTGGGCTCTGGCTCAGAAGCTGGGCCTGGCCCTCTCAGGGGTTCGGCCCAAGTGGGGAAGGTTCTGGGATGCTGACTAGTTTAGGATTCCCAAAGAGCAAAGGAAGGGAGAGATGGGGAGAAATGCCATAGGCACATGAGAGCTCACACATGAGCAGTCTTGAATGCCATCTTGTGGTAGATTTACTTAGTAGAAGGGGGGGAAGATATCTGTGCACCAAATCTCAATTACCGTTCTGAGTAATTAGTCCCTTGCAAGCACCATAAGAAAAGTCCTCCAAATACAAAATAGCAAGCACCACTATCCCCTTCAAAATACGCACTAATGCTATATAGTGTGGTCTCCCTTATATGGTGCAAACTATGTATTTGCGCATTTCTCTCCTACAGAGAGAGGCACGGTCTACAGAAGTTTCCTCCTGAGAGGGGAGGGTAGAAATTAACTTGTAATTTATCTACTTTTAGAGCGGTGACATTCAACCTTTTTCATCTCATGGCACCTATAAACTAATTATAAAATTCTGCAGCACACCAAAAATATATTTTTTGCTAAAATAACAAAAAAATAGGTATAATTTTGATATGTTCACACCAGATGACTGTTGTTGTATTGGCTATTGTGTTTTTTATTTTTTTATTTTTTTGTACAATCTAAGGGAACTGAATAGTTGGGTATTGCATGTTTTAAAACTTCTTGTGGCACACCGGTTGAAAATCAGTGTTCTAAAGCATTTCAGATTTCCCAACAGTCAAGTGTTATTTTTGGAACTTTCTAATTTAAAAAAATAGTCCTAGCCAGTTTGGCTCAGTGGAGAATGTGTCGGCTGTGGACTGCAAGGGTCCCGGATTCAGTTCTAGTCAAGGGCACATACGTCAGTTACTGGTCGGGGTGAGTGTGGCAGGTAACCAATGTGTCTCTCACATCGATGTTTCTCTGTCTCTCCCTCTCCCTTCCACTCTCTCTAAAGATCAGTGGAAAATATCCGCGGAGAAGGATTAACAAAATATATACACATATGCTGATGTAGTGTTAGGAAGCCTTCTGTCAGTGTTTCTATGTAAGTCTTTCTGGTTTTCTCTCCAATCTTAGGAGAACCCGTTCAGATAGCCCTGACTCTGGACATCGCTAGTATTTACAGTATTTCAGAGAGTAATATGGTAAGTGAAGCCCCCTCCGTCTGCCACTGAGGGGTCCTCCTCCTTGTGTTTAAGGGGGGGACACGAAAACAGAACAGACTTACGTAGGTGGGGGCCGACCCCGAAGCTCAGACTCTGGAAGATTCTTGTGAAACAGATCTAATGAGTATCCGGAGGAAAGTGGACTCAAAGGCCAGGAGGGGAGAATCGAGGGCGTGGAGTGGGTACATTTAGTGCGGGGTAAGAATCGGGGTTCCCATTCTAGAGTTACCATCTAGAATAAGGTGCTTCATTCTCTTACGGCTACAGGCCAGGGCCCCAAGCAAACTACTCACCAGTGTCTACCACAGTAGACCTATGTACTTGACCCCAGGAAAGTGGGGAGGGGAGTAAGACTTGACCCCTTCCGATTTCAGAATCTTTCTCTCGTCACCCATTTCTACCCCCTCCCACTCCCCTACCCCCCCCACCCCCCGTCCACCACCACCACCACCCCCAGGACTACACGGCCACCATCTACCTCAGACAGCGCTGGACGGACCAGCGGCTGGTGTTTGAAGGCAACAAGAGTGTCACTCTGGACGCACGCCTCGTGGAGTTCCTCTGGGTGCCAGACACCTACATTGTGGAGTCCAAGAAGTCCTTCCTCCATGAGGTCACCGTGGGAAACAGGCTCATCCGCCTCTTTTCCAATGGCACCGTCCTGTATGCCCTCAGGTGAGTGGGCACCTGTGACCTTGGGCTGGGATGGGAAACGGGTGCAAGAAATGGCACAGGTTCATCTTGAGTAGCTGGGTCCAGCTCTCAAACAGCCATGCCGAGGCCCTTTCCCACGCTCCTGCCCTCGTCCATCCGTGCCCCGGAGCCAGAAGGGCCCCCCTCCGTTCAGGGTGCTTCCACAGCATCTGCTGACCACCTGCTCTGGGCCAGGCCCCAGGCTGGACTCTGAAGAAGAGTGAGGCAGGCATTGTCCCGACACAGACACAGGGGCCAAGGGAGTCCAGGGTGCGGGGGCCCAGGCTGGGAGCTGGTGCGTGGTTTGGAGTGATGTGAGAGGATGGGTTCATAGTACACTGAGCTGAGTCCTAAAGAGCTAAAGGAAGTCAGCCAGGGAAGGAGGCAGCAGGGTGGCAAGAGCAGACAGAGGGCCATGTCAAGGCCTTGCCTTTCATGAGGCTCTGGGGGTGGGGTAGCTCCAGAATGCGTCTCCACGTTTCCCAGTCGTCTTTGTACAGAGAATCTGGGTGCAGGGCACCAAGCCTCTGCCACCACGGCCATGGGCTTTCTTTTGTCCCTTCCCCAACCCCTGAGGCCAAAAGATTCTCCCAACCAATTGCTCAGGAAACCACTAGTTGGCTAACCCACAGAGGTGCTCCGTGCTACGAGGGGTAATCAATGGGGGCAGCGGGGATGGAGGGTGATTCCTCACTGCTCATGCAAACTGACTCCTCCCAGAGGCCGTGGGGAGAAGGCAGGAACCAAATAAGAGGCTGGAGCTATGAAACAAAGACTGAACTAACCAATAAGATGAATTTCTGGATTAGTCATCTGATCCTCCTCGGCGGCACTGACTTTTGCCAAGATCAGCCAAAACCCCAACTCCTCTTTCAAGAGCCCTAAAGAGCCCTGGCCAGGTAGCTGAGTTGGTTAGAGCAGTGGCTCGCCAACTGTGCCTCCCTGACCCCCTGAGTGTGGCTCCTCCACAAAATACCACGGCCTGGACGAGTCTATGTTGAAGAAGTGGCGTTAGAAGAAGTTTAAGTTTAAAAAATGTGGCTCTCCAAAGAAATTTCAATGGTTGTACTGTTGATATTTGGCTCTGTTGACTCATGAGTTTGCCGGCCACTGGGTTGGAGCATCGTCCCCAATCTGCCAAGGCTGTGGGTTCACCCCCCAGTCAACCAATGAAGGCATCACTAAGAACAGCAAATCGATGTTTCTCTCTCTCCCCCTTCCTCTGTGTCTCTAAAAATCAACAAGAAAGCCAGGCTGGTGTTGCTCAGTGGTTGAATATAGACCTGTGAACCAGGAGGTTACCGTTCAATTCCCAGTCGGGGCACATGCCCAGATTGCAGGCTCAGTCCCAGTGTGGGGTGTGCAGGAGGCAGCCAATCAATGATTCTCTCTCACCACTGATGTTTCTGTCTCTCTCTCCCTCTCCCTTCCTCTCTGAAATCAGTAAATATATATATATTATATTATATTATATTAATCAATAAGAAAATTTTTTTAAAAGAAGCCTAATTAGACCTCTCCTTTGACCCCCAACTCCAACCAACACAATCAACATTCATGCCTATTGATGTCCCTCTTCCCTGTATTCCCATAGAGGTGTGTGCATGTGCAGGTGTGTACATGTGTCTATATCATAGCACATAACACATCTGTCATGTGCAAGGGTCACGAGTAATGGGTGACGGGTAATAGCCTGGCTGTAGAGTCAGGCAGATTTGGGTGAAACCTGCCCTGCCCTGGAACCTGAAGGCAGGTTGACTCCTTGAGCCTCGGTTTTCTGAGCAGCAGGAGAGAAAGGATCATTGCTCCAGCTTCATCAAGCCGCCGTAGAAATGCAAAGAGATGACGCTCACCAAGCAGGGAGCCCAGGGACTGGCTCGTGGTCGGTAAATTGCAGCTGTTGCTAGTCTCTCTCCCTTAATGGAGTGGGCACACAGTAATCATTTCCACTTTCCCCAGCACCCAACGCAGTGCTTAATAAAGATGCTTAATAAAAACGTGTGACACTGAAGAAAAAGGAAGGTAAAGGTCTGTCCACGGACTCTCCACTGGGAGGGCTTAGCGATGTTTCATTGCACGTCTCTGTCTGTTGGTCCTTAACAGCCACAGTGCCTGGTGCCTTCGAAGCCTCCACTTCCTCTGCACGCTGGTCCTGCCAGGAGGGAGGGACCTGGAGAACACACAGGCTCTGGAGCGGGCTTCAGCCCCAGCTCTGCCTCCAAGAGCTGCGTGCGCCTGAGCGAGCCCCTGAGTGTGTTGTCAAACGGTGACGGTAGTGACAGTGACCCCTGGTCTAGCTCCTCCCGGTTTGTCATGAAGGTGAAATTTTTTTAACTTAAATATATTTTATTGATTTTTTTACAGAGAGGAAGGGAGAGGGATAGAAAGTCAGAAACATCGATGAGAGAGAAACATCGATCAGCTGCCTCTTGCACACCTCTTACTGTGGATATGCCCGCAGCCAAGGTACAGGCCCTTGACCGGAATCGAACCTGGGACCTTTTAGTCCGCAGGCCGAGGCTCTATCCACTGAGCCACACCGGTTTCAGCATGAAGGTGAAATTTAATAATTGGATGCAAAAGCATCTCAAACCAGCCAATGAGTGATTCTGCTCTGCAGCGCTGTTGCAAGTTTGCCTCGGGATTGCCAACATTCCAATCTCTTCCTCCCTTCTGGACCCCAGCGTTCACTGCTCACAGGTGTCGCTTAGCACAGAGAACCGCAGGAAGGCTTCGAATGCAGGCTCCACACACACTCACTGTAGACTCAACGCGAACGTCTTCATGGCGTGCCCTTACCAAGAATGCGTACATTCTGTAGCCTCTTCATAACACTATTGTGAACCTCTTCTTCCTTTTCTAGAATCACGACGACTGTGGCATGTAACATGGACCTGTCTAAATACCCCATGGACACACAGACATGCCAGTTGCAACTGGAAAGCTGTGAGTACATGTCCCGCAGGCCCCGGAGCTGGTTTTCCTTGGTGTCTCGGATCTGTGTGTTCACAACGTGTGTGCTGTGCACAGTGGCCTTTCTTTCCTTGATGTTGATTTCCCCGGATTTGACCCTTCTGACTGTACGTCCAGAGAGACTTGGAGCCAAACCTCCCCAAATTACACATTTGGGGGAGGACCATGATGCGTTGAAATAGAATAGTTCCCGCCAAGACTGGTTTGGCTCAGTGGATAGAGCGTCGGACTGCGGACTAAAGGGTCCCGGGTTCGATTCCGACAAGGGCATGTACTTTGGCTGCGGGCACATCCCCAGTAGGGGGTGTGCAAGAGGCAGCTGATCGATGTTTCTCATCAATGTTTCTGACTTTCTATCCCTCTCCCTTCCGCTCTGTAAAAAATCAATAAAATATATTTAAAAAAAATTTTTAGAAATAGAATAGTTCCCCCCTAAGAGTGGACAAGACAGCCAAGGAAATGGGAGTCGGAGGACTAGGAAGGGGACTCAGAATCAGCGAAGGCATGGATGCCAGAAAGGACATAGCAGGGATTAGAAATAATATACAAAGCAACCCTGGACATTTATCATATAACTCCTTTCAACTTCCAAAAGAAATTGTTTGATGTATAGAAAGCTTACTGCAGTGATGCCGGCACAGGAGCATCTATCTAAACTGCAGGCCGGGCACCTGCTCATGATGAAGAACAAGCGCAGATGTGCCTCACATGGTGTTGATGAGTAATCGCCATTGTTCCCTAGTGAACTTCTCTGAAATGCCCCCCAAACCTCGGGGGGAGGGTGCTACCTGCAATAGGTGTCCTGGGAAAACATAGCTAGGACTCATTAAGGCCTCAGGGCGTGGCTTGTCTGAGGAGAAAAACCCTCGTCAGCTGGAGACCAGCAGACGCTTCCTGCATGAGGGCACAAGCGGCCGACATCTGAGGACACAGCCATTAGAAGGCGGCAGTCATTTTTCAGGGGCAGGCATTTAATTCAAGTCGCACACCGGCAGACCCGTGTCCTTATCGACTAAATGTGTGCATAGCCTTCTTGGAACACACAGCCCACATGGAACTAGGAACAGCCTGGCTTTCAAGTCCCCAGGAGTACTGTGGGAGGGTCAGACTGTCCTGGAAGGCACTACCCCGCATTGACCTTGTGTGTTCACACGTGTCCAATAAATATTTAAATAATGAGAGAGGTCACACGTCTGTGGGGTCTGTACTTGGCACTGACCCGGCGCTCAAGGCAGGCACAGGGTGTTGACAGGTCATCCTATCCCGAGTAGATTCATCCTTGGATTCGGCACCGTCCCCACGAGCTCCTGCGGTCTCCATAGCATAGCGGTGCCCAGAGCAGGTCAGTGGCCACCTTCCTGCACTGACCAGGCCTCCGCTCCTTGCCAGGGGGCTACGATGGCAGTGACGTGGAGTTCCGCTGGCTGCGGGGAAACGACTCGGTGCGGGGCCTGGAGAACCTGCGGCTGGCCCAGTACACCATCCAGCGCTACTTCACCCTGGTCACCAGGTCGCAGCAGGAGACGGGTAACCCGGGGGACAAATTGTGCAAAAGCAAAACAACTGAGTCCAAAATGTGATCCCTTCTCCACTGTGTCCTCTCGGGGCCCAGGAGCCCTTCTGCTGGGTGGCGGGGCAGTGGGGCTTGGAATGGGTACTTTGACCTGCGCCACACCCCGTACCGAACGGCCCCCAAGGGGCTCAGAGACTGGCGAGGGAGGTGACAAGGACCCAGCAGTTATGTGCTGCAGGGGGTGATAGGACAGAGAAAGGCACCGGAAGAGGATGAGGGGGTGTGGGGCATCAGCACCCCTATAAATCCCACTCACACAACAGCATTTCCTTTTGTGAAAACAATCACAGCTCCTGACTCACTAGGTGTGGGTAACCGAGGGCTTACTGTGCATGCAGCAAAGTTCACTGTCTCAGAGCCACTGCCCTGAGAGCAGACGTGAGCTCCTAGCCCTGTTTCCCCTCTCAGGAAATTACACGCGCTTGGTCCTGCAATTTGAGCTCCGGAGGAATGTCCTATACTTCATCTTGGAGACCTATGTTCCTTCCACCTTCCTCGTGGTGTTGTCCTGGGTTTCGTTTTGGATCTCCCTCGATTCCGTTCCTGCAAGAACCTGCATCGGTGAGCGGCTCCCACCCGAAGTTTCTAAGAGCTGGGCTGCTCGGTGCTGCCCCTCCTCCTCTCTCCTGCCAGTGTTTGCATTGATGGTCACGGGGCAGTTGCAGGGCTTGGTTTTTGGAGGTTTTTTTTTTAGCGAAATAGGGAGAAAGAGAAAGAGACTACTCTCGGATAATACATTTTTAAACTTAATTTTATAGTGACAGGTAAGGGAATATTGCGATTAATGGTCTGTTGCCAATTATTTTGCATACTGACCAACCCCCTCTAATGAGAAGACAGAAAGAAGGTAAAACATTTTTTAGAAAAGCCTATCGCTCCTATCTGTACAAAACGGACGATTCAGTCCCGCTCCAGAAGGCCACGGACTCTCCAGAATGAGCTCAGTTCCGTCTCTGAGTCCGGTGCCCACCTTGCCAAGTCCTCCTGGCCACTGGCGTGGGAACATCGCCTGCCTGTTTTCCCAGGAGTGACCACCGTACTGTCCATGACCACACTGATGATCGGGTCCCGCACTTCTCTTCCCAACACCAACTGCTTCATAAAGGCCATCGACGTGTACCTGGGGATCTGCTTCAGCTTCGTGTTTGGGGCCCTCCTGGAATATGCCGTTGCCCACTACAGCTCCTTACAGCAGATGGCGGCCAAAGACAGGGTAAGAGTTTTGAGTCACCACTTGTGCCATGTGCTGGTCCGCAGAGATGGCCTGGACCTGGTTACTCCCTCCTCTCCCCCGCACACCCGGCCCATCTCCCATAACTCACTTTGTTCCAGTGACTCCTGTCTTGTTCAGATAGGAGCTTCTGGAAGTCACGATGCCTTTTGAAAATGATTGTTCTTTTCACGAAATGCAATGAGGTAGTAATACATTTAATTTTCCAGCAGAAAATAACTGTTATCTGTATGCAACATAAAATCACACCTACAAGAACAAGCATCCACACCAATAATAATAATAATAATAATAATAATAATAATAACAACAACAACAATATTAAACCAAATGTGATCGGCTACTTACAAGTTTCAGATTAATCTATATTTACTATTTAATTCTTTGGTGCATTCTGGTTTCTTAAGTTATACAAATAATGGTTTATTGAAAAAAAATGTATGAAAAAGTCAAATGGTGCTAAATTTCTTGATTAGCATATTTTTCTGCTAATTGGAAATGTGGCCCAACTCTCAGAATAATAATGGCTCTTATCTATGGAGCACTTACATGTGCCAGGCACAGTACCAAGCCCTTTGCAAATATTATATCCTTTAAAATGCTCTTAGCGATCCAGTTAGGTCCTTTTCATTTTTATTCTTGCAGAGCCTGAGGTAGGGGGCGGGGAAGGGGCCTTTCCTAGGGGACACAGATAGGAAGATATAGAGCTTGGATGTGAACCTAATTCCCCTCAGCTCCTACGGCTGACACTTATCTGTGTGTTCCCACTTGCAGTGGGCAACAGGCCATGCTCTGAATAATTATTCTCTCCGGGCCCATGGAACCCTGGGATTCTTTGGAAGCCCAAGTTGATAGACATTGGCATGTAAAAGCTCATGCTAAAAAGCAAAGAAAAAAAAATTAAGAGATAGAGATCCAATACAGAAGAAGTGCCACCTTTAGCAGAGTGCCAGGACTACGCAGGAGCTAATGACGAGGAAACGAAGAATCAGAGGAGCCCGAAGACCCAGGAGTCTTCTCTTGTGGTCGACTATTGTAAACAGTGTTTCACACAGTCATGCTATCCAAGTGACAAAGGCAAATGATCGTGTGTGCCAGCCAAGGTACACATGGATTTCCCTTACTTTATTCCTTAAGGAGACAATGGCTAATTGCAAAAAAAAAAAAAAAAAAAAATCTGGATTTGGTAGGTTGCCAAAAAGGGAATTGGAGAAAGACTGAGATCCATCACTGAAGCCCCAGAAAGCCCTTATTTTGCCATGTGTATAATAGTAACTTCACTCCAGAGTACTTGCTGTGTGCCAGTCAACTCACCAACCTGGCAGAGTCCACCCAGCAACCCATCAGATGGGTACCACTATGATCCTGATTTTACTGTTTAGGGACCTACCTACCACTCAGAGAAATGCGATAAGTCATCTAAGACTCCACATCTAGGAGGTAGCCTGGCCAAGTATCTGTGTACCCGGTTCTCTCTGACGTCACTACGCTCCTCACATCCTATGTCACCCCAACATGCTGGCGAATGGCAATTCCCTGGAATTCCAAGGAGCATCACTATTTCTGTTTGTGGCGAGACTTCAGGACACTGCGATTTCTGTTATTTCTCATCATCAATTACTCCCCCCTCCCTGAAACAGAATGAAATCCCTCAAACACCTACTAAATGTTTTACATAATTTATATCACTTAATCTTCCAATCAGGCTCATGAGGTAGGTATTAATGTCATCACCATTTTAAAGGGATTGTGGTGGCTAAAATTTCACCAAAGTGAGAAACAGGATGGAATTTGAACCCAGGCCAGCTAACTTCAAAGCTGTGAATTCAGCATTTAGCATTTAGCTCTGCATAGCTAGAGTGAATAATGATTAGTCTTCCCATTACACAAGCTAAGGACAAGGGATCAGTGCCTATAAGCAGGGTAACATGACTGCTAAGTCTGGCTTACCAGCCAATTTCTGATGCACTCAATGTCACTCTCTATTAAACTTAATTATGCAATACTTAGGCCTCCAAGTATATAAATACCCATTTACTTATTTTGCTGACTCAAGCCTTCCAGCTAACTGCATTATCTATGAACTAGGGGATGCCGAAGGAGGTGGAAGAAGTCAATATTACTAACATCATCAACAGCTCCATCTCCAGCTTTAAACGGAAGATCAGCTTTGCCACCATTGAAATCTCTGGCGATAACGTTGACTACAGCAACCTGACTATGAAAACCAGTGACAAGTTCAAGTTTGTCTTCCGAGATAAGATGGGAAGGATTGTTGATTATTTCACAATTCAAAACCCCAGTAATGTTGATCGATATTCCAAACTGCTGTTTCCTTTGGTTTTTATGCTGGCCAATGTATTTTACTGGGCATATTATATGTATTTTTAAGAGGACATTAAACATTTGCATGCCATAGGACTTCAAGAGAAGGAAATAACGATGTAAATGGTATTCTAAGCCAAGTGTGAGCCCTAACCCAATGGTGCTACAAATAACTAAAGTAACAATTTAGCATTACCAAAGAATGGACCCTTCCCCCAACCATTACTTAAGCTTGTAGACGTCCCAGCATTACAGAGTCTTGTAATAGGAACATCAATCCATTCTTTTTTTAAAATATATATATATATATTTTTTATTGATTTTTTTTTTTTTTACAGAGAGGAAGGGAGAGGGATAGAGAGTTAGAAACATTGATGAGAGAAACACTGATCAGCTGCCTCCTGCACACCCCCTACTGGGGATGTGCCTGCAACCAAGGTACATGCCCTTGACCGGAATCGAACCTGGGACCCTTGAGTTCTCAGGCTGATGCTTTATCCACTGAGCCAAACTGGTTAGGACAATCCATTCCTTTTTTATCTTTACCAAAGAATGGACTCCCACCCCACCCCCAACCATTATTTAAGCTAGTAGACGTCCCAGCATTAGAGTTTGAAATAGGAACATCAATCCATTCTTTTTTTATCTTCACAAACCACATCCCCATGGAGCCCAGATTACAAATAGCACTCAGGGTTGGCTGTCTGCTCAGTGGGTCCCTGGTCTGCATTTACCTCATATAAAAAATATGAGAGGGAGGCCATTCCATGTACTGAGTAACCCACAAGTAGCAAGGGTTGTTTCTGGATTAATCATACATGCCACTTATTAAATCTACATAGTGCTTATAAAATGCATTGTTGCCTATTTAGGGAGCAACATTTTCTAGTTTGTGTTTTTTTTGTTTTGTTTTGTTTTGTTTTTTGATTGAAATGAAATGTGAGCCTAAGTCAGGCAAGACACTATATTAACTCAACACCAAGAGGAGTTTTTTAATACTGTATTTAATACCACAACAGAATTGGCCCCAAATTCCAATAAGTCCCACCACTGAAAAGTCAGATGTAAGTGAAGAAAAATTTAGTGGATCAATAATCTCACACATAAACCTCTTGTTTCTAAGATACAGTGGCTTCCCCAGACGGGAAGGACTCTGGGGCTTTATTCCCCATTGACACGTCTTATCCCTTTATCATTAAGCACACGCCACCCCTCCACATTGCTGGAGCTCTTTCCCCATATCAGAGATGGAAATGGAGGTTGTTTGGTTTTGTTGTGCTTTTTTAAATTTTATTCCAGGAGTCTTAGTGTGGACTGGTGCCATGAAGACTTGCATTGTTGAGTCCATTTCTATCTGCTCATTCCGAGCAGCAGGCCCCTGCGTCCTTCCAGGAGGAGTTGCATCCCAGGCTCTAATGACCAGGAATGATGCTTACTTGATAATGAACTTCGTTTCCCAGAAACACATGGGTTAGCACTAGCCAGCGTGGCCACGCTCATGTCCCTGAGCCTTCTAGCTGAACTGTAAGAGCAGGAGAATGTTGGCCCTGGCTCCTGAACTTTCTGAGGAACAGTGGAACTGGTTACAGAACCTGTATGCAGGCTGCAGGTGAGCTGTCTTGTCCAAGTCCAGCCACTCTCACCCTAAAAGATGAAGCACAGCGTGCATCTCTTCCTGCTCCATGGCCAAGTTCAGCCAACAGCGAAAGTGGCAATGAGCGAGTGTGCCATGATAAAGGCTTCCCCTTCAGTCTCAGTCGTGTTAAAGAATCTTGCCATCTTTAGTTCTTTAGCTTCCTTTTCTAATGAATGGGTGCCTTTGCCCCTCCTTTCGGAAAGAAACCATAGCTTTGGGAGCTCATCTTGACTCTATAACCCCCTATCCCACAGGCTCTCATTCTTTTCCCCACTGTGATGCTTTTCTCACAATTTCGTTTCTATGAGCTTGATTGCCTGAACTTTTAACAAAAGATTTCTAGTAGGAATGGAGTCACTGACATGGGTGGAATGTAGTGGAATGGTTTAGTTATATTTGTGACTTTTAAAAAAAATGTTTAACTATTATATGAAGAAAACTATAAATATGTGAAACGGTGAAATAAACATAGCACATTAGCTACCCACCAAATCAAGTGGTCATCTATAGATTGATTTATAAGATTGACCAGGAGTGATTGGTCATCTATAGATTGATTTATTGATTTATAAGATCCTTCATTTATTGTAAGATCCTGTTTGGAAAAGGTATACATTCTAGTACAAACTCAGTGGCTTATACTCTTCTATCCTCATATTCTCCACCCCAGACAGTACGTACATACGTACACACACACACACACACACACACACACACACACACACACAGATACACACACACAATCTCCTGCCAAGGAAAATAACCAGTGGCGGCAGACAGCCAATGCCCTTCTTGACCTCACTGCACTGTAACACTTGCCTTGCAACTAGGCAACTGGGCCCAGTGATATTGAAAGATCTAATTCTCAGAAATTTCACAGATTTCCTCCCAAGCCTTTATTGTTTTGAAATTATCTTCTATTTTCGTTAAATTAGATTTTTATAGTTTGAGAATATACTTGGGGGAGGGGGATATTATTGGATGTTGTATCTCCCTGAACTTGATGTGGGCTGTGATATTGGAGTTCCCAGTAAAAATTCCTAATATTCTATATCTGTCCAATGTATCCTACCTACCCAGTCAGTCCCAGGACTCGCTTTATTCAAAATACTTATTTCTAGGGTAAAAAATATTAAGCTAACCTCTTGATACAGTTGGACTTCCCAAAATCATGAAATCAGGAAGGGTTGAAGATATTCTAAGGCATGGAACTATCATTTTTAATTACCTTGATATTGAAAGTGTCAAAATTCTCAATATAGAAAGTTGTATATAAGTAGGAAGACATTCAATAACAAGTAAGTGACAAGTAAATTTTAAATGAAAAGCAGGGGAAATGGAGAAATGGGCATATCAGAAAAGAGATAGCAATGACAATAGACCACCAGCTAAAAAATGAGTAGGTGACACAGGGGAGTACCACTAGGAGGAAAAGTACAGTGTGGGCCTCAGTTCCAGACAAGTAAGGTGACAATTGTAGTCAGGGAGAGTGTGACAACCAGGATTGAGATGTGTTCCTTCTTAATGGTGTGCATACTCTTACACAAAAAGAGCAGTTCTTCTCAGAACTGCTGGCCCATAGTCAATTTTTATCAGTCCATAATACATTTACTGCCAAATAGCTTTGCTTCTTAATATACATTTTTAAATTTGAGTCTTAGAGAATAAATAAACTTAAAAAAATAAAATTGAGTCTTAACATATAGGAAATTATACCTCAACTAGAGGCTGATGCATGAAATTTGTGCAAGTGTAAGTATTTGCAGCTGCAGTGGCTGCCTGGATCCCTTTCTCATAGCCGGGGCAGCTGCAGCCCTGGCTTCATCTGGAAAGTTGTTCAGAAGGAGGTCTGGAAGGATGTCTGGTCTAATTAGCATATTACACTTTTATTATTATAGATATACTAGTGCATGAATTCGTGCATGGGTGGGGTCCAGCCAGTCTACTCCAATGGGGCTGATCAGGTTGGGCCTGCATGTAGAGGGGATGCAAGATGTCGGCCACCTCCAGGGCTGCAGGAGGTCAGCCAGCCCCACCCCCAATAGGTGGGGGGGCTGGTTGGGGATGGGGATGGCCAGGGAAGTCTACAGATAGTTAGTTGGCCAGCTGGTCCCACCCCCGATTGGGGGAGGACCCTTGAGATCAAGGGTCGGGCTGGCCAGGGATAGGGACTGCTGCAGTGCACATCATAGCGACTGATCATTCTGGTCATTGCAGTCAGTCTGGCATTCTGGTTGCTTGGCTTTTATATATATAGATAGTCAGTGTAATGTATGTGTTGTACCAATGACCTTAAAGAACAAAAGAACATTTGAATACATGTCTCATGTTTCTGAATAATTAAAAAATATACATATATAATACACATAATTTTTTAACAGCTTTTGTAGAATATTTAGACATATATGTCATATTGTAGTTTAATTTTTTTGAAAAACCTTGTGTTCAATTTTGACCATCATACTTTCAAGAAGGATGTGCAAAAATGGGAAAAGAGTCCAAGAAAAATGACAGAAGCGATTAAAATAATGGAAAACAGGTCTTAGAAGAAGATTTTGTTCCCTGAAAACCAGGCTAACTGATAATGACTACCATTAAAAGATTCCAGAGGGTTTTGTACAAGGGACATGCTGTTCTTCTCTTCACTTGAATAAGTGAACTGAATAAAAGGAAACAGACAAATGAACTCAGTGCAAGTCTCATTGTTTATAAGGAAGAAAATGTGCAAGTTGAATAACGAAATGCAGCTGAATAATGAAATACTCAGATACACTTCGAGTCTCCATCTGGAAATTCCCCACGAGGATACACAATCGTGTCTCCCCTTGATTTCGCCACCCGCATGCCTGAAAGCAGATGGCTCTATTCTGCCAGGCAACCTTGGGAGGCGTAGATGCAGGGAGACCCCTCTGGCTGCAGAAAATGAAAGTGTCATGCCAAATGCTGCTAACAGAGAAATGGATGCCTACTGATATTCCTGGTGGCCCACAGGGTGGTGTTCCATAATTATGCCTTTTTGGGGGATTTGAAGAGAAGTCACGTGACTCGCAGGTTTCAGTGACTTGGATGTGAAATAGGCTTTGAGCATGCCATCTCATCACTTACAATTGTGCCTTCCCAGAAATCAAAGAAGACACAACCCCATCTGGAAAACTGGAGAGGGGAGCAGGACGTAAAAAGTGAGTTAGCTGCTGCCCGTTGAGCCAGGGGCTCTGTGATCTTTGAGGACATCTGCATCTACAAGCCAGTTATCTCTTCTTCTCAAAGCCCCGACCAGAGTCAGGACCTAAATGGTCTTGGAGGGGCGAGTAGTCCATACCCCACATTCCTGGCTGGCTTCCGATTTAAGACAAGGCATGAGTTGTACTACAGTCCTCACGGGAGAGGATCTCAGACTTCATCACCTGGAGCTCCATTTTCATCTGGAGATTCAACCAATTTTCAGCCAATTCAGAAATGCTGTTTGCAAGATGACCGTTGCTGGCACCTGAGAATTAAAATTTGGGGAGAGTTCTCATTATTTCCTAATTTGTAAGAGTAGGGCCCTGAGCCTCAACTGTTTGTACAAAACACGTGGCTTATGCTGAGCACCTGCTTCTCTTCTGGGAGTCTGGAATTCTGGCTCATGCTAAGCAGAGGGAGCCTATGTGAATCTTAAAAACTGAGTCTCTGATGAACGTACTGGTAGTTAACACGGACGTATGTTGTCACAATTCAGTATGGGGGAGAAATTAAGCACGACGTAGGGACTAGGTGAGGAGAAGACTCTTGGAAACTGATGCCCGATTTCCTCTGGACTTGACTCCACGTGCGGACTATATGTTGCATATTTTGCTATAATGCATCACAGCCATGGCCGCCTTTATATGCTGAGTCCTGCGTCCTCCTAGAGATGCAGAACCCGTGGGTGATCTTGAGGACTACTGACACCATCTTTGGACCAGGGATTCCTCAACCTGGCTGAGCACAAGATTCACTGGGGGAGCTTTACAAACGACAGATTCCAGAGTCTCGCCCCAGACCTATGAACTCAAGACCTGTGTTTTTCAAAGCTCTCCAGATGTTTGTGATGTGTATTCAGATGGGAAGCCAGATGGCAAATGCCTTAGTGAAAGACAACAGGTGCAAGAAAGCTATATTTTCTAAGAAGAAAAATAATAGAGTGTGTCTGCCACATGGGAGGAAATAGTCCAAATCAATGTGATATGACTATTGGGTGTGAATAATGCAGACAGCAGACAGAAAGCAAAGCTTTTCCTTTGTCTCATTGAATGTTTTCTGTTAGTGCCAAGAAGGAATAGGCCAGGTCCTGCTTCTGATATGGCCACAGCATAACAAAAAGCCCCCCAATGATGCCTGGCAGGTTTAGCCAGAATATGAATTACATCCTGTTTATTATCTACTAGAGGCCCAGTGCACAAAATCTGTGTACTCAGGGTATCCCTTAGCCTGGCCTGCACCCTCTCACAGTCCGGGAGCCCTCAGGAAATGTCTGACTGCCATCAATCGGACACCCTTAGCACTGTCATATTGGCAGGAGAGGCTCCTGCCACCACTGCTACGCTCGCCAGCCGTGGAAGTGCACTGACCACCAAGGGCAGCTCTTGCATTGAGCATCTGCCCCCAGGTGGTCAGTGTGCATCATAGCCACCAGTGGTTCTGCCATTTGGTTGATTTGCATATTAGCCTTTTATTATATAGGATGGATTAGGATACTCATTTAATTTCCAAATTTTAGAATCAGTCATGCAGCGACTTTTTAGATTGAATACTTACACAGATATATTTAACAAAGAAAAAATGTGGCTATGTCATCCTCATTACATTCAGAAACGTGGCTTGATAATGAATAAAGTGTATTTTGATAAGATTTCTTTTTTAGGGGAAGTGGGAAAGTATGTCCCTGATGGATTTTGCTTTTCAATAGCACGTTATTGAACCAGTTCACCAAAATGCATCTTGAAGAGTCAAAAAGCCTTCATTCATAAGTCAAATCATATCTACAGGCCAAAACAAAGGAAAAGGGAGAGGATGACAGTGGAAAGTGATACCCACAAATATTACCAATAAAAGTTAGACTCAGATGCTGTAGCATTTAAAGCCACAAACCTTAGGATGTAATAAGAAAGGGAATTTTCCAAATGTAAAGAAGTCCCAGGAGAAATTATCCATTACTAGTAAAAAGAATATGAGGTGTACCTCTTCTGGGTTTGTATATTTCTTAAATCCTAACAAAACATTCTAATCCATCTCACAGGGGGATTCAAAGCAAACTCTCAGTGAGGGAAGTAGAACTGTATTTTATCTACTTCTGTCATAATTTAATGTCACTTACCTAGTTTTGTTTTCCCACAAAGAATCCAATTGCACCTCCTTTCACACAGAAGGCTACTCCAGGTTAATTATGTGCAAGCCCAGGAATGGGAGTCTAGAGATTTGCGCTCTGCCATTCACTTCCTCTCCATGTGCCTGTTACTAATCAGTTAAACGGGACAAAAATATTCGCCCTTCCTATCTTGCTAGTTTGTGACAGGCTTCAAAGAGAGATGGTAAATGTGAAAGTAGTTTGGAAAGTGTGACAGGAGCAGGACCTAATTGATTTGATCCATGATGATGCACATATTACATCCCCTAGACTAGTGGTCGGCAAACTGCAGCTCGCAAGCCACATGCGGCTCTTTGACCCCTGGAATGTGGCTCTTCCACAAAATACAACAGCCTGGGTGAGTCTCTTTTGAAGAAGTGGTGTTAGAAGAAGTTTAAGTTTAAAAAATTTGGCTCTTAAAAGAAATTTCAATCGTTGTACTGTTGATATTTGGCTCTGTTGACTAGTGAGTTTGCCGACCGCTGCCCTAGACAATGAGAATGTGGATGTTGGGTATCAGGAAGTCCCACCAGCTTAGGGACATCTTTGTCTCATTGAAGGATCAGAACATTGCCAGGTACATTTGAGATCACAGGACACAACCAAGACTGGAAGCCATGTCTCCTAAGCCGGCATTCTTTTTTTAAAAAATATATCTTATTGATTTTTTTTACAGAGAGGGGGAGGGATAGAGAGTTAGAAACATCAATGAGAGAGAAACATCGATCAGCTGCCTCCTGCACATCCCCTAATGGGGATGTGCCCACAAGCAAGGTACATGCCCTTGACTGGAATCAAACCTGGGACCCTTCAGTCCACAGGCCAACACTCTATCCACTGAGCCAAATGGGTCAGGGCCTAAGCCAGCATTCTTTTTGCTGATTCTGATACCTCCTCAAACAACCCCGCTCTGCCTGTGCAACAGCAGCCCTGCAAGATGACAGCACCTATAGGGTAACACAAGCCACAGCCCCGTCAAGACGGAATGCATTATCTGTGGCCTCTGGCTTGAAGATCCTCTCAATCCTCCAGGACTCTATTAACCCAAGAATTTCAAGGCAGAGGTATCACTGGCATCCTTGCTACCAATGCTGGTCACTCTTCCCCAGAAAAGGACGTTTTGGAGTCATCGATAAGCATACAGGGCCCAGCCTTGCAGCAGTTTCTTCTAGCAGCCCTTGCAGAGTTCACAAACGCTGGCATCCTGCCCCAGAATGACCTCTGACCTTGCCAGCTGCTCCTGGAACACAGCAAGCAAGAAAATCCTATTTCATCTCTGCAAAGGTGAAGGATTTCCGATCATGAATCCTCATGGCACTACACAGGTGAGTTGCTTAAAAAAAAATGCATTTGTATGTGTAAGCATGGCCTTCCCTTGCATTGAATCTTTTGCATTTTTTAAAGGTGAGTTAGTTGTATGTTCTGACACTATAAATGGTATTTCAATGATCTCCCATTTGCTTGGTGTATTAACCAATAGAGTACATTCAGGGCAATCAAGCTATATCTTTATCAGAGAAGCATACAGTGCTTCCGTAAGCCCTGCTGTCATGGCACTGTTGTCTGCTCAGAGTCTTACAATGTTTGCCAAATAGATCATAGGCATAAAATAACCCATATTCAGTTTCTGGGGGAAAATATTAAAAACTAGAGGCCCAGTGCATGGCATTCGTGCACTGGCAGTGGGGGGGGGGGTAAAGGGTGGTTCCCTTCAACCTGGCCTGCACCCTCTTGCAGTTCAGGACCCCTCAAGGGGTCCTTAGCACTGCCACAGAGGCAGGAGAAACGCCCACCACTGCTGCTGTGCTCGCCAGCCTCAAGCCCAGCTTCTGGCTGAGCGGCACTCCCCCAGTGGGAGTGCACTGACCACCAGGGAGCAGCTCCTGTGTTGAGCATCTGCCCCCTGGTGGTCAGTGTGCATTATAGCGATTGGTGGTTCTGCCATTTGGTCAATTTGCATATTAGGGTTTTATTATATAGGGCTAGAGGCCTGTTGCAGGAAGATCTCTGCAAGAATAGAGCTTCCTCAGGCCTATTCCTGCAAGAATAGGGCTTCCTGTGGTTTCTGTTGCCCTGCCTACTTCCCTCCTGTCTCCACTGCCCCACCTGCTTCCCTCCCATCTCTGCTGCCCCATTTGCTTCTCTGCAGCTTTACTCCCTTCTACAGAGCTTGGCTTCCTTCTACACTGTCTTTAGTCTTCACTCTGTGCTGCGTATGCAAATTAACTGCCATATTTGTTGGGTTTATTTGCATATTCTCTCTGATTGGCTGGTGGGTGTAATGGCGGGATGGTCAATTTGCATGTTTCTCTTTTATTAGTATAGATAGGGTAATCACCATAATGCAGTCCATCAATGGTTTTCTCATTTTGCTTCTTCCCAGATATTTTATGTAGACTTGATGTTATGAGTCACATAAAAGGACATTAGTTCACAGTGATTAAATGCTAATTGATAGCCACAGTTTATTAAGTGTCAATTATGTCCCAAGCCTCTAGCCTACCCCACCTTTCATCTGACAACAATGAGATAGATGCTGTTGACCCATTTTGCAGTTAAGATAACAATGATACAGGGAGATTGCCTGGCTCAGGTTATACAGTTAGTAAGTGGCAAAGCTGAGGTTTGAATCCAGATCTATTTGGTCTCAACACCCATTCTGACTCCCTCTTCTTATTCTATTTCTTAAAATGAATTAATGGTGTGACATTGGTTAATACAATTATATAGGTTTCAGGTGCACAATTCTATAATACATCATCTGTATCTTATAGTGTGTCACTACCTAAAGATGAATTTCCTTCTATCTGCCTCCCTCTTATAACAAGCAGTTAGACGTCTCCAGAATCTGGATGTGAGTTAGTCAATAATAGGAATGAAGCAAATGCAAACAGTAATGAGAACACGTTACCTTCCTACCTTGGAAATATCCACTGAACTTTCCATCTCCAAGGCCACTAATTCACAAGGATGTGAGAAGAAGCAAAATGACCGTATGAAAAATCCAAGCAGTACACTGGAGAGGTTAAGAGCTATGGCTTTGACCTCAGTCACCTTGGGTTGGAGCCCTGTCTCTACCTGATACTAGTTAGTTGTGTGATCCCACTTAACCACTTTAAATCTTATATCCTTCACCAAAAAATAGGAAAACATCCTTATAGACTTGAATAATACCAACTGTGCAGTCTACGTAACACCTGGCATAGTGTTGCGTGTTCAACAAGAGCTATTTTTATTGGAACTTTTGCTGTTAGGTTGCTGTATAAAAATAAATGACACTATCAGTAAAAAGAAAAAAATCACAGCTTGTGGTTTAACTGGTTTTTGTTGGCGCCTAATGGCTCTACACCTCTTGATGTAAGAGGGCCTTAAAAACAAAGAGTGGCTATCAAGAACTGGGTTTCTACTTTCCAGAACAGATGTTCTTATTGGGGCTTAGCTAACCCTGAAGTCTAATCGGATGGCCCTGTGTAGAACCCACTGGATTTCTCCTGCCTGATTAAGTAGGCCAGTGCTGCTGAGAGTGTGAGGTTAGTGTCTAGAATTTCTAATTGATGTCAGTCTCCAAACCACACATCCTATCTTATTTTTACACTAGAGGCTTGTTGCACAAAGAGATTTGTGTAATAGGCCTTTCTTCCCTTGGCTTCCAGCACCAGTTTTCCTCCAGCACCTGGGACCCAGGTCTTCACTCCAGCCGGAGTCTGCCATCTTTGTCTTCACTGCAGATTCCAGAGTCTGCAGTCTTCATCATCTCTGTGGCCGGAGTGCTGCTCCTGTAGATCTCTTCACCCCTCCTCCCCCCACCTCTCATAGCAGGCGTCCTACTCCACCCAGCCACTCCAGGCCTGGAGCAGCTGGGCACTGCCATCTTGGTCCTTCTAATTTGCATATTCCCTCCTGATTGGCTGGTGGGTGTAGTGGGGGTATGGTTAATTTACATGTTTGTTTATTATTAGATAATATAATAAAAGTATAGCTCTCATTTCTACCATTCACAAACTCTTTTTTAAAAAATGTGCTTTATAAGGTTACTGAAAATAAAGAAGCAGCCTGGCCCCACCCAGAGCTGAAATGGGGACCATCTCCCAATAGGTCTCTTGCCCAAGAAACCCTCTCTACCAGACTTTCATTCAATCTTGCCACTTATGACTTAATCTAAGAGAAAATGTAGATGTCCCCTTATCTTAGTTATCAAGACAAAATGAATTAAAATATCTATAGTGCCATGCACATAATGCCTAGCGAGATATAACCTACTGGCATTATAGTTCTTGAAACACCACTTTGGCTAGATGACTTGGGAATTTTATTAAAAAGGCATTTTGATCAAATAACTTTGCAAGATACTGGATTAAATAAAGTTGAAGGGCTTTTTTGATGCAGGACTTCTCAGAGCTTTTAAAATGCTGATGTATATTATGAAGGTCTAAGAGAAAAGCATGATATACAGTGTTTCTCAAAAGTATTTGATGATATAAATCTTTATCGTGAGTAAAATATATTAGAGTATCTCATGGATATTCTCTGGAACACACTTTGGGAATTATTATATCAGATTCTCTAGTAGAAAAATAGCAAGAAACAGAATTTGAGACTAAATATTTCCCATAATTATAGGTATTGAAGAAATATGGACTATCACAAGAAAGTAACTATTTAAAGATCTAATTATTGAGATAAAATGCAAGGGGAAAAGATGGAGCCTTAAACTTTTAGAGTCCAGCATTTGGGTCAAGGTCAGAGAGACCTGGAGTGTTGGAGAGCAGACCCTGCCCGATACCTGATGCAGCTTGTAGGAGAGTCCAGGCCCCGGTCAAGGTCGTGCTCCCCACGCCAGGGTTCAGGCTTTGAAAAGAAACACATTGTGTATGGTGATGTGCAGTTACGCATTAGAGTCTGCCCTTCAGAGTGTCACAGGCAGAGTGGCTTAAACAACAGAAGTTTCTTTTTCTATCCTTGTGGAGGCTGGATGTTCAAGATGAAGGTGACTGCAGGGTTAGTTTCTTGAGTTCTCTCTCCTTGGCTTAGAGATATCTGTCTTCTCCCCTATCCTCACACAGACTTTCCTCTGGACACGTCTGTGTCCTCATCTCTTCTTCATGTGAGGACACCAGTCACTGCATTAGAGCCCAGCCTAATCACCCCATTTTAATTTGATCACCTCTTTAAAGACCGTCTCCAAATACACTCCCACTCTGAGGTTCTGGTGGTTAGGACTTCAACTTATGAATTTTAGGCAGAGATAAGTGATGACTCGATTCATCCCTTATCACCAGGTATAACTTCTCACTGGCCTCCTGAAAAATGTGAGAAGTTACTATGGGTCCTGCTCAATTTCCTGCATCACACACACACACACACACACACACACACACACACACACACTGAAGCCTTCTTGCTAAGTTATCTATCATGTTTCTTTTTTTTTTAAATATATTGTTATTGATTTCAGAGAGGAAGAGAGAGATAGAAACATCAATGATGAGAGAGAATCATTGATTGGCTGCCTCCTGCACGGCCCCCTCTGGGGATCAAGCCCACAACCCTGGGCATGTGCCCTTGACCAGAATCCAACCGGGGACACTTTGGTCCGCAGGCCAACGCTCTATCCACTGAGCCAAACCAGCCAGGGCTGACGCTTCTTGCCCATTTTTCCCAAACACTTTAGCTTTTATGCTGTCTTCCCCAAAATTAGAGAGCTTCTGTGACTCAGGCCCATTAGTGCCATCCAGCATCCCTTTAAGGAGAGCTGCAGTGACATGGTGTTTCCCTGCTGATTCCCTGCGCCCACCCTTAAAGGGTCTCTGTAGCTCTGTTCCCACCCACCTTCTCTAGACTCAGTAACTTCCTTAGCTGCCAGGGGTCTCCCATAACATTACAGGGATTTAAAACCTCGAAGATGCCCATGTGGTGTTAAGGGGGGGCGTCTTCATTTACCACTGGGACACAGGACACTCAGGATTTGGTGACAGTTCACAGATCTGCAAACCAAGCTAAGTTAGCAGAGGCCTCATTTACCTGGCACAGCGAAGGCCATTGTCCTCACACACCTAAAGCAGAATGGCTGTTTGCGGCTCACCTGGAGCTGGGACCTGGCTGGAGGGCATGGCAGGTGTTTCGTCTCTGAAATGGAAAGCAGGAGACTCTTTCCCTTTCTAACTACCTCGTCATGTGATCAAAGCCATAAGGGGAAAAAGAAAATATGGAAAGTTGCAATCTTTTATGCCTGACCTCCCGATAGCCTATATGTTTTAGGGACAGATAACTTCCTAATGAGACTTCATAATAAAGCTTTCATGGCTCTGAGAAATATTAACTTCCTCAGTCCTTCTGGGTACATCGCACAGACCCTGCAGTGATAGCGACAATATCCCAAAGATTTAGCTTCTCGGTAATAATGGGGAAGAGCCTTCGCATTGCCACGGGCCAAAACTATATTATTTGAAATGAAACCTCTCATAAATATCCAACTATGAAGTCACTATCTATCAGCCGCTGCTCTATAAACAGGGCAGGCTACAGCTCGCTCTGCCAATATCAGAGCTGCCACCCAGGGATTCTGGGTCCAGAGCTCACAGGTGAAATGGGCTTTTGCTCTGTTGGCCAGTTCTCAGGTGCCACGCTGGCTTGGCACCTGAGAACTGGCCAACAGATGGCCAGTTCTTGAGGATGGCCCAAGTAGGGAGGCTTGGTGGGGTCTGATTTCTTCACTCATTTCCTTCTGGCCAAGAGCTTAGGCCTCCTGCGGGCTCAGCAGCTCTCTCCTGGGCGGTAGAAAAGATGGGACCTGCTCTTTAGAAAGAACACTGTAGCTCCCAGCGGCTCACTCTCTGTCTCCTCCTCTTTGCCACACCTTCTGCCATGCCCTGGTGACAGCGCCAAACCCTGGACTTCTTGCCCTCACTCTCCTCGGAGCACTGGTGCGTCTGCTTTACCGCAGTTCGGTTCGGCACCAGACATGCTGGGGGAGGCCTGTGTGCTGCACTTTGGGAAACGGTGTGAGCCCATCAGTAGTAGCCCTGCTGTGGTTTCTCTTTGCACATCTCTGACCCAGAGCCTGGACCGTGACAGTCACCTACCACCTGTGTGACAAGCTGACCTCAAGTCAGGATTGTTTTTTCAAGCTTGAAGGTTTTTAAGTAGGAAAATAACACGATATCAGTTTTATGTATTTACTTATTAAATATATTTTTTTCTTAATTACAGAAAGGAGGGGAGAGGGAAAGACAGAGAAACATCAAGGATGAGAGAGAATCATTGATTGGCTGCCTTCTACACACCCCACACTGGGGACCGAGCCTGCAACCCGTGCATGTGCCCTGACCAGCAGCAATCAAACCCTGGCCGCCTGGTTTATAGGTCGACACTCATCCATGGAGTCATGGTGGTTGGGCATGATTTGGGTTTTAGAGAGTGACGAGGAACAACATAGAAGCTGGAGGGAAGGGAGTAGAGATCAGAGGCGAGGGGACTAATGGTGCCTCCTTTATTTAAAAATTTTAAAAACACATTATACTAATAGCAGGACAAGGAAATGGGGGTCCACAGAGGGAAAGCGGCTTCCCCAGCTCACCTGGCTGGGCAGAGGCAGAGGTGAGGATCCCACAGCCCTATAATTTCCAAGTGCCGTGTGCAGATCCCGGTGGGTCACCTCCGTTAGCCCTCATCTGCCACCCACTGGCCCCTTGGTGAGGTAGCCACCACTGTGCGTCCTTCTCCCACTGGCCTACAAGCCTAACTTCACCAAATCTGACCAACACTTCTCTAATTACCGCTACCAGAACTTCTCTGATCTTTGACTTATTCCTAGAGCTCTGGATCCATTCAATGCCTTTAATAGCCTTAATGAGTTGTGTATTCGAGGATGGCATGCATTCTTTCTACAAATATGTACATTGAGTACCTACTATGTGCCAGGCACCGTGCTAGGTGCAGAGGCGTACAGTAAACTGACCGTCAGAGAAGCAAACATGTACACAAATTAATACCAATTAGTGCCATTAAGGAAATAGAGAGGATTGCAGCTATAGGATAATGACCCCAAGGGACGTTCCTTTGGTATTGAGAATTTCAGGTGTTGTGGCAAATCACAAAGGGGAGAGGTTAGGGGACATTGGTGACCTTTCTAGTGGGCCCCTAAATATACCAGCTTCCCTGTAAAAAATAAAACCTATCTCAGCACTCCCCAGCTAGCATCCCTCAGCGCTTTCTCTCAGCCTTCAGGATAAAGCCCAAACCCCTTAGCATGACTCACAGGGTCCTCCAGGTGGGGCTTCCAGACTCAGCATTGTGTCCACCCCTCCCCCATCCTTTGCACTCGGCTCTGGCCATTCTGCATCCACCTGACTGCCGGTCCCCTTCCCCACCGCACCCGCGTGACTCCTGCTTCTCTGTCAACGCTCAGACTAGAGTTATCTGCGGGAAGCCCTCCCCACCCTCTGCGGGCCTTGGTACTGTCCCTCGGTGTTCTCTTAGGCCTGTGGTCCGCAAACCGCAGCTCGCGAGCCACATGCAGCCCTTTGGCCCCTTGAGTGTGGCTCTTCCACAAAATACATGGCCTAGGCGAGTCTGTTTTGAAGAGGTGGCGTTAGAGGAAGTTTTAAGTTTAAAAAATGTGGCTCTCCAAAGAAATTTCAATCCTTGTCGTGTTGATACTTGGCTCTGTGGACTGAGTTTGGCGACCACTGTTTTAGGCTTGTCGGCTGAATTGTGTGCCCTCAGCATTCCCCCCAGCACCGCAGAAAGCGATGGTATTTGGGGTGGGAGGAGTGTTCAAAGAGATAATTAAGTTAAAATGAGGTCATTTGGGGTGGGTCCTAACCCAGTAGGACTAGTGTCCTTAGAAAGAGATTAGGACGGACACAGACACACAAGAAAGACTGTGTGAAGACAGAGCGAGAAGGTGGCCATTTGCAAGCCAAGGACAGGGGTCTCAGAAGAAACCAACCCTTGATCATGAACCTCCAGCCTCAGAAGCCTGAGAAAATGAATTTCTGATGCTTAAGACACACACGGTCTGTGGCACTTGGTTGTGGGGACCCTGACAAACTCATACCCTCAGCAGCCTGTGTAAGCCTTCGTGCTAGGCTTGCTTCACGGGCGTTGGTCCAGAAACCTCATCTTTTTAAATCCTTACACCCCTTGTTGAGCGTAGGACTGGGCATGTGGTAAACTTGCAGTGTTTGCTGAAGGAAGGAAGGAAGGAAGGAAGGGAGGGAGGGAGGGAGGGAGGGAGGGAGGGAGGAAGGAAGGAAGGAAGGAAGGAAGGAAGGAAGGAAGGAAGGAAGGAAGGAAGGAAGGAAGGAAGGAAGGAAGGAAGGAAGGAAGGAACTGTGTGTTCTGCTGGCTTGGAAGGCATCTTCCACGCAACGTGGCTGCTGCACCCCGGAGAGTGGGCTGGCCTCGGAGGGAGAATGAAGGGAGCCAGCGCTGAGATCCCAGAGCAGCGATCGGGATCTGGGAAAACGCCAGGTCACAGCGGCAACCCCGGTGGCACAGATCCGCGGTGTTTCCCAGTTCTTTGCAAACACGGTTCATTGCGCGCACAGAGAAGAATGGCATCATTACTTAATCCAAAGCACAATCACAACAATAGATTGCCCGTGTGCGCGCCCGAGTCCCCTGCAGAGAATTTAATGTGCATGTTGCTTTTACCCACATATACAGCCGAGGCGGTGGGCATGGGGGCCAGCCCGCGCGCTCAGGGCCTGGGAAGAGAGAACATGGATGCCTGTGGTTGTTTTAACAGGAAAAGGGGGGCGGGGGGGGTGGCGGAGAGAGACAATAGAAAGCCCAAGGGTATAGCTGCAATTCCACTTAAGACTAATGCATATCTTCATTTTCGTCCTCGGTAATAATCCAAAGAGATATCTGACGTCGCTGAAAGACTGCTGTCATCTCTGGTAGGTGCTCATCAATTATTATTAAGTATTGCACGGTTCAGGTCAAGATATAATATGTCTGAGAAAAACCGTGGCGCCTCCTTTTAATCTTGCGTAGAAAACAATTAAAGTATATAAAGCACATTATTAAAATATGTAAAATTTATAATTTAATTATAAGATTGCATAGCTTTATGATCTAATAGTTCTGCTGTATTTTGCATATTAGTGAACAATTGCTTTCTTAAAGCACACAGTAGAATCATTTACTTGATGCTGGAGAATAAGTTAATTATGGATTCCCTGTATATGACTAATGGATTTAATAATCACTTTACTGTAGAATTAACTTATACTTCCCTGTGCTTATAGCACTAATGATGATATTCATAAAAGTTATATTTTTTAAAAATGTAAGATTGGCACAGAAACCGAAACCAATGTACAACTTGGTTTTAGAGCCAGCAGTTCTGAATAGATAGTTCAGAGCCATCAAGGCCTTCTCTTTGCTCCACAATAAATCATACACACCCTCTCCACTCCCTACCCCACCACCAGCCCTGCCTCCATTGGCTTTATTAAGGGAATTTATTTTATTTAAGGGAAGACGAAATGCTTGCCAGATGCATTTAGTGAAGCTCCTGATTTTTTTTTTTTTTTACCTCGGTTGTTGCCTACAACAGGATTATTCACTTAGACCCACGTCATGGGGCTCTGGAAACCCTCCTATGTGCTGAGATCATATCATGTCGGGATGTCAAGTACCTCTTTTTCCCCCTCAGTTTTAGTCCCTTGAAGCCACTCATTTTTCTCCTTCAGCCCAAAGAAACAGCGCTGGTGGAAGGTGTAGCAGGAACATCCTTTGTTTCAAGAGGAGAGCCCCTAGCACTGCCTTCCTCAACTTTTATCTTTCCTTATCACCACCATCACCTCATCATCATCATCATTATCTTCTTCATCACCACTACCATCATCATCACCACCATCATCACCACCACCACCATCATCACCACCACCATCATCACCCTTATTAGCACCATCACCTTCTTCTTCATTATCATCATCATCATTGCCATCACCATCATCACCACCACCAACATCATCACCACCACCATCATCATCACCACTATCATCATCATCACCACCACCATCATCATCACCATCATCATCATCACCACCATCATCATCATCACCACCATCATCACCACCACCATCATCACCATTATTAGCACCATCACCTTCTTCTTCATTATCATCATCATCGTCACCACCACCATCATCATCACCACCACCATCATCACCACCACCATCATCACCACCACCATCATCATCACCACCACCATCATCACCACCACCACCATCATCACCACCACCACCATCATCACCACCACCATCATCACCACCACCATCATCACCATTATTAGCACCATCACCTTCTTCTTCATTATCATCATCATCATTGCCATCACCATCATCACCATCACCATCATCACCACCATCATCATCACCACCACCATCATCATCATCACCACCATCATCATCATCACCACCATCATCACCACCACCATCATCACCATTATTAGCACCATCACCTTCTTCTTCATTATCATCATCATCATTGCCATCACCATCATCACCACCACCATCATCATCACCATTATTACCACCATCACCACCTTCTTCATCATCATCGCCATCACCATCATCACCATCATCACCATCACCACCATCAGCTGGGTTATTCTTCCTCATAGAATTCAGCAATGGAAGATCTGACTTTTTTTCCCCAGCTCTGCCAGTTTACCAGTGAGGATGACCTTAGCTGAGTCAGTAAGCCTTTCCAAATCTATTTCCATTGCTTTAAAAGTGAAAACTGACTCTGAAAGGGCTTTGTCCACTAACAGCTTCTAGATACAGGCTGTGTATTAGTACAGCGCCCCCTTCTGCCCAAATATGCATCACGCACCCCTCCATGAATTACACTGCTGTTTCTAGCACGGCATCTGAATATTCTGGAAGAAAAGACCTCTGGCTTATACTTTGATATACTGCACAGAGCTATTCACAAAGTTTGTGCTTACTAAATACCTGCAGATGAGCTTATTTGAAAGAATATAAATTAAATTCTTCATTCACTCCCTGGGGACCTAAAGGATTGTCATTTCCTTTAGGTCAGATATTGGTAGCTATAGATGTGAATCTTTGAATCTCTATCACCCTGTCCCATTCCACCACCAATAACTTCCAGAATACTGCTCTGCGGAGCTTGTGAAGGTCATAAGTGGTGATGAGAGGCTGCAGGAAATGCAATTTAGCCCCTAGCGGGACTTGGAAGGTCTAAGAGCATGTGCATCACCTGGGGATCCTGTTTAAATGCCCAGACTAACTGAGGGGTGGGGCAGATTCTCCATTTCTAACAAAATCCGGTGAGACAGGCGAGCTGCCACACCCAACCACACTTTGAGTAGCAAGAGCCTAAACTTTTTGTGGAACAACCTTGAAATGATCCCTCTTTAATTTTATACTCAGAAAACTCATTACAATTATATAATTTTTCATGGAAGAAGCAAATGTTTACATGAGGCAATCTCTACTACTCAGGAATAATTTTATTACTCTTTTCCTGTTGAAATACTGAAAATCACCATCTTTTATTCTTATCTCCACTTCATCTCCATTTCATCTCATAGTCCCTTCTCCTCTTCAACCTGCTCCACAAACTAAAATGCACTGGGAATTACACTAGTATAACTGCTTCCCTGATGTTCAGGCATTATTTGCTTCTCATATCCTATATAATAAAAGGCTAATATAATATGCAAATTGATCACATATTTTCACTCCAGTTCCAGGTGAGACTCTGAGTATATGCATAGTGAACAACTGGTCACTATGATGTGCACTGACCACCAGGGGGCAGACGCTCAATGCAGAAGCTGCCCCCTGGTGGTCAGTGCACTCCCACAGGGGGGGCACCACTCAGCCAGAAGTCCTGAGCTGGGCTCACAGCTGGTGAGTGCAGTGGCAGTAGCAGGAGCATCTCCCGCCTCTACAGAAGCACTCAGGATGTCTGACTGCCGGCTTAGGAGCAGGCCTAAGCCGGCAGTCAGACATCCCCCCAAGGGCTCCCAGACTGTGAGAGGGTGCAGGCCAGGCTGAGGGTGGAGGCCTCCCCCAGAGTATACGAATTTCGTGCACTGGGCCTCTAGTGTTAAATAATATCTCAAACATGCGGGAATATTGTATGCCTTACAAAGGGCTTGTATGCACTACTTCATAAAAATAAGTTCATATCTAGAGAATCTTACCTACAAATAGACAAACATATAAATTGACCATACCTCCACTATGCCACCAGCCAATCAGGAGTGATATGCAAGTTAGCCCAACAAAGATGGAAGTTAATTTGCATACTCAGCCACCATGGCAACAGCGCAGGCATTCTGCCCCACCCCCAGTCTCTCAGGGCTTCTGGCACCTTGGGAAGGAGGGGCCGGAGTGGAAAGAGACAGCTCCTGGAGCTGAAAGAGGCGGCTCCAGGCCCTGAGTGGAAAGGGGCTGGGCCATAGTGAAAAGGTGGTACAGAGAAAGAAAAGCCTATTCTAGCACAAATCTTCATGCATTGGGGTGAGATTCACCTGGGTACAAATCTTGGTTCTGCTACATATTTTCAGTCTTGGGCAAGTTTTTAACCTCTGTTTAAATGTTCTTATTTGTCAAAGTGGGGAGGGTTAGCTAGCCATGCCAGGAGTTAGTTATTTGGATCAATGTTGGGGTTGTGAGGCTTCAAAGGAAACCAGCCAAGACTGGGAACAAAAGGACACCTCATTATGTTCCTTCCACACTCACACCCAGAAGGCTCTCTTACCTGCTTCATTATTCAAGGATCGCTCAGGCCCAGGTCCTGTGACAATTGTCCTTCTTCAGAATGGCAAGTGGCATCAGACATTGTTTCCTCCTCCCTTCTCTATCTCCCCAAACTTTCAAACTCCCCTGTGAAACCTGCTGCTTTTGTGAAGTATACAGCTGGTATTTGATACCTAGATTTCAAGTGATCAAACAAGACATAGTAACAAATCTAAGAAAAATGACACCAGCCCTTTGAAGAAAATCCAAATCAATTCCCTTCCCCCACGCCTTCCTTGAGCTTCCCCCTTTTCCACCTGCTACTTTACCTCATCTATCATACTTAGACAGAAATCCATACGTCTAGTTGATATTGCTGTTTCTTAGGCAACAGCCAGGCCACTTAGCAAGAGTCTGAAGCAAGCCAATGGGATATTCTGCCCAGGGAGATAGTCGGCCAAAGGTTACTGTGCCAGAGCAGGTTAATTATTCTAAGAGGACTTACTTCTTACTCTAATTATTGATTGCTATGAACTAATAAAAAGACTGCTATGTATTAAGTGTCTTTATCCCCTAGAAGCTTTTACATATATATCTCATCCTCATCACAACTATGCAAAAGGTTTTCCAAATTTAAGGAAATTTTAAGATCACATTGGCATAGTTATTTGCCCAAAGTTATAAGCTGGTAATAGGCAGTGCCAAGATTCAAACAAGGTTTAAGTGGTGATCTGATTGTGTTCTGTTACTTTTCATTTAAAATGTGTGTTTTGCTGAGTACTATGTCCATATAACACTAAAGAGTTCCACAAGACTTTGAACACATAGCAGTAGTCCCTTGCTACTCCCTTCCCCACCTCTAATTCTCATTCTCCAGAGAAAACCTCTCTTGGATGCTTGGTCTGCTAGTTACCTCTATATTTCTTTTACAGTATGTTTATTATTTCTCAATTTTTTAAGTTTTGAATTATGATTGACTTACTACTATGAAAGATGAGAATTTACCTCTCAATCACCATGCCCCTGTATTTTCCCTCTTCCCTTCTCCTAATCCTATCTAATAAAATGGTAATATGCAAATTGGCCATCATTCCAACACACAAGATGGCCTACAGGAGAGGCCAGTTGGGGGAATCAGGCCTGCAGAGGAGGGCAGTTAGGGGTGACCAGGCCTGCAGGGGAGGGCAGTTAGGGGCAATCAGTCCTGCAGGGTAAGGCAGTTGTGGAGGACCAGGCCAGCAGGAGAGGGCAGTTTGGGACAACCAGGCCTGCAGGGGAAGGCAGTTGGGAGGGACAAGGTCTGCAGAAGAGGGTAGTTTGAAGGGACAATGCCTGCAGGGGAGGGCAGTTGGGGGTGACCAGGCCAGTAGGGGAGGACAGTTAGGGACAATTAGGTCAGCAGGGAAGTGGTTAGAGGATGATCAGGCTGTCAGGAAGAAGCAGCTAGGGACAATCAGGAAGGCAGGCAGGCAAGCAGTTGGGAACCAGCAATCCTGAATTGTGAGAGGGATGTCTGACTGCCCATTGGTGATACTGGGCCTAAACAGGCAGTTGAGCATCCCTAAAGGGGTCCCAGATTGGAGACGGTGCAGGCTGGGCTGAGGGACATCCCCTGCCCCCCGTGCACAACTTTTGTGCACTGGGCCTCTGGTATCCTATCTAATAAAAGAGTAATGTGCAAATTGACCGTACCTTTGCTACACCAAATAAGCCACGCCCACAAGGCAATCAGGAGCTATATGCAAATTAACACACAACCAAGATGGCTGCTGCCCATGGCAGGCCAGGCCAGGCAGGCAGTGATTGGCCCAGATTGCAGGGCGATTGCTTTGCTGGGTGCCTCAGGCAGGCTGGACCAGGCTGGGGGTGTGGCCAGGCAGCATGGGCCCAGATCCCAGGGCAATGGCTTTCCTGGGTGCCTGAGGCCAGGAGTGAAAAGGCCTCACAAAGAGGCCTTTTAGCCCAGCCTCATGCAGGCCGGGCATGGCCAGGCAGTGATGGGCCCAGATGCCAGGGCGATGGCTTCCCTGGGTGCCACAGGCTAGGGATGGGCAGGCCAGGTGGGCTGGGGACGTGGCCAGGCAGCCATCTGCCTGGATAGGAGGGAGATGGCTTCGTTGTGTGCCCCAGACCAGGCAGGGCTGGGGGTGTGACCAGGCAGCGATTGGCTCTTATCGCAGGGCGATCTCTTTGCTGGGGGCCTTTTCTCCCCTGTCCCTTTTCTCTCCAAGAGGCCTTTTCTCCCCTGGCATCGGGCAGGCCAGGTTGGGCTGGGGGCGGGGCCAGGCAGTGATTGGCCTGATCACAGGGAGATGGCTGGCTGAAGTCCCCTGGCCGAAGTCCCCTGCCCAAGGATGAAAAGTCTCGGCTAGAGGCTTTCGGCCTTGGGCAGGCCGGGGGTGAGCCATCAGTAGGACATCCCCTAAGGGCTCCCAGTATGTGAGAGGGGGCAGGTTGGGCTGAGGGACCACCCACCCCCAGTGCACGAATTTCGTGCACCAGACCCTTAGTAATAATATAAGAATTTTTGTGAAGTTAAATCTATAGTGTTTACATTATTTGGACATATAAATATCATTCATAACTCAGCAGTAATAGCATAGTTTGATAGTTTTTCTTGTATAAAAGTTTTCCCTGGAATTAATAATTGCATCGCCATTCTCTTTCTTTAGTATTTCATGTTTTGATTACTAATTCATCCCTAGCTCTCTGCCAGAACTATAAAACTCTCAATATGGTTAAATGCATCAAGTGATTTATTGGTTTTCTGACTGTAAATATTTTGTTTTGCTCCCCCCACCCCCAACATTCAGTGTATAAGCCTAAACTACCAACCCACTCTGATCGCTCTCAACATTTGCTTTATTGATTGTGTTGGGCTCTGAGTAGTCTCTTTGATGCATATACTCAGTTTGGAAAGTTTTCTTCTATGGTTTCTTTGATAATTGCTCTGTTCTCTATTTTTATAATTTCTACCAGTTAGATGTTAGTCCTCTAGAAAAAAAAAATCCTCTATCAGATCTTTTCTTGCCTATCTTTTTGTCTTTTCAGCTTTTATATTGGATAATTTTTTTCAACTTTTCCTTTCAATTAGTGGATTTTTTATTTGTGATGTTTTATTTCTTTTTTTATTTCCAAGGTCTATATCTTATTATCTGGATATTTCTTTATCATGGCATCCTCTGAGTTCAAAATTCTGGGTGGGAGTGCAAAATTTTTTTTCTCTCTAAACATATTAATTTTAGTTTGTCTGGTTTTTTGTTTGTTTGTTTGTTTTTAAAAAGCTTCATTCTCTGCCTACACATTTTATTTCTTCTATTTTATCTGAGGTGCTTTCTTCTCACCTGTGTCACTTCACAGCACTCCTGAACGTGGCACAGGAAACTGTGTGTGCATGGACAGAACACTCAGCTACTGAGCTTCTGAAGAGAGTGATAGGAGGGCAACAAGGTGGTGGGTCAGCTCTTTTATTGGTTGATACTGGAAGTCCTCATCCAAAGCTTTTATCTCCCAGGGAGGTCAGTTTCTCTGCAGAAGGATCCTCTTGATTTCTTCCCTGGAAGGCATAAACCTGACTTCCAGCATCCTGGGAGCCCAGAAGGAAATGGGCAGAAGGTCTTCCTGTTGAGTAAACCTCCTGGTCTAGCACCTCACCCCTGGCCATAGCTGAGCTAACCTTGCAAGAAATTAAAAGCCTACTTGTTGTTGTTTTTTTTCTTAACCAGCTACCAGGGAATGAATGTTACTGCTTTATATGCTAACTTTCTTTTTTTTTTTAATATATTTTATTGATTTTTTTACAGAGAGGAAGGGAGAGTGATAGAAAGTCAGAAACATCAATGAGAGAGAAACATCAATCAGCTGCCTCCTACACACTTCCTACTGGGGGTGTGCCCACAGCCAAGGTACATGCCCTTGACCAGAATCGAACCTGGGACCCTTCAGTCTGCAGGACGACGCTCCATCCACTGAGCCAAACCGGATAGGGCTATATGCTAACTTTCAAAACCTCCTCTGCTTTCAGCCTCACTCCACATTTTCTCTGGAGGTTCCATTGCTTTCATACCTTGACACTCACGTTTCGAGGTGTGGGACATAGCTGGCTTGCTGTCACCTTCTACTACAGGCATCTGGCATTCTGCTCTCCCTGCTGTGTTAAACCGGTTACCACCCGTTTGCATGCTTTCCAACTTCCAACATTGTGTTGGCCTTCCTTTTTGGTATGAAGTCCTCTTCTGTTCTCTTTGACCTTATTGGTGTGTGTTTCCCAAATGCCTTCACTGTGATTTTCGAGGGATTGGAGCAGGGAACAGGAGTACATGTGAGAACTCATTTACCACATTTAACCAGAAGTCCCAGGCTTTATTCCTGCTTAGCAGTTACCAGTATGTTAGAATCACAGTGTGTTCAATAATGGCCTAAAGCCTCATTTGATCCTCCACTAAACAGAGGTCAGTTAGGTTGAGTCACAGATATTCTCCATTATGTCATAAAATAGTAGCCTCTGCGTATTGAACATGTTGGTCTAACTACTAAGACAAGAAGAGAAGAAGGGAGGGGAGGAGGGAGAAAAGTATGTAAAGTCTTCCCTTACATTTTTAAAATCACATGCGCAACAAACTTTACATCATTTTTCTTCATTAATACTTCTTGGGCTTCACTATTTGGTGGTATGAAAACAAACAATTCAATCCTCATACAATAACCATCTTGGGATTTGGCTTCCAGAACCAACAGGAGGCCAAAACGACACTTCCATTGCCAAGAGTACAGTTTGTTTTAAACCCAAAAGCTGTCCTGAGAAAGATGGCAGCCCAGAGGAGCATTTGTGGGTTTTAAACTATCCTATTTATCGTCTCTCGACTTGGAATCTGATGTCAATATTGGCTTGGAACCATCTCTAGCAGATTTGTGAGGGTTTTTTTGTTAGCTTTTTTTTTGTTTTTCTTTTTGGAAGGGAAAGAGGAAAAAGAAAAGAAGAAATGGGGATTTTTTTTCCTCTTGGCTTAAAACCAAGCTTCAAGTTCATTGCGTTTGAATGAAGCTCTGGTGAGCACACTGCTCTTTGCAGGCCTGCTCCGTGGTTTGCAGCGTCCCCGCTTTGCCCCGTGGAGAGCTGGCTGACGGCATTCAGGGAATGTGATGACTGAGGGAAACGTGATGTGGACCTGTGTTCCTCATCAGCAAACTGCCCATGTGGGACTTGTGTGGTTGCTGCTGCCACTGTGGAAGCAGAAGATCAACTTTGAAACTTGGACAGAAAAGAGTCATGTCATTGGTCATGGTGGGCACCAAGTGGCCTCCATCCTGGCTGCAGAGTTGCTGATTGGTGGAGAAACCCCTGATGCGTGAGGCATCTGAATGAACCAGGAAAGCATTTGTGGGCCCAAAGGAAAGACCTGTGAGAATGTCTCCGAGCCCGAGGAGTTAAACTCTCAGGAGAGCGCCAATTGTTAGAGAGCAGAAATTTTCAGCATGCTTCCTCTTAGTCGACTTAGCCTTGAATCCCAGCTACACCTCACAAAATAGCCTTGTGAGATAGAACACTGTCAGCTTTCTGAAGAACAGGATGACCCTGTAAATAACATGGTCATCAATAACATGACCCTGACATTACTTTAAGAAAACTGTTTTGTCTTAAATTACTTGCTCTGCAAAAACAAGATGTGGTAAATGTGCTGAAAAGCAGTCCTGCACAAAGGGTCGGGGTTGCTCTCTGGACTCCCTGCATGGAGAAAGGCAGAGCACTCCCCAGCCGGCTAATAAAGGCTCCCTAAATTTTAATTTGGTCTGGACTCCAGTGGCCATTCACTTGCGTTCACTCCACAACACAATAACAGCATGACCACAAAGGATCTTGTGAATCAGGTCCTACAGAATCCCCAAACTATTCGATGGAATTGAGAGGGAAAAAAAGCATATCAATCTGCACATAGCTTTTTTTACTTCTCACATTGACTATATGTGTTGAAATCATGTGAGAGCCTGGTATCTCTTTGTGGTTATAATCTGACTTAATTTTGATCTCCAGCAGGTCTAAAAAACTTAGGTATCAAAAACTACTTGCCCAAGGCTTGATTTAGTGCTCCATAGACAAAAATTATAGAAGAATGAAAAAACTAACTATAATAGAGTTCAACTATGTGACTTCACAATAGCAAATGGTTCTGTGTTTATATATTTCATAGTAATAACAGAATTTTCTTGATCTTTTCCACAGTTATGGCACAAAATCAACTAAATTTCAATTTAGTGATATCTAGATGGAATTAATAAGAATAAGAAGCAAAAAAATGCAAAGGCTTCGTAAAATAGGAATTATATTTGTGCTGGACACAACACATTTTTAAAAGTATGGGCATGGCACATAATCAATTGAATAAAATTTTGTTTTGGTGTGAGAATCAAAACATATCATTTGAAAGACTCACATGTAAATAGACTGTAAATATACATTACTTGATAAGTAAGGAGAAAAGACTTCCTAAGTCAACAGGAAATCATTTACATTTATTCTGGTGCACTTAAGAGCCCTAACAAGACAAAATAAAGTTCTTATAAGGCTGCATTTTCCTTGATAGGATAAAGAAGTCAATGTAAACAGAAAGCGACTATACTCATTGGGAAAGATGAAGAAAAATAAAGCAGTTACAACGCAACTTTCACCGATAGTTTTATAGCCCCATATTAATATAGCTCATTCTTAAAAAATGAGCCATTCCATTTCTTGCAGATTTTGAAATGTCCTCAAGCAATGCTCTCCAGAGCTCTAAATTGTTCATCAAACACTTCAAAATATAGATAGCTATTGATGAAATTGGGCACGCTCAACCATTACCTCATTACCTAGACTCCACCACGTGTTATCACAGGTTCACACTAGAAACACATGTATTTCAGAATATGATCATTGCCCTTACTTTTCAAAAGTCCATGGATGCACAGTAATTTCTGACAAGTAAAGATTTGAGATATCTAGAGGCAGATTCCCAGGATGAAATAAGTCTTCACCAGGAATGCCGTTATTGTAATAATGTCAACCCATTCTAATGCAATATTAGAATTGCAAATACAGATTCACAGTTTGCAAAGCACTGCAGTACTGGATGTGCTGAATTCCATAGGTTAGCAAAGAGAATATTTTGCCTAAGATCCATGTGTTCAAAATAACATCTTCACTCAGCTCAAACCTATTATTGTGAGTGTAGTCTGTTGTAAATGAGAAAATTAGTCATATTCTCCAGGGTAACAGAACCATAGTGACACTTGAAGTCTAATGATCTTGATATCATAATCGTATTTATTATTAATGAGTATGCATAAGACTAAGTTTTCCAATGTCCGCTTTCTTTCTTTTTTTTAATTTTTAAAGTTAGCATAGCCCTTCTAGTATCACTTTTAAGGCCATCCAAAGCTAGTTTTCAGAAATACACGTCTTTTGTAATCATTGGCTTACAATTCTCGGTGTACTTTGTGAGTACCTAGGGCTGACAGGATGAGTCCAGAAGGACTAGTGATGTCCACAATCTGAGAATACAAAATCTTAACCATACTTGACTTAGTCACCCCTTCCATACCCTCATTTCTACATGGATAATTGCACTCTGTGAAGTTCAAGTATAAGAAACTGAATTCAGAGAGTAGGATTCTTTCAGAAACTTGTGACAAACCTTTAAAAATTCACCACAGTTACAAAAACATGGTTAACCATTGCTCTGTTAATTTATGTTAATGCCTTCCTATAATGGTCTGAATTCACATGCTTTGCAAAATGAGCAATTTACCAACATAATTATGACTTCCTTACACTTACAGGAAACAATTTGCAGTTATTTTAACATACTAATGCATATACTTAGCAACAACAAGCTAAAATACTTCAAAATATTTTCAAGGCTGCATTTTTACTTAACTCTTACTCATTGTTCTTGAGCTAAATAATACAAACCTAATGGGTTTAACAGTCCATTGGGCATGAATTTCTTTGGGGTTTTGGCAGATAATTTGATGAATTGAGTTTGAACTTTGATCACGCTAGGACTATGGAAAATCTGTGAGACCTTTTGCAGGCAAGACAGGTAGATTAATCATGAGTGATATTAGCACAGGTTATTGTGAGTATATTGAGTTTGTAATATACAGGAAAATTAAAGGACCAGATTTGCCGATTGATATTAGCTGGAACAAGGAAGTCATATTAGTTTCCTTTAGCCAAGTGACTTGTAGACAATTCAGATTAAACTTAAATAGATTTGACTCAGTTAAGTCCAAGAAAAGGTTACTATTGTTAGCAATCAAAAAGTATTTCCAAAAGAGGACAAACAAAAAAGAGAAGTATTACCAAATATTTGGAACTTTTAGCACAAGCTAGGACAAAAAAAAAAATGGTGGTTAGGAGCGCTAAGCTAAGTTATCCATTCTTTCTGAGTTTTCTTGATATAAAATGTTCTCCCTAATGTTAAGGAACAATTCAACACCAATCCACTTTGGGTTTTAGTTTTTATCCCATTTATTTTTTATCTGATGTTCACAACCTAATTCTTCTAAAGGCTACTTGGAGTAGTTTTGCCCTTGAAAAAGGGGGATTTATGAGAGCTCTGCTTTTTTATTTGGTACCCTTGGCATCGACATTCCTGCTTTCCTAAGACAAAAAAAAATTTTTACTTTAATGTTAAATTGACTGATGGCCCATTCTGACTTCCTGAGAATACTACTAATGAAAAGCTACTTAATATTAAGAAATAGAAACTCTGCAATATAAAATTTATAAAAGCTTTCCACTTTTGTAGGACCATATTAACCTCTAAATCATTATACAATGTCAGCTTGTATCAATTGCTATATAGACTGACCTAAACAGTTAAATAAGTGGGCAAAAAAATTCATAGAGCTGGATTAAAGATGGCTTGTGTGGGTGTTTGTTTGTGGGGTTTTTTTTACCCTGGGCAATAATGAAGTCCATTTCCAAGATGTTATATCACTTAAGATAAAACTGAGCTATGTGACAATGATATTGCAATTTTTTTAGAAAAAAAGTTTTCGTATACATTATGAAGGTGGCCAGAGTGAAGGTGGCATCGGCAGCCAGGGGAATATATATATCTATATATCTATATCTATATCTATATCTATATCTATATCTATATCTATATCCATATTGAATTTTATCCTCTAAATACTTGAAAATATCCCATCAGGAAACTCATAGAAGTTAAGGATATTTAATGTGATTTTTAAAACATTAAAATAACACCAAAATAGAATTTATCATATTCTTTTTCTTTGTTGTTGTACTTCATTTCTGAATAAAGGAACTATTTAGATTTTGCTCTATTATTGAAATAAAATTTAAAAGCAAGTTATGGTGAAATATTTCCTTTGTAGGAAGACAAACATTTAAATCTGGGCTCTGCCATGTAACAATGTGAAAGGCCTTGAACAAGATGCATAACTTCTTTGAAGTCACCTGTAAGATTAAAAAAACAAAACAAAAAACATAAAACCTACCTTATCAGCTGGTGTTGTTAATCAGAATTTCACAAAGGTTAGTACATAACTTCAAAAATGTGTTCTTTTCTCCCATCCACATGGTGAAAATGAGATTCGAGATGTGGGTGAAAAGGGGCCGCGTGCTAACCTGACTAGCACAGGCAAGGCCTTGCAAACTCAGACACCTGAAGTATCGTAAAGGATGGTCTGAAATTAAAACTTTTTGTTGTGGTGGTTAAAATATATTTTATTGATTTTCCACAGAGAGGAAGCGAGAGGGATAGAAAGTCAGAAACACTGATGAGAGAGAAACATCAATCAGCTGCCTCCTGGACACTCCCTACTGGGGATGTGCCTGCAGCCAAGGTACATGCCCTTGACTGGAATCAAACCTGGGACCCTTGAGTCTGTAGGCCAAAGCTCTATCCACTGAGCCAAACCAGTTTCGGCTGAAATTAAAACTTTTTCATTAAAAAGCAGTTTATGGGGGGTAATCAAGTCGCTGACAAAGACCAACTTTGATCTTAACTGCCTATTGTCTTTTGGCATCAATGATAAACTACCTTTGGAATGTCAGGAGGATACAACCAACGCACCAGGGTGGAGACCACTAATTCCCTCGTTGTTATTTTTATTGTGTTTATTGTTGACTATTCACTATCCTGTACCCACTAAGTAAAAAAAGCATATGTCTATCATTTTAGTTTTTATCCAATCCCAGAGGTTTCCCTCCTTTGCTTTCTCCTGCCTCCCTAACCTATCACCAATGGATTTCATGTAACCCATTTACATCTCCTCCTTTGACAGTAATTTATAAAACTAGGTGAAAAACCACCATTCTCTGGCGTATTATCTCAATATGTTGAGATTCTGCTTCCTGGCAATGGTAGACAGTTTGGCTCAAACAAACTCACAAAAATTCTTTACATGAAAGCTGTGAATATGTCAGACTAAGTTAAGTGGGGGATGTTGAGAGAGAAAATAGGAAAATAATGGGGGAAAAGGAACCACATATCTGATAAGGGCTATGTCTAGAACATATAAAGAACTGTTACAATGCAATAATAACAAGACAAATAACCCAATTGAAAATGGACAAAGGATCTAAGGAGACATTCTTCCAAAGAAGAGATATAAATGGTCAATAAGCACATGAAAAGATGTTGAGCATCGTGATCCTTTGAGAGAGGCATATCAAAACCACTGAGATTCCATTTCACACACACTAGGATAGCTAGTTAGAAACAAACTGTCCTCCCCTGCAGGCCTGGTCACCTCTAACCGCCCTTCCCTGCAGGCCTCAGTCCCCCCAACTGCCCTCCCTTGCAGGCATGGTCCCTCCCAACTGCCCTCCCCTGTGACCTGATCGCCCATAGCTGCCCTCTGCTGCTGGTCATCTTGTGATGGCCATCTTGTGTCCACATGGGCGTGACCATCTTTGACCACATAGGGGCGGCCATCTTGCATGTTGGAGTGATGGTCAATTTGCATATTACATATTTATTATGTAGGACTAGAGGCCCAATGCACATAGATTTGTGCAAGAATGGGCCTTCCTTCCCCTGGGTGTCAGCACCACCTTCGCTCCAGCCCAGAGCCACCTTTCTGCCTTCTCAAGCCATCCAGAGACCTGGAGCTGCTGGGGAGGTGTGGAACACTTGCATTGCTGCTATGGCAATGACGGAAGCGTCTTGCCCCACCTCTGGCTGCTCAGCACCTGCATATGCAAATTAACCCCATCTTTGTTGGTTTAATTTGCATACCCACTCCTGATTGGCCAGTGGGTGTCACAAAGGTACAGTCAATTTGCATCATTCTCTTTTATTACTGAAAACCATGAATTTCCATTGATACTTTAATTCCAGTCTAAATAGGTTATGGATATTTGTAAACTTTCCTCTCCCACAGTGAGAAATATGGCTTCCATTGTTTTTTTTTTTTATCTTTATTGTTCAGTTTATTAATTACATTGTTTCCCCTTTTTATCCCCCTATAGCTTCCCTCCACCCTGTACCTATCCCACCCTCCACCCTCACCTCCCCCTCCCCACTGTCCTCTCCCATTGTTGCTAGATTTTTGTCCAGTCTCTTGCTGCACTTCCCACAACCCTTTTCTCCCCAAGAATTGTCAGTCCATTCCCTCTCTATGTCCATGTCTCTGTTATATTCACCAGTCTATCCTGTTCAACAGCCTATCAATTCACTTGATTTTTATGTTCATTTGTTGATAGATGTGTATTTGTTGTTCATAATTTTCATCTTTACCTTTTTCTTCTTCCTCTTCTTAAAGAATATCTTTCAGCATTTCATATAATGTTGGTTTGGTGGTGATGAACTCCTTTAGCTTTTTCTTATCTGCGAAGCACTTCATCTGACCTTCAATTCTGAATGATAGCTTTGCTGGATAGAGTAATCTTGGTTGTAGATTCTTGCTGTTCATCACTTTGAATATTTCTTGCCACTCCCATCTGGCCTGCATCGTTTCTGTTGAGAAATCCGCTGACAATCGTATGGGTGCTCCCTTATAGGTAACCAACTGTTTCTCTCTTGCTGCTTTTAATATTCTCTCTTTGTCTTTTGCTCTTGGCATTTTAATTATGATGTGCCTCGGTGTGGTCCTCTTAGGGTTCCTATATATTGGGGTTTGGTGCACTTCTTGGACTCCTAAGTCAATTTCTTTCACCAGGTGTGGGAAGTTTTCAGTCACTATTTCTTCAAATAGGTTTTCATTGTCTTGGCCTCTCGCTTTTTCTGGCACCCCTATAATTCGGATGTTGGTATGCTTGAGGTTGTCCCAGAGGCCCCTTACACTATCTTCAATTTTTTGGATTCTTTTGGTTACTTGCCTTTTCAGCTGAGTGGATTTTACCTCTTTGTATTTCAAATCTTTAACTTGGTTCTTGGGGTGCTCCAGGGCACTTTCAGGTCTTTGTATAATATTTTTTGTTTCAGTCAGTGTATGCTTAATTTCTGGTTGGTCCTTTTTCATATCCTTGAGAGTCTGCTTTATATCCTTGAGGGTTTCTTTCATTTCCACGTTGGTCTTGATCATTTCTTTGCAGGTCTCGTTTATATCCTGGAGGGTGTTGTTCATTTTCTTGTAGGACTCATTCATTTCCTTTGTGGTCTTGCTTATTTCCTTATAGGCCTCGATCTTTTGTTGGAGCCTCTTGAAAAACCCTATAACCGTGGTTTTGAATTCCATGTCCAGTCGTTTTTTTTCCTCCATTTCTTTCACATGTGATTTCTTTCCATGTTGCTGCATGGTGGCTGCTTCCCTGAGTTGGTCAATTAGCTTTGTGTGGTAGACTTCCTACTAGGGATAGTGGCTCAGCCTCCCCAGTTACCTGAAGTGGATAAGGGCTGCACAGTCTTGCTGAAGTTAAGCTCAGTTAATCGTTGTTAGCACCAGTGGCATGAACTGGGCCCTCTCTGGAGAAGAAACCTGGGTCACCCGAGATATGTGATCAGAACCGGGACCCCGCCAGAGGCGAGGGGACCCCATGGCAGGTGCTGGACGTGGAGGCCACGGGGGCATAGACTACAAAGGAGATAGGACTGAGCCTCTCACATCACCCTGTTTGGCCCCGGAGGATGGCTGGTTAGCCAGGGACGGGTAAGATTCCTCAGGGAAGGAACAACCTAAGACAGGCACAGTCACAGAGGGGCCAACAGGAGAGAACTAAAAGATCAACAGAGGTGGGGCACAGACCCTCATCCACAAACCTTGCAGGGGTTTGATTTCTCACCCCTCCTGAGGAAGGTATCCTACCCCCACGGCTGCTACGCCTCCCACACACAACTCACACCGGGACCCAGGTGGTAGACAGAGACTCAGCCAGCAATAGCTGCCCTATATCAAAATTTAATTTATTACAGCCGAGACCGGTTTGGCTCAGTGGATATAGCGTCGGACTGCGGACTGAAGGGTCCCAGGTTCGATTGCGGCAAGGGCATGTACCTTGGCTGCGGGCACATCCCCAGTAGGGGGTGTGCAAGAGGCAGCTGATCGATGTCTCTCTCTCATGGATGTTTCTGACTTTCTATCCCTCTCCCTTCCGCTCTGTAAAAAATCAATAAAAATATATTTAAAAATTTTTTAATTTATTACAAAGAATTCTGAGGACCTACTCAAAAATGCAAATATTCCTTTCCACAAGTATTTACTAGGTAAACTAAGATTTCTGCTTGAGTATTAAAATTGACAGTAAAATAGTAATCAAGTTTTCGGATTAAATTAAATTGGCCAAGTGAAATAAGTGAATACTCAAGAAAATCTAACTGTACTGGACAAAAAGCTTTTCCTAAAACATTAACTAAATTATCTATTAGTAGTTCATCTCACTGCAAAATTGCCTAACATCCAAAGAACCTAAAGTAGTAATATTTGTATGCAAAAATTAAAATTTAAAATTACCAAGACTGCAAGATAAAATTTCCAAAAGCCCCTATTAACCAAAAAAAGGGGTGTGGGGGACAATGAGGTAATATCATGTAAGGAAAAATATCCTATAAGTAAAATACATGTAGAAAATTCTTACTCCAGAAAAGAAAATTCCACTTGTAAAACCAGCTGCAGGACACCCATAAAAAAAACACACATGGTGTCAAAATAAGCCAAAGGAAAATCATTTAGGCAAAAATAAAAAGAATCCCAAGTCTATTTTGCAGAGAGGATCCCTTTGTTAACCTTTGGTCGAGAATGTGTTTGTGTGTTTGCAGAGAACAACTCCAAGACCATGTGGGTTCCTGCGACAGTGAGGAACTGACGGGCCTGTTCCATCCACGAGGACGGTCCAGAGAGGGCGGACGCTGACGACACCTTGCCATGCTAGCAGTCGGCAGCTGTGTGTGGCTGCAGGCGGCCCAGGAACATACCAGAGAGGATGGATCTTGCATTGCCACGATGTGTCCACCATCTGGATACCATTGCTGACATGTACACATGAAGAACTATTTGACATTGAAACTGGGACTCAGAACAGTTGGACATTGAAACTGACACTCAAACTTTTTTTTGCTGTTATACGTTTGTTTTCAATATGCAGAGGCAAGATATTTTTGAAGAAAAGAAACAGGGGAGAGTGATTGATATAGAGGCAGGGTGGCCTCGAACAGGCTGTCAAGCTACAGGGGGAAGGCTGGAGTGGAGGGGAGGCAGATGCTGGGGGAGATCAACCGAAGGACTTGTATGCATACATATGAGCATAACCAATGAATGAAAGACTCTGGGGTGGGGAGGGAGGCAGGTGGGGACATGTGATGGGGGGTAGGGAAGGCTGGGGGGAGGATATTGGGGGGGGATATTGGGGGGGAGGAAAACATGTACTACTATTAAATATAAGTTATATTGTAAATAAAATTAAAAAAAATAAAAGTAGGAAACTATTAAAAAAATATGGCTTCCATTGTTTTTAATATATGTATTCATTTCCCCAGGATGTAACCAGTTTCCCAACTTCATGGCCAACTCTTCCTATGCATGGACATCCTCTTCTCCTCCACGGGTTGACAGCCCTGTGACCACACCCTTCACCCTGTGCAGACTCTGAGTCCTCATACCTTACTAACCCTCCCCCTACCTCTGTAAGAATGCTTTCCTCAGGTCTATTAGACTCCAAAATCAGCCACTGTGCCCTTCTTCCCATCCTCAATGTGCGGACACCCTCTTTATGCTAACTGTGCTCCAAAACCCCACAACAGACCAAACTGAATGGATGTCTTCATCTCCTGCTTAGTCTCTGACACCCCAGGGACTACTCTCATGCATGGGTGCTCTCCTCACCCCATTCAGCCTCTGATACTCTTGCCACCCAGCCCTCCTACACAGAAGTCCTCTTGACCATGCTTGGCCCTAAGTGGCACCCCCAGCCTTCTTCTGCCACAGTTGGTGTGGACCTTGCTGCAGCCAACTAGATGGCTCTGAGGCTAGCACAGAGTATACATTAATAGCTTCTCCATTTCTTCTCAAAAGTGTCCTGCGTGAACAATGAAATACATGATCAGCTTATGTATTAGTCAGCCTGGAAAGCTCTTTTAGGAGCATTTTTTTCATATATCCTGAGGGCAAAATTTTGTCTTTTTCTGCTACTCCTGGTTATAGAGATTACTGATAGTTCACTTAATATTGCTACTATCGGCTTTATTTATAATAGTGAAAAATATCAGACAAACCTACATTTCTCTCAGTAGAGGATTTATGAAATATATCCTGGTTTAAATGTGTACCATGAAATACGATGAAGTTCTTACAAAGAAATGAGATAGATCTATAATACTGACATTGAAAGATATCTAAAGTATATTGTTAAGAAGAAAAGGCAAGATACAACACACATTTTTAGCATGATTGCATTTATATGAAAGAAACAAATTTGCCCATATGTGAATATGAAGATGAAGAGACTCTGGCATGGAAGGACGTATACTGTTGTATTAAGGTAGGTTATTTTTATTTATTTAAATTAAGTACATTTTTATTGATTTCAGAGAGGAAGTAAGAGAGAGATAGAAACATCAATGATGAGAATCATTGATCAACTACCTTGTGCACACCCCCGACTGGGGATCAAGCTGCAATCCAGGCATGTGCCCTTGACAGGATTTGAACCCAGGACCCTTCTGTCTGCAGGCCGATGCTCTATCCACTGAGCCAAACCAGCCTGGGCAAGGTAGGTTGTTTGTGAATGGCTGCCATTTTGGCAACTTTTACTTTTGATTTTATACAATTTTGTGTCATTAAATGACATACAAACATCCTGGATTCTTGTATAATTAGGAGAAAATGATAGAAAAAGTCACTACAATTGAAAGGGACTGAATGTTGGCATTAATATTGATTGATCTCCCCAGTAGGATGGAACCTAATCTCAGGGAAGGGCATGAATGTGTGTTGGTGCTGCAGAGGTGGGAGGCAGAAGATAGGAAAAAGGAGAAAGTTGACAACTTGGTTTTCCTTGAGCTATTCTTAGCCTCTTTCATTTTTCCTCATAATAGGAGACTTGCCTGGTCAACTGGGTATCCTTACAGTAAATTTAAAACATAACTCTTAGCAAAAGGAAAATGTTGACCCTTAAGGAAAGGACTTAGGTTCTAAGAAATAGTGTAGCTTTGCCTGCTCGAAGTAATATTAGTATATGAGGGACCTAGTTTCATATTTTAGTCCAAATTAATTTTACTCTTAAAATAATTAAACAGTAATGCTCTCACTGATAAGGCCTAACTGTATTTTATAGAAATCTTTTAGAGGAAAGCACTTGAAGCAGGGACATGTCCGTTTCTGGGAAGTAGCTATGTGCATAAAATGGGCTAAGACTGGTAATAGCTCTTTTTTGCTGTCCTATTCCCTTAGCGTTTATACATTTAATACTCTACATTTCAATTTAAGACTACAGTAGTTTTAAAAATTACATATACACCATACACACACACACACACACACACACACACCCCTCCCATCAGCACATTTTTAATAAGCACTTCTTTAATGAACACATTAATAAGCATGAACAGTAACCTGCTTAGGTATAATTTTTCATTACACCATAAGTTTTTCTCTGATTATAAATATGAGTAATGCACATTTTAGGAAATCTTGAAAATACAGGAACATTATAAAGAAGAAAGAAAATCACCTGTTAATTCCACCATTCATAAGATAGTGCTGGTAACATTTTTGTATTCTGTTCAATTCATTTTTTCTGTTTTCTTTTAATTTGATTGTAATGATATATTGTCTCATTTTGTCTTTTACATAGAATAGAAATCTTATACATAGCATTCTCCATGTTTCTACAAAGCTCTCCATAATTCTTAATGACTGCATATGATTCTGCCATAAGCTATACCATAATTTACTTAACCTTTTCTGCTTTTCCCTATTATAAATCATGCTACAATAAATATCTTCACATATAAAACTTTTTTTAAAAAATTAGGTTATTTTCTTAGAATCATTTTCTAGAAGTTGAGTGAAGATGACAGACATTTTCAAGGTTCTTGATATACACTGAGTGGCCAGATTATGATGATTTCTGCATGCATAATAATCAGGGCAGTCAGTGTATTTGTATTTCAAATGGATACTAAAAGTATTCTAGACTTTTGCTGGAGATCAACCACCTATTTGCCCTGAGCTTTCTATCAGCCAGTGCAAAGGGAAAACTAATTAGGTGCACGATTTACAGTATCTTTGATATCAAATAAATGAGGCACTCAAGAGAAGTACACTGAGTGGCCAGATTATTATGGGTTCAGGGATCATCATAATCTGGCCACTTAGTGTATATTGCAAAAATGCTCCTCAGAAAAGTTGTACTGCTTTACTTATCTAGTAGTATTTCACCTAAAATGGCAGTAACTTTAAGGGTGCAATTAACATAATAGTACTATTAAGAGAGAGAAAAAAACAAAACAAAAAAACCCTCCATAATATTACTATCTTGTTTATACAGAAATGCCTTAATTTATTATTATGTGAAGGAACTAATAGATAAATAACATAAGGCAATGTACAGAATGAAGTATATTACTTAATTTTTACTTGTCAATATAATGGTATTATTAATACATAGAAATTTATTATTTCTAGTATGTTAAAAGTATAAAATCATTTTTTAAAAGTATATATAGATTACATATTACATATATGCTTAATACTGAAGTATTAATAACCAACATTATGAGATAACTCATATTCATATCACCAGTGAAAAGAAATTTTTTTTCTTACTTTGGTTTCATAGTGGATATTTAAATAAATGGAGGTTAAAGTTAATGACTTGACAAAACAAAAATATACTTGAAATCAACCACCATGAAATAAATATACATAGGTAAATATTTTAGGCAACTGTTGTTTTTTTGTACAAGTTTAATGTGAATTGAATTTTTTTTATGCATTCTTCTCCCATTTCTCTTATTTGCCTGCACTTTGCTGGATTCCCTACATTTACTGAGGTGTTAAGCAATCCCACTAAGTGTATTTAATAAAATTACATTTGTAGAATAAGCCAAGGAAAATGGGTACTAATGTTTCCCATATTTTCTTTATATGTGCTACTAAAGTAAATTATTGATCATAAGTTTTACATTTTAAGTATTGATAAAGTGAAAAATTTAGTTGGGTATTTTGAAGTTTCAGTCCCACAATTTATGAAAACGTAACCTAGGAAAATGCTGTTAAAGTCACAGCCTTTCTTTTTTAAAAAAAAAAAAGTATTGATTTGAGAGAGGGAGGGAAAAGAGAGAGAGATAGCAACATCAACAATGAGCCCTGACAGTGAATCAAACGCAGACCTCCTGGTTCATAGGCTGATGCTCAACCACTGAGCCATAGCAGCTGGGCTATCACAGCCTAGCAATTCTCCAGGACAGAGCAGCTGGTGGGACAGAAAAGACAGGAGGAAACATCCAATTTGACTATAAATTTACAGACTAAAAACATCTAAAATAATTTACTTCATTTAAAATTATAATTTCATTTCATTAAAAATATTTTCACTATTATATTCAGAGAATGATATGAATTTATTTGATGACAATAATTAGCATTTATGTAGCACTTATTTGCCAGGCACTAGCTACTTCATAAGCATTAACTCAGCACAGCAGCCTATGAGACAGTTGCTATTAGTCTGCATTTTACAGAGGAGGAAACGAGGCATGCAGAGGTTAAGTAGCTTCACCCAGCTTACCAGCTAGTGAGTGATGTAGATGGGATCCAAATCCCAGCTACTTGGTTCCAGCACCTGTTTTCCTAATCACCCTGCTCTCCTGTTTTATTTCAATGTTATTTCTTATAAAGATTTTAAATTATAGACTTACTGTATCCTGATTTAAAAAATATATATTTTATTGATTTTATACAGAGAGGAAGAGAGCGGGATAGAGAGTTAGAAACACCGATCAGCTGCCTCCTGCACACTCCCTACTGGGTATGTGCCCACAACCAAGGTACATGTCCTTCCTTGACTGGAATCAAACCTGGGACCCTTGAGTCCGCAGGCCGATGCTCTATTCACTGAGCCAAACCGGTTAGGGCAGTGATTTTAGAAAGAAAAAACCAAAACTCAGATATGTTAGGTGAATTTCTCAAGGTACCAGAATTACAAATGTTAATTAAATCCCCTGAAAAGACTCAAAGACCACAGGTCCATCTGTCTTTTTTTAGAATACGAGTTGGCATAAAGGAAGGTAATTTTGTAATTCCTACGGGCTCTAAAGGTCCCTCCTTTAATTGAGTTTTGTGATAGAAATGAATTATTTGACATCCTGGAGCAACTTCTGTGCTAATTTTAATAGCTGTAGTGACACAATTCTATCTTACATTGTATTAATTGACAAAAAAGATAGGGAGTTGTATGGCTGTTTTGTTGATAGAAAATCATGAAAGGGAGAGCTAATTGAAAACAGAAACAGAAATCATGGTGTCACTCACATTTAAGGGAAAAGATAATGGGCTTCTCATTTCCAGAATTACCTTGTGAATCCACAGAATAGTCCCCTGCTGTTTTTATCACAACAATGTATTTGTGCCAAGGATATTCTGCAAATGGAAAAAAGTGAAATGATCAAATCTCTCTTTTTAGCCCCTAATGACCTAAAACTTGAGGTAATAGAAATTATGTGGCAGATGCAATGGATCAATATAGGTGTTTGGGATGTGGGAGTCAGAAATGTTTCAATGTTGGAATCTAAATGAGATTGTATATCAACACTGGTGGGACCTGAAAATAGAAGTTAGAATACAGGAATGAAAAACTCTGGGACATAGGAATCAAAAATAGCAGACTGCGGGTATTGAATACTAGTATTTTAAAATGTAGGAGTTGAGCTGTGAGAAGGAAGGTTCATGGGGCGTGGATAAGATGTGAAAATCAAGAATGGAAGATGTAAATAGCTGATTATAATAACTTATGTTGGATTAGACTTCCCACTGAAAGCAATGATAAAACAGGACAAATATATAAGTATACATATATTTAACAACTATATGATATATATAACAATTATAAATAAATACATATAACAATTTAACACATTAAAAACTATACACATATATACATGACTGATCTGTATCTATACTAATTAAAGGGTAATATGCTAATTAGACCGGGTACACCAGACGTTTTCCGGACATCAGATGTCCTTCCTGACAAAGCCGGTGCCCTGCCCAGGAGAAGCCGCCCATGGGTTCTGGGTGCCAGAGGAAAACCAGTGCCAGCAGCCCAGGTCTCAGGTGCTGGAGGGAAGCTGGTGCCAGCAGCTGGGGGAAGGAAGACCTACCCTTGACAAATTTTCATGCATCAGGCCTCTAGTCCTATAAAGAGAAACATGCAAATTTGACCGCACCTTCGCTATGCTACCAGCCAATCAGGATCAGGGGGCAGGGCCAAGTGGCATAAGCGCCCGGCCCCGGGGGTGAAGACAAAGCAGCAGTGGGTGGCACTCCAGCCAGAGCAGAGCAGACTGAAGGCTCCAGCTGGAGTGAAGCCTCCAGCTGGCCAAAGCAAAAACGGAAGGCAACAGCCAGAGGGAAGGCCTGGGTCCCAGGTTCCAGAGGAAAACTGGTCCTGGCAGCCAGGGGAAGGAAAGTCTATTGCATGAATCTTCATGCAACAGGCCTCTAGTATATATATAAAGGCCTAAGCGACCAACTGACTGTTCGATCACCCAACTGGTAGCTCTGATGTGCACTGACCACCAAGGGGCAGACACTCAGTGCAGGAGCAGAAACCACAAACATGGAAACTTGGAACAGATTGATGAGTCTCAGAGAGAAGTGGGGAGGGAAGAGGATGGGAAGAGATAAAACAATGATCTTATATGCATATTAGAGGTCTGGTGCATGGATTCGTGCACCAATGGGGTCCCTCAGCCTGGCCTGTGCCCTCTTGCAATCTGAGACCCTTCAGTGGATGTTGAAGAGCCTGTTCCAGCCCAATCCCCACAGGCCAGGCCGAGGGACCCCACTGGTGCACGAATCTATGCACCAGGCCTCTAGTGTGTGTGTGTGTGTGTGTGTGTGTGTGTGTGTGTGTGTGTGTGTGTGTGTGTGTGTGTGTGTGTGTGTGTGTGTGTATGTGTGTGTGTGTATCCTATCTAATAAAAGAGTAATATGCAGACTGACCATCACTTCAACACACAAGAGGGCTGCCCTCATGTGGTCAAAGAACCTGCCCCCAAGTGGACACAAGGTGGCCACCACAAGATGTCCAGCAGGAGAGGGCCATTGGGAGGTTCCAGGCCTGCAAGGAAGGGCAGTTGTGGGTGATCAGGCCATCAGGGCTGGATAGTTGAGAAGGAGCAGGCCTGCAAGGGAGGGCAGTTGGGGGGCAATCAGAGAAAGGCAGTTAGGGGTGACCAGGCTGGCAGAGGAGGGAAGTTGGGGGCAAACAGGCTGGCAGGGGAGCAGTAAGACATCAATTAGGCTAGCAGGGTAGTGGTTAGGGGGTGATCAGGCTGGCAGGCAGAAACAGTTAGGGGCAATCAGGGAGTCAGGCAGGTGAGCAGTTTGGATCCAGCAGTCCTGGATTATGAGAAGGATGTCTGACTGCCCTCGAGGGGTCCCAGATTTGAGAGGGTGCAGGCTGGGCTGAAGGACATCCCCTGCCCCCTGTGCATGAATTTCATGCACCAGGCCATATATATATATATATATATATATATATATATATATATCTTAAGGGCAGTAGAGAACCACATATAAAGGCAGGATTTGGTTGGCTTCAGTCTTTGAAAGTGTGAAACAACTAAGGGCAAAATTCATATTAAACCTCAGCTTCACCTACTCCCCAGAACATTTTCCAATTGGCATAGGGGCAATAGCACTAAATAGCCAGCAGCAATCTCAGTCTGATAAGATAGTAGTTGGAGAATAAAAGCAGCTGGGATCTGAGGGACAAAATTGTACAGAGGAAGAAGCTACAGAAATGTGAGCCCCAAATCTGTGTACAACTTCCCTTAAAATCTTCAGTCAATCCTTAAGATGCACCCAGAAAGGCTTTAAGAAACTCAAGGGACAGCAGCACCTAAAGAGCTGAACAGAGATTTCAGCAGCTGCACAGTATTGGGGAAAAGGGAGTTAGACTTCAAGCCCCATGAGGTGGAAGCTTGGTAAGCATCCTGGGCTTTTAGCTGTAAGATCTAGTAAGGATCATGATGTAGGAATATAGGGAAAACTGATATAAACCAGAATTTAAAAGGATAAAACCAAGGTTCAATAGGATTAAAGTGATTCATTGATATTCTGTCTTCCTACTACAATAAGAAAACCTAAGCCTCTTTAGAGAAATTTGGCATCATCCAAGAGCATCAACAATTTCCTTCCACATTGTCTGACATTCAACAAGAAATTATGCTTAAAAAATAGAACCAACTACAAAAAAAACAAAAACAAAACAAACAAACAAACAAACAAACAAACAAACAAAAAACAGGAGGACCTAGAGGTGATTCAGATATTGGAAATATCAAACAAGGGCTTTCAATAATATGTTTAAAATGTTCAAGAAAACTGAACATTTTACCAGAGCCTTGGAATCTACTTAAAGAATGGAAGGGGAGAAGTCAAATGAAAGTTCTGGAACTAAAACTATTACAACTAAAAACAAGAATTCAATAGAAGGGTTGTATAAGGAATTCAGACACCACAGAACAGATTCTAATGAATGAGTGACAGGTTAGTAAAAAAAAAACAACAAAAAACCCCCAAAAAACATGTAGATTAAAGCAAAATGAGAAAAAGTAAAAAACAACACAAAAGTGTGTAAAAAGACATATGGAATATTCAAAAAGATCTAACATACATGCAACTGGAGTTCCAGAAGAAGAGAGAGAGAAGGGGACAAAAGCAATACTTATAGAAATACTGGCTGAGAATTTTCAAACAAAAAATCAGGTTTTCTGAATCCCAAGAGGCCCTTTCCTTTGTCTCCCAAGTAGGATAACTTCCTCTCTCTCTCTCTCTCTCTCTCTCTCTCTCTCTCTCTCTCTCTCTCTCTCTCTCTCTCTCCATCACGCTCAAACTGCTATGGACCGAAATGAAAGAAAATTATAAAGCATCCAGAGGAGGGAAAGAAGAAAAGAAGATGTAATATCTTCAGAGGGGCAGCAATCAGACTGATGGCTAACCTCACCACAGAAACAATGGCAACCAGAAATCGAGGGAAACACATTTTTTAAACACCGAAAAAAAGTCAAAAGCCCAAATGGAATTCGATACCCAGCAAAACTATCCTATAAAAATGCACACGAAATAAAGAGGTTTGCAAGTCAATAAAAGCTGAGATTTGTCACTAGTCCTGAAGTATAAGAAGTCTTACTGGAGTTGTTCACACTAAAGTACATCATCCCACCCAGAGCCGTGAAACGTTTACGGAGAAATGAAGTGCATCGTAAGAGTGTATTTGACTCACTTCTGCTCAAATAAACTCTCATTGCAGTGGAATAGTTTGGTTTAAAATATAAATTTATGTTAAATGAAATATAGTCTAGAAGAGGTGAACTATAATTTTACAACTTAACACCATGAAGACACTGTCAGTTTAATTTTAACCAAAAAAAAAAAAAGATTAAAAAATACAAATAAAATTTTTAAAAAGGAAGTTGTGTTCTGGCAGTCAGGGGTCAAAGACAGCAGTTAGCATGTAGGAGTCAAAGGTTATGGCTGATGTGTCATGGGAACTGGGCGTTTAGGGGACACGGGAACTGTGGGGAGGCGGAGGTCAGAGGCCACGGGCAATAGTTGGGTTGTAGGGGTCCGGAGTCAAGCATCTGTGGGAGATGGAAAGTCAGGCGTCGTGGCTGACAGTTGGGAGGTGGTAGCGGTGCCAGAGGACAGAGGTAGGGGGTAATAGCGGTTGAGGGAGTGCAGAGGACAGTTGAAGATTCCCGCTCCTCAGGCCCCGCCCTCCTCGCCTCGCCCCGCCCCGCAGCCCCGCCCCTCACGCCAAGCCCCGCCCCTCCAGCGCCGGGAAGGCAGAGGCCGCGCGGCTGAGGCGCAGAGCGAGCCAGCCAGCCAGCGGCGCAGGGACCCCGCGGGCGGCCGGGGCTTCCGCGGCGCCCGCCTCCGCTCCCTCCCCTCGGGCTCTGGGGCCGCGGGCCGGCGCCGCCTCCCGGGAAGATGGCGCTGCACTTCCAGGTCAGTGGCTCTGCGCCGCGGGTCCCGCTCGGTGCCCCGGGAGCGCGGCGGGACTCTGAGGGGCTGAGGGCCGAGGAGGCGGCAGAGGCCGCGGGGCCGCGGACCGGCGTCTGGGTGGCCTGGGCTGTACCCCCGGCCCGAGGAGGGGGCGGCCCGAGCCCGCGGGCGGAGGGTGGAGGGCCGATCGCTCCGCGGGGAACGTGCGGGCGCGGAGGACCCGCGCGAGGGGCGGCTTCGGGGGCGTCCGGGCAGGTGGGAGTCCGGCCGGGCCGGACAGTCTTCCCGCCGCGTCGCCTGCCTCGGCCCCGTCGTCAGTCCGCACGCCGTTGGGACAGAGCCGGAGAGAGGGGGGCCCCGGGTCCGCCGAGGAGCGGCGCCCGCAGTTGGGACTTGAACTGGCCGAGCGGGCCGGGCCGTGTCTGCGGGGAGTTGCGGAGGAGGCTCCGCGGCGGCCTCCCCGGAGGAGGGACCGGGCGGGCGGGCTCGGGGATGCTGAGGATGCCCCGGAGGAAGGCTCGCAGGTTCGCGGCTGCGCGGGCACGTGCGCCCAGGTGTCCATCCAGCAAACCTTTAGGAAGCCCCCTCCCCCCGCCCGCGTCCCCAGCCCTGTGCAAAGTTCTGGGGGAAAGGGTGACACCATTGCACCGCCCTGCCTTCCTTGATTTCAAGACCGTTACGGTGCCGGCGGGACATGACACGATGGGATTGATCCTGGGGACGCGGGAAAGGGGCAGCCCTCCAGGTGCGGGCCGCTGAGCCGCTGTGCTTGCACAGGCGATGCTTTGAGCTTCTTTGAGTTTCTGTTTGTGCACTCAGGCTTTGGATTCTTACTTTGCTCTGCACCGAAGCAAGAAGATACAGACCGACCTAGCAAAACTTTATGATGTCGACTCTCAGGGAACTTGCAGTCCCCAAGGTGTTTTGTGTTGTTGTTGTTTTTTAAATATATTTTATTGACATCAGAGAGGAAGCGGGGGACGGGGAGAGATGGAAACTTCAATGCTGAGACTCACTGATCCGCTGCCTCCTGCGCTCGCCACCTCCCACCGCCCCCGACTGATGATCGAACCTGCAACCCGGGCATGTGCCCTGCCCAGAATTGAACCGTGACCCCCTGGTTCATAGGTGATGCTCAGCTCAACCACTGAGCCCACCCTGGGAGGGCAAGTAGGTCTTGAGAGGATTGTAAGAGTTGGCCATGTGAAGAGGAAGGGAAGGGTGTAGAGGCGAAGGGCCAGTGTGAGCCAAGGCAGAGGATGGCGGGAGAACATGGCACGCCGCAGGAAGTTCCCTCTGGCTGGAGCATAGGGTTCGAACAAAAAGGAGGGGAGCATAGGAGGCTGCGGATGTGGGGAGATGACTTGGGAGGGGTAGGCAACCTCCTGATACGGTGACAGTGTCTCTAAGAGTCACCTACTTGTTGTAGACTTCTTTGAAGTCCCTGTGGCCACACTGACCCCTTTCTTTCTTTCTTTTTTTAATTTATTGATTTTTTACAGAGAGGAAGGGAGAGGGATAGAAAGTCAGAAATATCGATGAGAGAGAAGCATCGATCAGCTGCCTCTTGCACACCCCCTACTGGGGATTTCCCCCGCAACCAAGGTACATGCCCTTGATCGGAATCGAACCTGGGACCTTTCCTGACTCATTTCTTATTTCTTTCTCCAAAGGATCTTTTCTTTCCCACCAGCCACTCTCATGCCAGGTAATTGGCAGCTCCAGGGTGTTACTGACTAGGCGGTGGTGAGCCCCACACATTGCCTTTGGACTCATTGCCATTTTGAGGGTCTCGAGGTCAAAATAATGATCTTTATTATCATTTTATAAACATGCCCCCTGGGAAATTTGCACAGGAAAACTCTCACAGGGAGGACTTAGGGATTGCAAATAGGTAATCAGATGTTCATAATTCACTTGTAACTCTTGAGGTTAATTAAAAACTGTGGTGGAAGTTTGGAGCATTTTCAGACTTGGAAAGATGATGATGCATAACAGTAAGTCCCCCAGTCCCGGGAGACTTCTTCCTACTTAGGTAAAATGTTTGAAAATTAGCTGCTAATGCCAGCACTGCCCATGTTGGTTTTCTAGCGATGCATTTCACAGCAGCTGCGGACAACTCAAAAGTGGAGTTGGGCAAATGAAAGATCGGATAGTTTGAGGAGGCCAGAAATGAGCCCCAAACCTTATCTGTTGGAATTCTTCCTGGTCTATAGGATTGAATTTTTGTCCAGTTAAGGAGCATGAATTCATAATGATAACCAGTGCCTAGCTTATATGTTCATTGTAGATTTTGAGCCCCACAACTAACTCGAGACGTGTGCATATATGTATGTATTTTATTCCTGAAGATACTGGGCCTTAAAACCACTGTGACTTAGGGCTCTAGGGTTAGAGTAAACCTCATATCTCATAATTCCATGTTCTTTCATATCCATATCTTAGCCAGTCAGACATTATGCTGTTAAGGTGATGAGTGAAGAAGGGAATTTGTGTAAGGTGAGGTTAGGGCACTGCTCCACAATCTTTTTCGCATAATGACAGACATAAAAAATGGTAATGGTGTAGCTCACTGACACAAATTGCCCACAGCCAGAAAGAAGCCTGCCTCCTAAGAGGGCGGTGGAGATCAATATCAGGCATGCTGATAACTCATTTAAGGTACCTGCATTCTGGTGAGGAAGCTGTGGGCTAGGGTGCTCGATCCCAAAGCATGTGTGGATCTGGAGCATCTGAGAGGAGATAGCGCATAAGGGCCAGAGTAAGGAAAGTGTGAGCTGGGAACGAGTAAAAGTAGGCTCAGTTCATAGAATATAGGGACCTTGATGATTCAAGAGCTAACATCGGGACAAATTTGGCGGACCTAGTTGGTCAAAAGAAACCTCTTTTTCCCCTCTCAGGATTGTTCCAGAACCAGGGACTGTAGTCATGCTTCTTAATACCCAGCCAGGCTATCAGATTTGTCCTAGCTGTGATTGTGAACTATTATATTTGAACATGATGGTGATATAGTGAAACAAGGGTTTAGGAATGATTAGGGCATCCTGGCGGGATGGACTTGAATTGGAGAAACCATAGACAAAAGACCAATATGGTGTTTTATAATGATTAGTAATTAGAGGTTATTTACAATTTACTGTGGATCTGCTGTGTGCCAGACACCAGATTATGCTTTTTCTTATTTTTTCTGTCTTAATCTTGACAGTTATTTTGGAAGGTGGATATTTCAAAATAATATTTTTAACGTTCAAAAATGAGGATTGAAAGGTTAAATACTTTGAGGTCACTTAGTAAGTAAGTGGCAGATTCCAAAGCTTCTACTCTTACTCCCAAAGAAACCAAAAAAGAATCCAGGGCACTGGAAGCCACAGTTAAAAAATATTGTTTTATTGCTCTCCTACCTATGAATATCAGATAGGGACGGTCAGTCTGAGTCTTTATTTTAAAAGAAATGGTAGGACTTTAGGACAAATTAGGGATGTACCTGGAATTAGCCGGCTTCAAGGTTTGAGGGCACAGTTCATTAAGACTGCCCTCACTTCTGACACCAACAGTGTGTTTGGGGGTCTTCCAGAAACACCCTTAGGTTTGATAGTTTATCAAAAGGACTCACAGAACTCACCCAGTGCTATCATACTCATGGTTGCAGCTTATCGCCAGCAAAGTGCACAGAATGAAACTGATTAAAAGAAGAGACACATAGGGCAGAGTCTGCGAGAATTCCAAAAGCCAAGTTTTGTTGTCCTCAAGACTGGTACTCCCCGAGCATCTACACGGGCATTGTGCACTGAGCATTGCAGACCAGGGAGGCTCACCAGAGCTTTGAGTTCTGGAGTTTTTATTGGGGCTTCATTATGTAGTCATGATTGATTCGTTGCCTAGGTGGTTGATCTTAGTCTGGAAACTGATACTGTATAATCCAAATTCCCCATCTTTCTGGTGTGGCCAGCCCCCAATTTAAAATATACGGTGCACCTCCTTCGCCCCCCCATTCTGAACAAAAACACTCCTATCAGGTATGACATATTATCTCCCAGAATCTGGGGGTAAAGCCAGGCTTGCCTTTGGGCAAGCAGGGCCAAGCTCATAATTAAACAGGAGGGACTAAGGAGAATGAAGAGCCAAAGATAACTTTAAGATTGTAAATCTAGATTCTGGTCTAGATCTCTGAAGCCACTGAAAGAAAACAGAGGGACACTTGGAAGTAGAAATCTGTGGGAGTTGTATTCATTCAGTTTCTGATGGTTTGGAGCTGTTTTTAGCATTTTCTGGATTCCCAAGAGGAAGACACCTGTAAACAAATATAAAGATGGTGAACAGATAGAGTTGACTGAAGTAAAGGGTAGCAAGATGGCAGGATGGTGAGGAGACATGTCAGTGGGGTTTTGTATTTGACTCAAAATTGATCATTTGTTGCGTATTTGATCTTGAACAATATTTGATCTCTCAGCCTCAGTTTCTCTTTAAAGTGGGTGTGCTAAAATATGTGCTTTGCAAGAGTGTACTTTAAGGATTGTTTTAAAAAAATAAAAGGTGGAAATACTTTTGTAAGCTAGAAAGCACGAAAATAATACTATCCAATTCATTGCAGAAGGAAGAGTTACAAGAGGCTCAAGAATAAGCCTTTGGGAAAAGGTAGTAAAGGGAGGAAGAAACAAAGAGTTTGTGGGAAATGAATAACTTTAAGATAAAGGCATTTTCTATTAGTGGTAATCAAGAAGCTTAATTCCAGAAAGCAGGAAAAATATAGGGAAGTAATTGAAAAGAATTTTAAGTTGAATTGGGGTGGGATTTTCATGGTTCATTGATTTATTTATTTTTATTAGGGGACTTTCCCCCTAGAACAGAAACCTTCATTTAGCTTTTTTGAAATATAATTGACAAATAGTAAACTACATGTACTTAAACTGTGCAGATGGATGGGTTTTGACATATGTATGTACCTGTGAAACCATCACTGAAATCAAGATTATGTACATACCCATCATCCCCCCAAAGTAATACCCCCTCTTCTCCCTCTCCAGCTGGACACCACTGATCAGCCCTCTGTTCCTACAGAATCATACAATACATATTCTTCTTGTCTGGCTTCTTTTACTCAGCATTTACCTGTTGAGAGATGTACGTGTGGGAATTACTGTAGAGAAAGAAGTTACATCATTTAGGGCTAAGTGTATGTCAAGTGCAGAGGCCGGAAATAAGTCCAGAATAACTTGGAAGATCCCTATTTAGGCTGTAGGCAGGAGTGTGTCATTGTCGCCTAGGCCAGAGGTTGGCAAACTGCAGCTCTGTTGACTAATGAGTTTGCCGACCACTGGCCTAAGCTATGGAGTTGGGCACTGTCTGTTTATGTTTGATGGTTACTCTGTGAGAGTTAGGTGATGTCCAGTTCTACTTGTTCTACCCAGTAGTTATTTAAATGGGCGTCTGATGTGATATTAAGCCATGTAGAGCTTTAATAACTTAAACTTGATTTGTCAGATCAAGAAGGGAGTCATTTCTCTGAGGCATCCTCATGTTAATCATATTTTCTGACAGCTGTGTATAAAACTAAGATGCAGATTTATCAATTCACTGTGAAAAGTCTTTATAGAGAGATTCTTTGGAAAGTCAGATGCTAGTCAGAAGATTGCTTGGTCAGTCACCACATTGTGAGTTAACTAGTTTAAATGTTTAGATGATGCTTTTCCACCAGAGTAGGGATCTTTGTGTATTATCCTTTCTCTGAAAAGATTTAGAAAGCCTGGCATGTCTCCAGTTGTAATAATTCCAGGGAAAGAATAAGTTGCTGTTTCCTCCTTTTGTTTCAATCTTTTGGAAGACAAGTTCAAGCCTTTCTCTTTTTATCTTGTGCTGCCTTTCCATGTCTCTCTCAGTTTCTGCTGTTGGCAGACCTTGGTGTTCTGTGGCCTGTAGATACAGCTCTGCAGTCTCTGCCGCCTCCTCCACATGACCTTCTCCCCGTGTCTCTGCATCTAAAATGCCCCTCTCCTTTCTCTTATGAGTTGTTAGATTTAGGGCCCACCCTGAATCCAGCATGATCTCAGCCCCAGATCCTTTCCTGAAGGATTTGCAAAGCCCCTATTTCCAAATAAGGTTACACTCGAAGGTACTTGGACATAGTTCCGAAGCCCCAAATCAACATATGCTCACAATTTTCCGTTTTATAGATGGGACCATAGAAAGTTCTTACAATCTGAGAAAGAATGTAAATTGGTATAGTGTCTGTAACTTGCCTATAATTCCTCCCGCCCATCTCTTTAGCTTCATTTGGCATCTCCGCCTTGCCGTCCCTTCCTTTACCAGGCATACTGACCTTTTAATGCCTTGAAATGATTAAGCTCTGTCTGGGCCCTGGAAAATGCTGTTTCTCTGCCTGGACTGCTCTCTAATCTCTTTTCATCTGGTTCACTCTTCCAGGTCAGCATAAATGTTATTAGTTCAGGCAAGTTTTTTCAAACTACTTGGACTTGGCAAGTCCCCCTCTTTCTGTACTCTTTTCCATCATTGAGCTATCCTATATAATTAAACCCTAATATGCAAATCACTAAACAGCACAACAACCAGTCGCTATGATGTGCACTGACCACCAGGGGGCAGATGCTCAATGTAGAAGCTGCCCCCTGGTGGTCAGTGCGTTCCCACAGGGCCAGAACCTAGGCTCATGACTGGTAAGAGCAGTAATGGTGCGGAAGCCTCTCCCAACTCCATTGCAGGTGGGCGGTAAGGAGCAAGGAGTCCTGGACTGCAAGAGCCCTGGACTGCGAAAGGGATGTCTGACTGCTGGCTTAGGTTAGGCCCTTTCCCCATGGGGAGCAGGCCTAAGCCAGCAGGTGGACATCCCCCACAGGGTCCAGGACTGTGAGAGGGTGCAGGCTGGGCTGAGGGACCCCTCATTCTGCATGAGGGACCCCTCATTCTGCATAAACTAGAGGCCCAAGCACCAGGCCTCTAGTTTATATACATAAAGAAATAATACGCAAATTGTCTGAGACACCGTAACATCACAATTGCTCAAGAGGAAGCTGCGTACGCTGGTGGGTAGGAGAGGATTGCATGCACAATGAGGCAAGCCATAGATGGCACAGGCCCACAGAGAACAGGGCCTACCAGTCACGCATGCTGGCAGTCCCACTTCTGTGTGTGAGCTACAGAGGAAACACCTTTTCTGACCACTTATTGGCTAAGCTTCCTGTATGCCACTCTAAGTGTTCTTGGTAACTTGGGTAATAAGAATTCAAGAAGGTGATCTAGGTTTTTCCACCTCACTCCTGGAGGAAAAAAATGAAGGTCTGCTGCTGGAGGGGCTAAGAAATGTCATATCCTGCCTTAGCTGGTTTGGCTCAGTGGATAGCCTCAGCCTGCTTACCCCAGGGTCCTGGTTCAATTCTGGTGTCAGGGCTCATGCAGGAGGCAACCAATCGAAGTGTCCCTCTCACATTGGTGTTTCTCTCTGTCTTTCCCTCTCTCTTCCACACTCTCTAAAAATCAGTGGAAAAATATCGTCAGGTGAGGATTAAAAAAAAAAAAGGAAGAAAGAAATGTCATATCATATGAAAGAAAGAAATGTCATATCATATGAAAGAGACATCTTGAAAATGCCTAAAGAAAGTTGTCATTTTTTAATGGTAAAGGGACGAGTCTGTGTTGATGAAAACACCTTGGCAGCTGCGGCGGTTGGCAGTGGCAGCTTCAGCAGAGTGATGAGGGTGGTGCCTTCCCCTGATCAGTGCAGTCACCTCCTGCAGTAGGACATCCCCTGAGGGCTCCTGGATTGGAGAGGGTTCAGGTCAGGCCAAGGGACCCTTCACCCCAGGCCATGCATGGATTTCATGCACCGATGGAGTCCCTTGGCTTGCCCTGCAGAGATCAGGCAAATCTGGCTCTCCGACATTCCCCAAGGGGTCCCAGATTGCGAGAGGGTGGTTCTCAGGTGACACACCCCAGAATTGGGCTCCCTCCTTCCTGGTTCCAGGTGCGTCACCCAAGAACTGCAGCTGCCACGTCACTGCAACTCAGCAGCTCCTATGTTGAGCATCTGCCCTCTAGTGGTCAGTGCATGTCATGGCTACAGGTCAGACAGTTGGACTGTTGCTTAGGCTTTTATATATGTAGACTAGGGGCCTGGTGCACAAAATTTGTGCAGTGGGGATGGGTGGTCCCTCAGCCCAACCTGTCCCCTCTCACATACTGGGAGCCCTCGGGATGTCCTACTGACGGCTCACCCCCTGCCCTGTAGGCCTTTGGCCTTGGACAGGGGACCTCAGCCAGGGGACCCCAGCCAGCAATCGCCATGGGGCTGATCACTGGCTGGCTCCACCCTGGCTTTGGCCTGCCCAGGGGCTTTTTCTGGCCTTGGGAACCCAGCGAGATCGCCCTGCCGTGGGGCCAATCTCCCTGGCTGGCTGGCCCCACCCAAGCCCCCGAGGCTCGCCCAAGGCTGGGGAAAGGAATCTTCGAAAGAGGCTTTCCCCCCTCAGCCTTGGGAACCCAGGGAACTAGCGAGATTGCCCTGTCGTGGGGCCAATCTTGCTGGCTGGCTGGGTTCACTGGGTTCCCAAGGCCAGGGAAAAGCCTCTGGCCTCAGGCAGCAGCTACCTTGATTGGGTCTTAATTTGCATAATTTGCTCCTGATTGGCTGATGGGTGTGGGTGTGGCACAATCAATTTGCATATTACTCTTTTATTAGATGGATAACTTGGAGGTAGAAGATACATCTCTGTGACCTAGTAAATAGTGGTATAGCTTAATAAGCACTTAATTGACAAACACAAGCATGATATTTGTATCCCTTGTTTCCTGTGATTAATACATTTGTCTTATTTTTTTTCACTCAAGTAAAATATTATATTTTTTTCTTTTTAAGAGTTTGGCAGAATTGGAAGTATTATGTACTCATCTCTACACAGGGACTGATCTTACACAAAGAATAGAGGCTGAGAAAGCACTCCTGGAACTTATTGACAGCCCAGAATGTCTCAGCAAATGTCAACTTCTACTAGAACAAGGAACAGTAAGTATTTTGTAACCGTGATTAATCATGAATGATCAGTAGGTATATGTCATTGGTGATGAACTCATGTAGGTTAGCAATGATGACTGTTAGGTATTACCACATGTCTTTTTACTACAGTTTATTTCACTGACAAATTAATCAGAGAAAGAATTGGAAAAGTTTGAAAGCAAATTTAGAGAAGACCCCAGGAGGTGGAAACAGGCATGAATTGAAAATAGTTTGCGATTCCTTTTGGCCCCTCTTGTAGTATCATATCAGTGGAGAGGGGTTACATTTTTAGGCAGTTGACTGACATTAACAAAACAAATTGTAATTGACTGAAACATGAAGGAATGATTCAGTGGAATGCTGACTACCTCCTGCCTCCCTCCCTTCTAGAGTTTCCTAGCCATTCATTCAGCAGTTTTTAGCAAATATTTAAATGTAAAACCAGGTACTGTGTACCACCTACTTGCTTTATGTTTGTGCATTAAAGTAACCACCAGTTTAGTTGGGGAGACATAGATGTATAAATACAGAGCTCTGAAATAATATGGTAGACAATGCAGTCAGAGATTATATGGTTTATAGCAGAGGTAAGCGAACTTTTTCTGGAAAGTGCCAGATTGTACTAAATATTTTAGATTTTGCGGGTCGAGGCAAAATCAAGGATGTTTTATAAGTATGTCTGTCTGTAAGAGGAGAGAAACCAATTTCCACAAAGTTTTATTGGTGAAATTTAAAATATAATAATAGAGCACAGTGTTTGGTTTTTTTTTAATATGGGTCTATTAATGAAAAGAATGGAATTATCCTTTTGGGGATAACATTTTGCTTAATAAGTGTTCAAAGTTAATATTTCCTGTTGTCAACATTGATTACAAGTGTTCCTATGTTAGTACTGATCTGTAATGAGATTTTACATATTTCATTTTTGAAAATGTCTTTTTATACAGATAGCTTCTGCCACATGTTGATATCAATCCATGAATATATGATTTTAATTAAGCATATTCATCACTTACAAGGGATTTGTAGAATTCTATTAAAACTTCTCTTGGTGTTTGCCTTTTAGAATGTGAATACACTGCAGATTAGTCACTTCCAATTGAAGGTTAGGTGGAAGCTTCTCAATTGCTCAGTTAAATGGATTTTAAAATATGGATATTTCTTTTTCACTTGCATCACAGTCTGAAAAAAATGCTGCTGGAACTAGTTTGAGCTCAGAAAATAACTCAGGAAATAGAGAGCTTGCTACTTGTTTTAACTTTTGACTGTGGAAGTATATAAAGCAGTTTGATATTACTTGTGATTCAAACAACATCACTTGTTATTGAAATGACTTTACTGCATTTTAAGTTTTATAAATAAATACTAAGCACTGTTTGCCTTTTAGGCACTCTATAACTTTAGGTTGACTTCATTAAGAGACATCAAATGTGCAGCAAAAGCTAGTTTCTAAAGGCATTTAGTATTCAACAATAGTGGCTTAGAATGGTTCTTCTCATTCAGAAAAATTTCAGTCTCAGCCCTGAGTTTAAAAAAATATTATAATGAAACTTCACCACTGCTAAGCTATTGAACTGTGTGGTGGGAAAAGTCCATGAAAATGGATTGAAGTTTACAGTTAACACCACTGATTAACACTGATAGATTCAAATTATTTACTACAAAGTATCTACTGATAATTAATACAGGGAGTGACCATAGGCTTTTAGACTCTTACATTTTTAGAAGCTTTGTAAATTTGTCCAGCGGCTCTTTTCTGCTTCATATATTTTTACTACCACTTGTGACACATCTTCGTAGATACTGCTTTAGGTTGTACAGATTTAGCATTTTCTCAACATCTTTAGGAATATTCTGTCTTATAGTTTCACAGACTCTTTATAGAGTTTAATTATTTAGTCTCTTCAAACTTAGCACTGATTCTGGAGTAAGCAGTATGGGCAGTGTTAGTAACTTCTGTCAACTCAGCAAAAACTAAGGAGAACCTTCTATAATTTCCCTTGTTTGAAATCCGCTCTTCCACTGTTTGAGCATTGTTCTCACTGAAAGGCTAGTGATCTGAAGTTTGTTTTCTCTGCATGTATCACTTAGGCTACTGCAATAAAATAATGGTGATTTGATGAACTACTTTGTTAAGTGGATTTCCTTGCTTTGAAATTTAACTTTGGTTGCAGCCTTATTTTCTATTTTTGTGAAGAAATTCTGCTGTGATGAGGTGTTTTAAATTGCATACGTTTTCTGACGGTGTCATGTGAGAAGTTCTCATTATTGTTAGGAAAAGTGCCTACTGCGGAGTTTTGGTTACTCTCATTTCATTTTTAACGGTGATCAGTGTCATTACTCTTTCCAGACGTCCTACGCGCAGCTCCTTGCGGCCACGTGTCTTTCAAAACTTGTGAGCCGAGCCAGTCCTCTGCCAGTGGAACAGAGAATAGATATCAGTAAGTGGGTTAAAAAGCTTTTTATCGGATTGTATTTTAAAAATGTTTTTTCCTTTTAAATATGTTAACTGTTAATAGGTATGCAAGTTATTTGATTCTGTCGTTTTTTAAAGACAAGTGGTCAAGTATCCACTGTCCATTTAGTGATGAGCAGTGATGTTTAACAATGTGTGATCAAAAAAGCATTTGTTTAAATTAATAATAAATAGTAACTAGCGTTTTAGTTTGTATATTCTTTACTAAGGTTTGCACTATCTCATTTTATAAGGTGGGCAGTGTCGTTACCTTCATTTTATAAATGAGGAAACTAGATTTGATAGGCTCGGTGATGTGTGCAAGATCTCACAGCTAGGAAGAAATGGAGCTGTGACTTAAAACCACACAGTGTTGCGGAGTCCATAGTCTCTTAGCCTTGTCTTAACTTCATTTATAACAGAACGATAGAAAAGTAGATTCCCCAGTATTTCTCAGGATGCTATATCAAAAGTGTCTGTGATGCATGCAAAATCAAAGCAAATTAATGCTTATTAGAAAGACATTGTGTTTGTGGATGAATAGTACTTGAAACTTAGTATAGTTGGAAACTGATTCCATAAAGTAGCAATATATTTTTCAGGAGTTATGCCTTTTTAAGGCGTGTGTGTGTGTGTGTGTGTGTGTGTGTGTGTGTGTGTGTGTGAATTTGCTTTTGATATGGACAAAGCTCCAAAAATTGAGGTATGGTATTTTTTAAAATCTTTTTTTAGATTAGAAATCGATTATTGATTCATTTCTGCTTTCTGGTCTCAAGGGTCACATGATTCATGTTTGTGTACCAGAAAAATAAACACATGAAGGATGAATCTTTAGACTCACTTTGGAATGGTCAGATCATGTTATTTTCCTTGTCTGTTTGACTAATATTTTTCTAAGCAGCCAGAGTCACAGACACTGCAGAAACCTAGAGAATTTAAACATTATAAGCCTAAGTCATAAAACATTGTTTTTGTTACACACACACACACACACACATTTTAAATTGACTTTATTTTTTAAAGGAGTTTTAGGTTCACAGCAAAATTGAGCAAAAAATACAGTTCCCCTATGCCTCTTGCCCCCACACATGGATAAACTTCCCCACTGCTAGCATCTTGCACCAAAGTGGTACATTTGTTACAGTTCATAAACCTGCATCTACATAATTAATACCCAAAGTCCATAGTGTACTTTAGGGTTCCCTTTTAGTGTGTGTATTCTCTGGGTTTGGATAAACGTATAATGACATATATCCCCATTATAATATTATACTGCATAGTTTCACTGCCCTAAAACTCCTGTGTTCTGCGTATTCATCCTTTCCTCCCCTCTAATCCCTGACAACCACTGATCTTTTTACTGTTTCCTGAACATCATATAATTGGGATTATGCTTTGTATAGCCTTTCAAATTCATTTAGTTAGTAATAGGCACTTAAGTTTCTTTTACGTCTTTTCATGTTTGGTAGCTCATTTTCTTTTTTTAGCACCAATATGCCATTGTTTGAATATCGCACAGTTTATCCGTTCAACTACTGAAGAATAACTTGATTGCTTCCAAGTTTTGGCAATCACGAGTAAAGCTGCAGTAAAGCAGTTTTTTATGTGGACATGTGTTTTCTCCTCGGGTAAACATCAAGGACAGTGATTGCTGTGTCGTATGGTTAAGTATATGTTTAGGTTTGGAAGAAATTACCAAGCTGTCTCCCAATGTGGCTGTACCATTTTGCAGTCTCACCAGCAGTAAAGGAGAGTTCTTGTTACTCTACACTGTAAAGTCTACAGCCTTGCCAACATTTGGTATTTTCCGTGTTTTGCATTTTGGCCATTTTAATAGATATGTGGAAGTTAGTATCTTATAGTTGTTCTAATTTGCAGTTGCCTAAAGACATAAGATGTTGAGCATCTTTTCAAATGCTTATTTGCCATCTGTGTATTTTCTTCGATGAGGTGTATGTGTGTATGGCTTGATTCACTTGGCCTGTTTGGAGTTTTCTATGTTTGCTTAGCACTTTTTATCCTGTAAGAAATCATGCAAAAGCAGAAGTGATATTTGCAAATTATCACGTGTGTATGTACTGCATTTGCAAATTATCCCTTAGCATATCAATTGAATTGGAACAAATTTCCTTTTTCAAAATAAGTCTTATAATAGAACTGTGGATATAAGTAAGTACATAGCTTAAAGGGAATAACTTTTTGTCAAAGAACGTGTCATCACCACCTGTTTTTCTTCCCCTGGTTAACATTACGTCAGTGAAGGGTCCACAAATGATCACAGAACATTTTCTTACAGGAAACTACATTCTTAATTATGTGGCATCACGGCCCAAGCTGGCTCCCTTTGTCATCCAAGCCCTTATTCAGGTCATTGCTAAAATCACTAAATTGGGATGGTTTGAAGTCCAAAAAGACCAGCTTGTCTTCAGAGAAATTATTGCTGATGTGAAGACATTTCTTCAGGTAAAAAAGGCATTATAACATTATTTAGAGCATCATTATTTGGTTTAAAAACTGCTCTTTTTAAAGCTGTATGGTTTGTTTTGTGGCTACCAGTACCATATTAATTATGATTTATTACTTATCCTCTAGGTCCTTTAATTTTTATTGCCAGTAAATGAGGACCTTGCCATTATATAACTTCCAGACAAGAAGAATGCAAATTACAATGTTTTCTAATTTCAAAAATGTATGCTCTGTCATTTTTAACGTGTGTGTCATATGTACAAAAAATATATATAATGTTTTCGGGTATTGCTCATAACACCTGTGAAGTGGATTTCATCTTATAAATGAGAAAACTGAGGCAAAGAAAAGTTAAGTAATTTGCTTAAGGTTGTACAGTGATCTATCTAGTAATGCATAGAGCTAGCATTTTAACAAGTTTGCTAACTTAAGGTATATAAATATATATGTACACCCAAATATACTTAATTTTTACTGTATACCTCATTGACTGCATTAGTTTTTCAAGAATGTTTTTAACCTAAGTGATTAAAGTGTTGGGAAACCTAAGTCTGTATTTCCTGTCCTGTATAACTCTTAGGATGACCCTCATGCTCTGCTCAGTAACATTCGGATGTTCAAAGATACGTATTTTTTCATACAAATATTAACCCTACTTGCAAGAAAAGTACTTTAGCTAGCGCTATGCTGAAGGAACAGTGATCTGTTAAAATTCTCAAGGAAAAACTGGCAGTTTGGATTAATTTAGAGATGGTTCAGTATTGGTTTATTGGCAATTAGGGGGAATTTGGACTTGATGAGATTCTGTTTCTTATACAGTAACTTTAAAATTTAATCCCCATGTAAGCTGTAACTCCATTATATAGTGCAGTGCTGGAAGCCGCAGAAAATAAAATATTAGACTGTGTGCTTTTACTCTTTTATTCATATTGTTAAAACCATGCTTAACAAAGACAGCAGGTCCTCAAATAATGTCATCTATATATTTAAAAGCTTAAACAACCGTTCGACCAATAGCTATGATGTGCATTGACGTAGGGAGAAGATGATCAATGAATAGGCATGGAAACATGGAACATACCGATGAATCTCAGAGGGAAGTGGGGATGGGGAAGGGCGGGAAGAGATTAACCAAAGATTTTATATGCATACTAGAGGCCTTGTGCATAGATTTGTGCACTGGTGGCATCCCTCTACCTGGCCTGTGGGGATTGGGCCAAAATCAGCAGTCCGACATCCCCCAAGGGTTCCCATTGCAAGAGGGGCCTCTAGTTTTGTTATAATGTTAATGAGTTGTAGTAGGAACTTAACTCTTATTTATAACCCTTGTAGGGAGCATATAGGAGGCAACTGATTAAAATTTCTCATCAGTGTTTTCATTTCTTTCCCTATCTCTCTAGAAATCAATAAAAACATTTTTTAATGCCAGCTAAACTAAACAGTGTACTTAGTGACTTAGCTATTTTATATTCAGAGCAAACTTTTTATTTTGTCATAGACCAATACCAAACCATTCTCAGATTAGAATGGATTTGCAGACCACCAGCAGATTCATGGACCAGCACAGGAGCATAGGCCTGGTGTACACAGAGGATGGATGTGTCAGTAATAGGAAACCTGTAGCTTAGTTCAAGCAGTTCAGATTGTCTTAAAGAATTAAAATGGAAAAATTAGGGCTCATTTCTTTTATCTATAATTATGAAATAATTGAACTTAATTACACTCAGTGGCTCTGTGTTAGTAGAATTCTGTGATAGTCAGGAAATGACCAACTATACAATTAAAACTTAAAAAGCATTATCATCGAAGAGGAACCAAGATGGCGGCATAGGTAAACACCTATCTTGCTTCCCCACACAACAATTTCAAAACTACAACTTAACGACAGAACGAACATCATCCAGAATCACTGGAAAGCTGGCTGAGTGGAAATCCCACAAATAAAAGTAAAGACAGGATACTGTGACTCAGAGGAGGGCCGGAGGGCAGGATTGAGGATACGCGCATTGTCAGGTTCAGAGCCATGAACGCACCAAGCGGATAGGGCGGGCGGCTGGATACCCGGCTGGTTTTCTCAAACGGGGAGGGAGACAAAGACGTCCCACTGCACTGATTCCCCAGTTCCAGGCGAGGTCTGGGGAACCCACACTCATACATGGTGAAACTGGACAATAAGAAGGAAGCACGCCGAAACTCGGGCGCTGCAGAGGTCTGCGAGCTTGAGGAGAGGACGCGTAAATTTGGGAACTGCGTGAGCGTGTAGAGAGGACTCGTGACTTGCTTTCTCGTTCGGGAGAAAAAAGAAAGAAGGAAAACCACCGGACTGCATTGTTTTACAACCCTGGATGAGACTTTGGGTGTGCAGACTCATTTGGGGAGAGGCTGAATTGTTTGGCAGTGGGTAGAGCTCGGCGGCAGCTTTCTCCCAGAGGTGCGTGCAGCCATTACCTCCAGGCACAGAGACCCAGGTACCACATAGGGCGGAGCTGACGGGAAATCAAGGCTTCCTGCTCAGCTCAGAGACTCCACCCATCCAACCTGAGCACAGCTGATCCTCACAGCCAATTGGCCTGGAGGTCAAACCTTCCTAGTGCTAACAATAATCTAAGCTTAACTTCAACAAGACTGCAACCCATAAAGGGCTGCACCAAGAGTATCCACCTCAGGTAACTGGGGAGGCTGAGCCACTGTCCCTTAGAGGACATCTACCACACAAAGCTAATTGACTAACTCAGGGAAGCAGCCATAATGCAGAGACATGGAAAGAAATCAGATGTGAAAGAAATGGAGGAAAACAAATGACTGGACATAGAGTTCAAAACCATGGTTATAAGGTTTTTCAAGAGGCTCCTAGAAAAAGCCGATGAACTTAGTAAGACCTTTGAGGATATGAATAAGACCTTCGAAGATATGAAAAAGGACCAACTAGAAATTAAGCATATACTGACTGAAATAAAAAATATTATACAAAGACCTAAAAGCAGTCTAGAGGACTGCAAGAATCAAGTAAAAGATTTGAAATACAAAGAACCAAAATCCACTCAGCCGGAAAAGCAAGAAGCAAAAAGTATCCAAAAAATTGAAGATAGTGTAAGGATCCTCTGGGGCAACCTCAAGCATACCAACATCTGAATTATAGGGGTGCCAGAAAAAGAGAGAGAACAAGATAATGAAAACCTATTTGAAGAAATAGTGACTGAAAACTTCCCCCACCTGGTGAAAGAAATTGACTTAAAAGTCCAAGAAGCGCACAGAACCCCAAACTATAGGAATCCAAAGAGGACCACACCAAGACACATCAAAATTAAAATGCCAAGAGCAAAAGACAAAGAAAGAATATTAAAAGGAGCAAGAGAAAAACAGTTACCTATAAGGGAGCACCCATACGATTGTCAGCAGATTTCTCAACAGAAACTATGCAGCCCAGATGGGAGTGGCAAGAAATATTCAAAGTAATGAACAGCAAGAATCTACAACCAATATTACTCTATCCAGCAAAGCTATCATTCAGAATTGAAGGTCAGATAAAATGCTTCGCAGATAAGAAAAAGCTAAAGGAGTTCATCACCGCCAAACCAATGTTCTATGAAATGCTGAAAGGTATCCTTTAAGAAGAGGAAGAAGAAAAAGGTAAAAATAAAAATTATGAACAATAAATACACATCTATCAACAAATGAATCTAAAAACCAAGTGAATTAAAAATCTGATGAACAGGATAAACTGGTGAATATAACAGAATCATGGGCATAGAGAGGGAATGGACTAACAATTCTTGGGGAGAAAAGGGGTGTGGGAGATGCAGCAAGAGACTGGACAAAAATCATACACCTATGGGAGAGGACAGTGGAGGGGGGTGAGGGCAGAGGGTGGGATGGGTACCGGGTGGAGGAGAGCTATAGGGGGAAAAAAGGGGGAACAATGTAATTAAACAGAACAATAAAGATTAAAATATTAAAAATAAATAAAAGAAAAGCGTTATCTATGCTAGTGTTTTTTTTATTATTACACTATAGTTAGATGCTGCATTTATCTCATACTTCCAATCTGAGTTTAAAGTAGGGTAATTTGTTAGTAATGTGCACATGAAATCTGAATTTTCATTTGAAATTTTTGAGATTAAATGGAAGTTAATTAAATTAAAAGCATCATAGAAGATACAAAACTGTACACCATATTGATAGTCGTGTATTTGCCCCAATGCAATGGGCACTTTAGATGTCCAGTATAGATACATAACAAATGCATACACATCCACTACTAAACAGTATTAAAAAGGACTTAGTGATCTTGTCTGATATTAGATTGAGGGATCTAAATTAGTTTCTAAGCTATTATTTACTGAATGCAGCTATCTCAGTAGACTTCAAGCAAATTTATAGAGCTGAAAGTAGTTTTTGTTATGTTCTTAGAAAAGTATTAAACCAATCTTATATTTTGAGGTTTAGCTTATTATAAGTATGAGGTGCTAAAAAATTTTGTAGAGTATCACAGTTCTAAGATAGGTGAGCTTTTATCCCATTCAACTATAAATTTATCCTCCAAAAATGAACTTGAAATTCTTTTTATTTGTGAACTTTATGTGTGATTTTTCTACATATTTTAATAGATACATGATTAAAAAACGTGATGTTTCAATGTTTAATTACTTGTAAATATTACCTGATTTACACTGTAAGAACCAATCACATTTCTCCAATTAGTCTCAACTTGTTATTTTCTCTGAAGGGTACTGTGGAACACTGCATAATAGGAGTAATGATCCTTTCAGAATTGACTCAAGAAATGAACCTGGTAAGCCTTTCCATCTAATGGTGACATTAAGTTTGCTAAGTGATGCTATTTCTTTTATATCAAATCTTTATGTTGCATAAAACTCTGAATAGTCTTTTTCTGTCTATTGGTGAGATAAGTATTGGAACACTTTCGTTGTTACTGAAAATAACAGCAATAGTATAAAGAATTACAAAGAACAGGGAATTAGACATGGACCTTGCTCCATGGTAATTGAAGAATCGTTCTTCTGTGTTGTGTATACATAGTAATATACTAACCAAAAGAAATAAATTATATGCAGTACTAGGGGCCCGGTACACGAAATTCGTGCACTGGGGGTGGGTGGTCCCTCAACCCAGTCTGCCCCCTCTCACATACTGGGAACCCTCAGGGGATGTCCAACTGATGGCTCACCCCCAGCCTGCCCACGGCCTAAAGCCTCTGACGAGCAACCCAGCCATCGCCCTGCTCAGCTCAGCCCTCTCCGGGGGCTGGGCGCTCACCGCCACTTCCACTCACAGCGCCCGGGGGCTGGGTGCTCACCGCCACCACTATTTCATCCCCGGGGCCCGGTGCTCATGCCACTTGGCCCCGCCCCCGCTCCTGATTGGCTGGTAGCATAGCCAATCAGGAGCGAAGGTACGGTCAAATTTGCATGTTTCTCTTTTATTATATAGGATAATTTGCTTGCTTACAAACAGAAGAGAAGTGGTTTGGTGAATTGATACACAACAATGGGTACACAGCAGGACTCCTCCAAGAACAGGCCTTGGCACTTTGCCACTTGCATGGATTTTCTCCCTGTACAAGAGGAGTGTTCAGGAGCTATGCTTCCCCCCAGCAGCTGAGCACCTTGTCCCCTGCTCCTCTTCATTTGGTACTTAATTAACATGGTTCTAAACAGAATAAAAGCAGAAGTTGGGCTCTATATGGAATATTGTAATCAAGGTGAATGTAGTGATTTTATATAAAAAGTCATATTTAATGGTCCGTGCTTGTGTGTGTGTGTGTGTATCTGCATGTGTACATGCATGTATTTTACATACACATATACATGCATGTGCAGAGAAAGCTTGCCCAGGACTATTTACCGACGCCCTTTGGCTAACAGTATAGTTTCTGTGTGTAAAAAATTCCAAAATTACTATTTTCTACTTGTATTCAATCAGGAATTAGAAAGTATTTCTAGATTTCTTGGGAAAGATTTCTAAAATGTAAATTGATTTCTTAATTTACCTCCCCAGAGTATGTAAAGATTTCTTGCCTCCTGGAGATGTGTCAGTATCTATGATGTATCTCCAGAACTAATAGTAATAACTACCTGAAAAAGAGTTACTATATTGGCAGGGGCGTTATGACCAGGACTTTGGCTAATCCTATTAGTCTCTGTAAATATGTCTGAGGACTGTAACTTTCTTTTAAAAATATATATTTAGAAATAACTTTAGTATGAATATTTTATCTAATAACAGTGACTAGTGCAGCAATGCAAGTATCCATTAATCTAGCTTACACCACCATCAGCTTTTTGCTCATCTTAAAAGCCAGCAGGTACTTTTCCCATTTCCTACTTCATAGTGTGGTAGGCCTGCAGACTGCCCTGGAAGCCAGGGTTTTCTGTGTGTAGAGTGTTACTAAGATAAGACCAGGTAATACAAAGTTCTAATAAAAGTATGATTCAGAGAGCACCCAAATTGTGTTTTATTTTTAAATAACGATATTAAACTTTATTTAGAAAACTTGGGAGTATAATGCAAAGAAGTTTCTTCTCAACCACCATTTGATAATAAGTTGCTGGCCCCAGAATACTTCAATGTATTTCTCACACACAAGAACATCCTCCTGTATAACCATAATACAACCAAGAATCAGAAAATGAAATGACATATTGCTGTTATCCTCATATTCCATTTAAATTTCACCATTTGTCCTGGGAAAAACCTGGTTTAGGATCATGCATCTCATTTATTAGAATGTTTTATTAGTCTCCATCAATCCGGAAAATTTCCTCAACCTGCCCTTCGCTTTCAAGATCTTGAAATTTGTGAAAGTTAGTTGTTTTTCCCTCAGTTTGGGATTGTCTGATGGTTCTTCATTATTAGATTCAGATCATACATATTTGTTAAGAATTCAGCAGAAGTGACACTGTGGTCTTCTCATGGTCACCTGCCTGGAAACGAATGATTTGATTTGTCATTTGTTTTGTTCCTTTACTAATGATGTTCACTTTGGTCACTTGATTAAGACTGTCTCTACCAGGCGTCTCCAGTTAGATTCACTCTTTCCCCTTTGTAAATAATAAGTATTTTATGGAGAGATACTCTAAAACTGAAAATACTTCATTTTTCATCAGTTTCAATTTATTCATTTATTTATATTGGTATGGTGTCTTAGTTTCCTGTTTTATATAACAGGTTATAATTTGTTATTGACACATTTTGATCCTCAGAATTTCCCAAACTTGGCTAGCAGGAATCCTTTTAAGCTAGTTTCTATCTGCACTTGACATTTACTTACCATGGGTTGACCCCCAGTATGACCCAGTGGCCAGGCTTATTCTGCTTTTACAGAAGCAAATTCTACTATTCCTGGAGTGTATTCAATATATAATCAGCAAGTAGTAAAATATCCTTTGCCTACATGGTAAAAGCATATAGGTATGTAGTAGAAAATGGTCCACAATTTTTCATCTCATATATATTGTAGAGGTTTAAGAACTAGTCCTAGTAAATTTATTCTTAATAATTATTTATCATTAAAATATTCAGAGAGAATATAAAAATATCACTTATATAGAAGAATTTTTATATAACTGATTCAGTTTGCTGATTTACAGAAAGTTAAAATTTGAAGATCATCTTAGAAATTACTCATTTTAAAGATGGAGTCTGAGGAACAGGGAAGTTGTTGCTTACTTAAATGTGAAATATGGTTTATGGTTCATGGTTCGGTAGTTGATAGTCCTGGTATCTGTCTGTTATCATGCACTGGTGGGGTCCTTTGGCCTGGCCTGTGGGGATCGGGCTAAAACTGGCTTTCTGACATCCCCTGAGAGGTCCTGGATTGTGAGAGGGCAATTCTTGGGTGACGCACCCCAGAATCGGGCTCCCTCTTCTCTGGTTCTGGGTGCATCACCTGAAGAGCCGCAGCAGCCAAGTCTCTGCAGCTCAGCAGCTCCTGTGTTGAGCGTCTGCCCCCTGGTGGTCAGTGTGCATCATAGCTACCGGTTGAATGGTCACTTAGACTTTTAAAGATATAGATATAGATGTAAATGTGTTTATATTACCTTTGAAAGTAGAGCCAATTCTGGTTTTTAATTTTGGGTTAGTATGATTTGTAGAAAGAGCACAGAATTAAAACAATCCAGGAAAACCTGGGTTCTAACCATGGCTCTACCGTTAACTTTTTTAGTGACCCTAAGCAAGTCACTTAGCTCAGTAGATTTTTAAAAGTCTTTTTAGCTTGATGTTTTATGATTCTTTAATTATTATTTCCACCCCTTTTTTAATTTTTTTAATTTTTTTAAATATATTTTATTGATTTTTTTTACAGAGCAGAAGGGAGAGGGATAGAAAGAAACATCGATGAGAGAGAGACATCGATCAGCTGCCTCTTGCACGCCCCCTACTGGGGATGTGCCCGCAGCCAAGGTGCATGCCCTTGCTGGATCGAACCTGGGACCCTTCAGTCCGCAGTCCGACGCTCTATCCACTGAGCCAAACCGATCTTGGCCCATCCCTTTTTTTAATTAGTAACTTTTTTTTTTTGCTATTTGGTAAGTCTGATCAAATAAATTCATCTTGATCTTTTTAGGTTGATTATTCTAGACCTTCAGCAAAACACAGGAAAATAGCTACCTCATTTCGTGACACTTCTCTCAAAGACATCTTAGTGCTAGCATGCTCTCTTCTAAAAGAGGTAAGTTTTTTAATAATGTAATATCTTATTAGAGTATTTAGGAAATTTTAAGTTTCAAAAGAATTTCAATTGAGTCCTCTCCCCCATTTTGCCTTTTGCAGAGTTGTAGACAATCTTAATATAGTAGATTTACAAAAATCTGTAAGAGGTTCCAAAAAATCCACCATTACTCACTAGGAATAGAGTAAAATAAAATCCAAAGAGCATTGAATAACTTGTCTTTGGGTATTAGTTTCATTGTCTTCCTACTGTAGATTATTTATTGCAGAAGCTAATTGGGACTTAGTTTCTTTATTGCTCTACCCATATTTTAATGGGGTGTAGCTGAACAATGAAATGACAGTAGGTTTTTCTAATTCATCAGCTGTCAATATTTATTCATGGTTGAGCCAAGATAGGTGACTTTAATAATTTCTTAGGGAAATACTTTCCCGTTTGCTACTTTGTGCCACAGTGGTCATTAGGGATAGTAGAATTCATGATTCTATTGTGTTCTCGTATAATATAGGGCTCCATTATGCTCAAGCTTGCTAATTGGGGTAGTACAGCATTTCCTAACATGTTCCTCTAATCACTAATTGGTACTTCTTTCAGTTCTGTAATTGAGTAACATGATAACTCCCATAGGAGGCCAGGCTGAAAGGTCCCGTTATTTTAAAATGTAGGAAAGAAGATGCAATAGTAAAATGAACTCCCTTTTACCCTTAAACCAATTGGTGATAACTGGTTAAAACAGTCTTGTTTCAGCCTTATCCCTAGCCTGGCAACCTTATTTCTTTTTGTGTTATTCTTGAAGCAGAATGCCAGATTATATCATTTCCTCCACAAAAATATTTTATGATGTCTCTCTAGGCAGTAAATCTATGTGGTTGTGTCAGGATGGACATTTGTTGGGGGGGAGGTCAGAATTGGTCTGTAGAAGCTTGTGAGTGTCCTTCCACATTCAGACAGCTCCGAGAACCTTTCTCAGCTGAATAGAGCTAACTTATGCCTGAAAGAATGTTTCAGCTTGTTCCAAGAAACCTTTCAATGAATCCCATACATTTATACATTTGTGCTGTATAAAGTATTTGTTACCTGTTAAAACTTTACAAGATGACCTAGAAGATGCAGTTAAGAGTAAAATTTTTTATTTTCATTTTACAAAATTAAACATGAAAATAGTCTATTGTAGACTTTTTATAGTGATTAACATTTATCTAATATGTACAACAACATAACTTTGCAAACTCTTCTTTTGCTATTTTTAATTTGGCATTGAAGAATTATTTAAATGAGTGAAAATTTGTTTATTGACATATTTTAGAAAGTTATATTTGACTTTGAACTTTTTTCAGGTGCTGGCCAAACCTTTAAATCTTCAGGATGAAGGTCAACAAAACCTAGTAATGCAGGTCTTAAAACTGGTCCTCAACTGCCTTAACTTCGACTTCATTGGCAGTTCAGCAGATGAGTCTGCAGATGATCTTTGCACGGTGCAGATCCCAACAACCTGGAGAACAAGTAAGGAAGAAGCTCAGTGTGAGAGACAGTCTGCATAAAAGGCACAGGTTAAGCAATGTGGTTGCCTATGTACAGTTATCTGTGTTTTCTGCTACGCAGTCAAAAAGTTCAGATGGATTTGTAACCCACAGTAGCTGCTGTTTTCCCCAATTCACTGAGTAACTTCCATGTTTTGATTTTGGAAAAAAAGAAAAGACCACTCTAGAATTGGGGGAAAACAGGTGTATGTGTATATCTGTGTGTGTGTGGGAGGGGGGCAGGGTTGGAGGCAGGCGGAATGAAGAGTTCTGTTTTGAAACTTTCAGATAAAGCGGGAGAGGAAACAACACTTGACAACAGATACCAACATATTTTTCAAAGCTATGAAGAGAGTGAAGAGAGTAACTGACTAAGCAAAGCAGAATTGCAACTTACTTTCTTACAGAGGGATACCCAGAAAAGCTAGCCAGTTTGCTTTCACACATCCCAGAAAGACGCTGGCACTAGGGTATTCCTGAAGTCAGACTGAAATAGTCAAGTATAAGGTAGAATGGGGCTGAATGGGCTTGGTAAAAAGTTCTGCCCCAACTCCCCAGAATCTCTCCCACCTGTGCAGCTAGGTGACTGCCTTTTCCCTCTCTTTCCCCAAAGGATATTTGCAAACAAGTAATACCAAAAAATATCCATAGCACTGAGACATAACATTTTGAGATTGAAAGGTCCTATCAAGTACCCAACAAAATGAATGGAAAAAATACACCGAGCTCCATAATCATGACATTTCAGAATAATAAGGTTAAAGAGAAGATCCCAAAACCTACCAGAAAAAAAAATTAAGTCACCTATAGAGGATTGGGATCAAGGGTGTTCTTAAACTTCCCCACAGCAGCACTGGAAGCTAGAAGTCAGTGGAGTAATATCCTCAACCTTTTGAGGGAAAATTATTTTCAACCTAGACTGAAATTGTCAAGTATAAGGTAGAATGAAGACATTATCAGACTTGCAAATTCTCCTGAAACTTATCCCTTATGCACTTGTTCTCAAGAAGTGACTTAGCATGCAAGCCAAGAAAGTGGAAGATTCAGGGTTTGGGAAAAGGGAGCCTCAACTCAGAATGACAATGTGCAGATGTGACATGGAGATAATTATATAACAAATTTAGGAATAACCAGTCCATGTTGGAGGCTATAGGAGATAACAGTGGGAAAATGAAAATGATAGGTTATTTATTGTTATTAATCATATGGAAAATGTCATGAAGAACATTTGTAAAGAATTAGTGACAGACAGATAAGCACAGGAAAGATGCTATAATTAAATCCAGAGAGTATTAGAAATGTGATATAAGGATAGTGGCTCAGCTGTTAACATTATTTACCTAGTAGTAATAAATGTAAACACTCAGAATTGATCCAGTCCCAAATTGGTGTAATAGTGGATGGATTTTTAAGAGGATGGATTGTGGAAGGTGGTGGGGTGAGTGAGTAGACAACTAAAGCCTTATATACTGTCACAAATTCATTTAATGCCTAAAGTAAAATGAATAAAGAAATAGTATATAGCATGCTTATTTAGAAATATGTATGTAAATATAGCTAAGAGTTTAAAGATATGAAGTGGAGCAGGGTATAGCTGTTTTTTATTTTAAAAATTTTTAGTTATTTTGGCACTATTTGAAGTTTTAAATGTTTATACTACTTTAATACAAACGAAAATATTAAGACAATTCTCCCAGTAAGAACTGTAGATGCTACATAGAAATAAGGAACACCTTAGGTAATTAATTTCTTTCTATTACAGTGAAAACTTGTTTCTCGAATTTAATTCATTCCAAAGGCTGTTTGAAAACTAATCATTTTTCCCCATTAGAAATAATGTAAATTGAATTAATCTATTTCAGTCCCCCAACTAATTCCCTGTTTTAACCTTTCTGATATATAAAACATGTCTATTGTCCTGTAAATAAACTCTAAATAATCTATTAATAAAAACTTGGAAAACAAAAAGAACATGAAACGTAAATGAAAATTTAACAAAAAGGAAAGGAAAACACACAGTAAAAATGAAAATTTAACAATAATTATAAGCAGCAAAAAAAACCCCGCAAAATATTCACAGCACTGTATCCTGAGATTTTAACAGTGGTAAACTGATTCAGATTCTCGCATTTTCTCCAAGTATAAGATAGAATGAAGGCATTATCAGACTTGCAAATTCTCCTGAAATTTATCCCTGTGCACTGTTTGCCACCTGATCATACAGGTATCAGCATGAAAGGTTGTCAGGTTGAAAAGCAAATTGTTTGAGATGAGAGATGTTCGAGAAACGAGGTTCCACTATATTCCATCTTTCAAAAGAAAATAGGCCTAACTAGAAAGAGTGGCCACAGACAGAGTTCTTAGAGTTCTTGGTTTATATGATAAAGTCTTACTATGTTAAGATCACAGAATTGAAAATAATGGTGTTAGAAAATAATTTTTTTTCTAGTTTTTCTGGAACCAGAAACACTGGATCTTTTCTTCAATTTGTATCATTCACTTCCACCACTACTATCTCAGTTAGTAAGTAAAAATAATTTATTATTTCATTGAAAAGTATCTGTGATCTTTAAGGTTGTTATAGATTTGCCTTTATAAATTCTGCTTATATTCTTGGTTGGATTTACCTCTCACAGGAGAGCCTTGCATTTCTGGCTTTGTGTTGCTGAAGCTGTTTGTCAGGTTCTATTCAGAGTCAACAGTGCATTCGGTTCCATGGGTGATGCCAGCGCCATTTGCTGTTGATTTAGCTCCTGCCCGGAGCCAGCACAGCCTGTCAGCCTCCTAAGTATATCTTCCTTCTCAGTCCCCATTCCTTCTGGGCCTCCGTCCAGTGACTGGCCACCCCATCAGTTACCTTCCCTTCCCTTACCCTCTTTCTAGCTCTTTCTCAGCCCTGCCTGTCTCTAGGTCTGAGTGCCCGGCGGTCCCCAGCAGGTGTTTCTGAATGAGAAACAGAGACCTGCTCACTTGATTTTGTGCTCATTTCTTCAGTTGTTAATTTTTTAATCCAATTCTATTACGTGATTTGACAATTCTTGAAATTCGTTGATTATATACTAGATCTTTGAGACTATGAACCTCATCCTGTGGAATCTAAAACAGAAATCAGGCGAGATTGGACAAAAAAAAAAAAAAAAGATAGGAGAAAAAGTTGTCGGCTTAATATCTAAGCTTTAGAAGTAAAGTTGGGAATTCTAATATTGCCGTTTCTTGAAAAAGATGCTCCCGATTTAAAGTGCCTATCAGTGTTTTGTTTGTTTAGATGTGTTGTCACCTAGAAGGAAGAAACAGATTCACAAAAACACTCCTTTTTGTTGCTGTTTTTTAAGGTGTATGCTCTCGAAGCTAGGCTTGTAAGGCGGTGGTTTTGAAACAAGGTTTCAGAGGACACTCGTGTGCAGATGGTGCCAGCAAGCTTCGGTCTTCTGTCTCTTCACCACAACAGTCTTGCTTTCAGTTGTTTAGAACCATCGTTGTGTGTACAGTTATGTTTTGGACAAAACAAGCTATTGGTGCTTAAAAAGTAAAATGGACTATAATGGCTTTAAAAGAAAGTAACATTGGGCATGCCCTATTGACATACGGTGCTTCTGTCACTTTATCCTCAAATGGCCCTACAGGGTATTACTACCCTGTGTAGACCGGCACCCACACTGGCAAAGGGGACTTTCTCCAGGGCAATAAACGAACAGTTGGGGCTGAGATTCAAACCTACGTGTTTGGGCACCCCTAGCCCCGGATGTTTTAATATGCTAGTAGTTCCCAAACCTTCCGCACTTCAGAATCGCCTAAGAAGTTTGTTCTGTTTTGTGTTTGTTGGTTGGTTTTTCCAACGGTAAGGCAAACTGGAGAACGTCTGAAAATGGCATGCTCTGATTTTTGTCCTTATTATCACCTTTACCAAAGGACCCAGGCATTATGTGTGAAATGGAAATATTCAAATATCAGCGCAAACTGTATTTTTTTTAAATCAGGCAAGCAAATGTTACGTGGACAAAAACGTAAAGGCCAGTTTGACCTAAAAGTTACCAATTTGGGGTGCCTCACTTAATGATCCAGCAGACTTCAGTGGGCACCAGTGGTGGAATTAAGAAGCCAGATAGTGAAATTACCTGGCAAAGTATTAACTTTAGGAAGATAAAATAGGCCATAAATATTCGGTAGGCATTTTTATAGAGCATCTAACTTTTCCAGCAGCATTTCCAAATAAATTTGGGACATGCTAGATTCAGTAAAGCTGTTGGAGTCCCTCGACTTCCTCCATTTGCAGGTTAACGTGCACTATTCTCCTCCAAATATATTCTGTCACAAAACCATATTTTCTTTTTGATTGAACACCTGGTTAATGGGTTCACAAAAGAACTGGTCCTCAGAAGCAGCTGAAAGCCTTTGGAGTGTATATGTCTAGGGACTGCTCTGAGCATCCTATCTAATAAGAGAGTAATATGCAAATTAACCGTCGCTCGTGACAAAGATGGTGGCGCCGGCCAGAGCGGGCGGGAGGCTTGGCTTCCTTGGTCACCCAGGCTGGCTCCATGGCCACTGCCCAGACAAAGCCAGATGGCAGGGCCGAGGCAGAGGCAGTTAGGGGCCATCAAGCCAGGAGGGGAGGGAAGTTGGGGGTGATCAGGCTGGTGGTGGAGGAATTTGGGGGCAAGCAAGCTGGCAGTGGGGGGCAGTAGGGGGAAGCAGGCAAGCAGGGGGGCCAGTTGGGGGCAATCAGGCTGGCATAGGGGGCAGTTGGGGGTGAGCAGGCCAGCAGGAGAGTGTCAGTTGGGGGCAATCAGGCCAGTAGAGGGAGCGATTGTGAGTGAGCAGGCCAGCAGGGGGGTGTCAGTTGGGGCCAAGCAAGCTGGTAGGAGACAAGCAGGGTGGGGGGGTGGGCAGTTGGGGGTGATCAGGCCAGTGGGGGGAAAGTTGGAGGTGAGCAGACTGGTTGGGGGGCAGTTGGAGGCAGTCAGGCCAGCAAGGGGGGCAGTTGGGGTGAGAAGGCCAGTGGAGGGCATTTGGGGGCAAGCAGGCTGGTAGGCAAGAGTGGTTGGGGGCAAGCAGACAGGTAGGCAGGCAGGTGAATGGTTAGAAGCCAGTAGTTGGACATCCCCCAAGGGGTCCCAGATTGAAGAGGGTGCCAGCTGGGCTGAGGCTCCCCCCTGCACGAATTTCATGCACTGGGCCACTATTATCTTATATAATAAAAGCCCAGTGACTGGACAACAGAATGACCGGTGACCAATCCCTATGATATGCACTGACCATTAGGGAGCAGATGCTCAATACAGAGCTGTTCCCTGGTCGTCAGTGTGTTCCCAGACTGGGAACATCGCATGGCTGACCTGGATGAGCGGTGCTCCCACAGCTGGCCAATCCCCACAGCCCACGCCCCCACCAGTGCACAAATCCCGTGCACCAGGACTCTAGTATAATATATGAAAAAATATTGGAAGAGAATACACACCTATAGAAATGTTAATGCGGGGTTGAAGAGTTGTCAGTGGTGGAGGTAGATAGGTTAAATTTTTAGCTTTCATTATTTTTGATTTTATAATGCTTTTTCAATCGCAAAAATTAAAAACAATATTTTTATGTAGAGAAAAATGTGGCCATAGTTACTTTTAAAATTGAAATGACTCTTGTTGTTTCCTTTTTTAGGCGCTTTCATGTTTAGTTCAGTTTGCTTCTACTAGAAGGTCCTTATTCAGCAGTCCTGAACGTGCCAAGTACCTTGGTAATTTAATTACGGGAGTAAAACGGATACTTGAAAACCCTCAGGTATTTATGAAGAAACCAAATTAATACTTAGCATATAGAAATACAATTTTCCTGCTGAAAGATGCATAATAAATCCATTTATTATGATTCTACAAGAAAATATGAAGTATCATTCATCTTCCTCATAGTTCTTTTGTAGTAGAAATGGGCACGTTTTAAAGTTATTAATTCAGAGTTATAGGTACCTTCTGAACTAGAAGACAGTATAAATCTGAATGTTAATATTGGAATAAGTGGCTTTACATGACGATGTCTTTTTGCCCTCTTGTGGACAAATAAAAGTTTATAGATTGTAAAATCTACTTTGTACACTAAGTGCAAAGCTTCAATAGCTATATTCATTTAAAAGAATTGCAGCCCTAACCGGTTTGGCTGAGTGGATAGTGTCGGCCTGCGGACTGAAGGGTCCCAGGTTCGATTCTGGTCAGGGGCACATATGTACCTTAGTTGTGGGCATGTCCCCAGTAGGGACTGTGCAGGACTGTGAATAGATGTTTCTGTTTCACTGACGTTTCTAACTCTATCCCTCTTCCTTCCTCTCTGTAAAAAAATCAATAAAATAAAACAAAAACAGCCAAAAAATTTTTTAAAGAATTAGAAAGCCATTATTAGTGATTTTGCTTGCCTACATAAAATTTTTTGTTTTTACTTCAGTATCTTGTGCTATTTTTGTTAAACGTTGTGCCCTACATTACGTTAATTTTAGTTTAACGTATTTGTAATAAAAGAACCATTTTTAAAGGATTAAGGAAGTTTATATAAATCTCTTGGTTACTGCTAGTTTCGAGGGGACATAATATTTGTACGTAAAGAAAATGTATTCATAAAGATTAGTTGTTTTTGCAGGTTGTTCTTGTATGTTGTACATTTGCTTTACCTTTTCAATTTAGTATAACTAAAATGTGTTTTTCTGATAAATGAAATTTTACCAGTATACTTAAAAATTTTTAATTTAATTCTATCAATCAATATGTGGAGGGTAATATGCTAACATCAGATAATTCTCTTAATTCGTTTAACATCTAAATGTTGGTGTTTCATGGCTGTGAAAGTTAGTTTGAATATTATATTGGTGATTTTGGAATTACAAACATGCCTTAAAAGACCTGTGAGCACAAAATATCTTTTTGCAATTTGTCCTTCATAATTACACTATTTTATGTTCTTTTCTTGAGCTCATTTGAATGAAATTTCTTGTAAATTCCTTTAGTATTAAACAAATACTTCTTGAATTCTGTTTCATGCCAGCTACCGAGCAAGGTGTTCAAACGGTCAAGATCGTAACGTGTGTCCCCTTGTCTTCAAGGTGCTTGCAGACAACGGGGCGCACCTCTTTGGTCTTTACTTTTAACCTGGCCTCCTTCAAAAGTTACTGCAGTATCTTGTGCTATTTTTGTTAAACTTTGTGCCCTACATTACGTTAATTATTTGACTGACTCTTCATTTAGCAACTTACTGGAGGATGCATGAAGGTACAGTGCTTGTAGGCACTCAACAAGAATTTGTTGAATTAAAATAAATTCTGTTATTTGTGTGTGCACATACACTATTTTTTAAGGTGGGATGGGATTGCTCTTTTCCAGGGTTTCTAGAGGCCATTCTTATATTCTTACTAGAGGCTGGTGCACAAAATTCGTGCATGGAGAGGGTGTCCCTCAGCACAGCCTGCACCCTCTCACAGTCTGGGACTCCTCAGGCTAAACTGACAGTCAGACATCCCTCTCACATCCCTCTCAGGCTCCTAATCACTGACCTGCCTGCCCCTAACCACTTTACCTGCCTGCCTCATCATCCCTAACCACTCACCTGCCTGTCTCTTTGCCCCTAACCACTTGCCTGCCTGCCTGCCTGATCACTCACCTGCCTTTCTTATCACCCCTAACTGCCTCTGCCTGCCTACTTTATCACTCCTAACCACTCTCCTGCTTGCCTGATCGCCCCTAATCACCTCACCTGCCTTGGCCCTGCTGCCGCGGCTTTGTCCCTAGGTAGTTTGGCTCTCTGGTCTGATTAGCATATTATGCTTTTATTATTATAGACTGGTGGCCCAGTGCACGAAATTTGTGCACTTGGGGGAGGATGTCCATCAGCCCGGATTGCGAGAGGGCACAGGCCAAGCTGAGGGACCCCACTGTGCACGATCGGGGCCGGGGAGGGATGCGGGAGGTTGGCCAGCTTGGGAGGGACTGTGGGAAGGCTCCAGGGCATGTCTGGCCTGTCTCACTCAGTCCTGATCAGCTGGACCTCTACTGGTTGGAGCATCTGCCCCCTGGTGATCAGTGCACATCATAGCTACTGGTGGACCAATCAACTGTCTGCCCTCTGGTGGTCAGTGCACGTCATAGTGAGGGGTTGAGCGGCCTTAGCATATCATTAGCATATTACACTTTGATTGGTTGAATGGCCTATTGAACAATCAGACACTTAGCATATTAGGCTTTTACTATATAGGATTTTCTTAACTATTTTTCAAATCTTCTGTTGACTTATGTTTAAGACACCACCACCACCCCCCCCCCCCCCACACACACACACTTTTTGTGTAATATAGGTTCCTAAACATTATAATTTAGACATCATGGTGCAAAGTTTCCTCCAAAGCCTCTACTTTGGATTCCTTATTAATAATTTATAACAACATTAAATCCAGCAGAAATTGTTTTCTTTCATTACTGTTTACCAATTAACAGAAAATAACGTAAGTGCTCATGAAAATTGAAAGACTTACTAAAATACTCTTGGAATTTTATTGATGGTCATCAGCTTGGTTTGTTTTCAAGTATTTTTAAAAGCCTTTCTTTTTGTCTCATATTTTAGGGTTTGTCTGATCCAGGTAATTATCATGAATTTTGTCGATTTTTGGCTCGTTTGAAGACAAATTATCAGCTGGGAGAGTTAGTTATGGTGAAGCAGTATCCTGAAGTTATCAGATTGATTGCTAATTTTACCATTACTAGCCTACAGGTAAATAGAAATTTATAATTGATATTAAACTAGGTAGTTTTGAAGCAATTTCTTGGTAAGATTTGGTGGGGATTTAAAAAATATCTAAAGAGTACTTTGCTAAAAATGTTCATTGCAAGATTTTAGGTTAAAAAGTTCATTAAACATTTTATAATAAAAATTTAGAGGCCATCTAAGTATCTAATAATTGAAAAATAATTGAGAAGCTGTAGTAAAACCTATGTGAAGAAATATAAAAGTTTTTACAGATTGGTTTTAGGGAAAATTCTATTTTTAAATTTAGGAAAAGGTTTGAAACCAAATTTTCCACATGATATCACCTCTGTGAAAAACTATTAATGGAAATAAGATTAGAAGGAAATTATGAACATTTTGATAGTGATCATTCCTGGATGATAGAGTAATGAGAGATTGTTGGTTTCTTTTTATATAACTTTTTTGCATTTACAAAATGTGCTACGTTAAGTGTTCATTGGTTATATAATCTGAATAAAAATTTTAAAATATGTGTTTAGTAATTTTGCCTCTGTAATTCTTATTCTAGGAAGATATGTCATTTTAAATAACATTTGCTTTATTTCTTTGTAGCATTGGGAATTTGCTCCCAACAGTGTTCATTATTTATTAACTCTGTGGCAAAGGATGGTAGCTTCAGTTCCTTTTGTGAAATCAACTGAACCCCACTTATTAGACACTTATGCACCAGAAATCACGAAGGCCTTTATCACTTCTCGGTTGGAATCTGTTGCCATAGTTGTGAGGTATTGAAAACTAAAACTTTCTGTTGTATTTTCATCTTTTGCATCTTGGAATTTTTAAAAACTTAGGAGTAATTTACCTACTGTAAAAGTCATCCTTTTTAGTGTACAGTTTTATGAGTTCTGACAAGTGCATACAGTTGTATAACTACCATCACAAGTAAGACATAGAATGGTTTCATCACCCCCAAAAGTTCTTTTGGGTCCCTTTGTAGTCATTTCTTTCCCCACCCTTGACCTCTGGCCATTGCTGATTTGTTTTGTTTTCCTGTAGTGTTGGCCTTTTTCGGAATGTTGTGTGAATGAGATTATGCAGTAGATAGCCTTTAGTCCAGCTTCTTTCCCTTAGCAAAATGCACTTAGGATTCTTCAAGGTTGGGTTAGTAGTTGTTTTCTTTTCATTGCAGTATACTATTCCACTTATGGTCGATCACAATTTTTTTAACCATTCACATCTGAATGGACTTTGGTGGTTTTCATTTTTATCAGTTATGAACAAAACAGCTGTAAATAGTCCTGTACAGATTTTTGCATGAACATAAGTTTTTGTTTCTTTTGTGTTAAGTACTGAGGTGTGAGACTCCTAGGATGCATAGTAAGTGTGTTTTACTTTGTATGAAATTGCCAAACTCTTTCGCAAAGTGGCTGTATCATTTTGCATTCCCACCAGCAATGTATGAAAGATTCAATTGCTCTGCATCCTCACCAGCACTTGATATTATCAGTCTTTAAAAATTTTAATCATCCATAAGGTATGTAGTGGTACCTCATTGTGGTTTTAATTTGCATTCCTTGAATGAATAATAATGTTGATCATCTTTTATGGGGTTATTTGTCATACATATGTATTCTTTGGAAAATGCCTGTCAAATCTGTTCCCATTTTTTATTGGGTTTATTTTCTTATATTGAGATTTGAGGGGGCCTGTATATTCTGGTCACAAGTCTTTTTATCATGTGTTTTTCAGATACTTTCTCCCAGGTCATAGCTTGCCTTTTCATTTCCTTAGTGGTCTTTCAAAGATAAATTGTTTTAAAGTTTGAAGTCTAATTTATCCTTTATTTTTTCTTCTAAAAGTTGTGTACTTTCAGAACGAACGTTTAGATCTGGTTCATGTTGAGTTAATTTTTGTGACGTGAGGTAAAGCCTTGAGGTGTCTGTTCAGCATGTGGATGGCCAGTTATACCAACACCGTTTGCAGAAAAGACTTCTTTTCCCATTGAATTGCTTTTGCAACTGTTTTCAAAAATTAATCGACCGCATACATGTGGTTCTATTTCTTGCTGCTCTTTTTATTAATTTAACTGTTTCTCCTTCTGCCAATACCCTATCTTGAATACAGTGGTCTTATAATAAGCTTTGAAATCAGTTAGTAATGAGTCTTCCTTCCATTTTGGTTTCCCTTTCCAAAAATTATTTTGGCTGTAGTGAGAATAAATCTTCCATAATTATTTGCAATAATATGGATGAATCCCTCAAACATTATATTAAGCAAAGGAAGGCAGACATAAAAGAGTACACTGTGCAACATCTGTGAGGTGCAAACCCAGGCCAGATTAATCTGCTCTTCTTTGGGGTAGAGAAGAGGGGCTTCTGGGCAATGAGGAGGACTCTGAGCTACTAGAAATGTGCTGGTTTTATTCCGAGTACCAGTCTCATTGGTGTGTTCACTTTGTAAAATTCATCAAGCTGTACACCTGTGATTAGTGAGCTCTTCTCTATGTGTATTATGTATGACTTTAGAATTTTTATGAAAACAAAGGAGTCAAGCAAAGTATTTTGGTTCTTTTACTTGCCTTTGTTTTTCCATGTAAATTTTAGAATTATCTTGTCAGTATCTATAACAAAATCCTGGTGGAATTTCAACTGGGATTGCATTGAGTTTGTATATTAATTTAGGCGAAGAATTGATATTCTAAGCAATAGCAAGTCTTTCAGCCAGTAACCATGTTTATTTTTTGATATATTTAATTCTGTAATTTCTTTCATCAGAGTTTGTCGTATTCAGCCTTAATATTTTATATACTTAATTAGATTTAAGTAGTAGTTTATTTTTTCTGGTGCCTTTGGAAGATACTGTTTTTTAAATTTTAATCTCCAATTTTCATAGCTAGTATATAGTAATACAGTTAAATTTTATACATTAATTCTGTATGCCAGAATCTTGGTAAACTCACCTGCTAGTATGAGTAGCTTTTTGGAGGGTATTTTTTTTATTGTATGCAATCATGCTATTTTCAAATATAGACATTTTATTTCTTCCAATCTAGTTGTCTTTTACTTCTTTATCCATTATGGAATTTTATTTGACATCAGTAAAGTATATTTGTAGTAAATAAAAGTACATCACACTAATGCCTGCAAACTTGTTCTTCTATGTTTGCAGAGATAACTTAGATGATCCGCTGGATGACACTGCCACTGTCTTTCAGCAGCTGGAGCAGCTCTGCACCGTCAGCAGATGTGAATACGAGAAGACCTGCACGCTTCTTGTACAGTTGTTTGACCAAAATGCACAGAATTACCAAAAGCTTCTGCATTCTGCTCCTGGGATACCAGTGGACATGGCCATTCAGGAAGGTCAGTGAATCTTATCTGACTATTATATGGTATGTAGAATTTTAAGTAGCTTCATTAATCACTGTAGTAATCTTATGCAGATTATTTTTATATATTTTCCCCAATTCCTCAAACCTCCCCTCCCCCATAAGCATTAATTTTTTTTTAACCTTTTGGATATTTTGGTGGCTTGATGGTTAATTTTCAGTTTACTTTATGATTTACAGGAAATATTTTTCTCTGGAATCATTGTCTAGAAAAGCTGATATCAAGTAGAATTTATTATCTTATAACTAGCTTTTAACTGATCTAATTGATCATGTTTTCTTCTTTGTTGCAGAAGATTGCAAATTCAGAGCCTAAATAGGTAATAAGAGAGTTACACAGTGAAATACTCTATAATAATAAAGTGAATGAGATGTAGGTATACTTAAAGATGAGTGTCAGAGATAAGATATTTAATGGGGGGTGGCAATTGTTAGGAAACTATATATAGTTTGAAACATTTAATAAAGCCTCAAGACAAGGATCCTAAAAATATACTGTTTTGGAACATGTAATGATATGCTCAAGTGATATAATGAAAGAAAAATGTCAAGAGAATAGTAAGCTCCAAATGCAGGATCATGGTTACCTCCAGAGTGGGAGGTAAGGAGACAAGCTAGGGGAGGGATGTGAAGATAGGAGTGGGTATGTTGGTAAAGCCTTGGTTCACAGGTGTTTGTTTTATTACTCTTCATCTACATGAGACATTTTTTCACATATGTAAAGATTATATTACAATGGAAAAAGATTCAGTTGTGAAATCAAAGACCTGATTTTCTACAAAAGGATAATTTTTACAAAAGGATATTAGCTGTTCTAAGATATATTGATGAAATTAACTGAACAGTAATAATTTACTAATGTTAAATAGGTTGTATATTGAATAAATAAGTCACACTTGATTTTTGATTAATATAAATTCAAGGAGTTTTTATATTAAGTACATTATGTAGTTTTAATAAAATGCCATTTCAAAGTCTCTAATATAATGTCTTATACATAGAAAATTTTAGATAAATATTTTTCCTTTCTTCTAGTCAAAAGGTCAGTAGGAAGGAATTTGTCCATCTTTTAAAGATTTCTGTGGTCTACTAAAAAATGTTTGTTTTATTTATTAAAAATACCTAACATGGCTCTAGTTTGTGCTACTGTTTGTAGTAGTATTCAGTTTCTTTTGTGCAGACTCAACACTTCAGTTAATGTTGAACAAAGAAAATTATATGCTCTCGTTATATCTGCCTTAATTTAGATGCTTAATGGCTTTTAATGTTACAAAATAAGTTTATTATTATATTACAATCTCATTTGTATTATATTGTCTTGCTCTTCTATATTTGTGGTGATGTGGTCATGGTTTACGAAAACAATAATCCCTAAGAAATAGGTCATTAACAGTAGTTAACGATTACGTGTGATCTATGGTAATGACTGATTTCTTTGGGATTATTGCAGTTATAAACCATAATTACAGATTATTACAGCAATAATTATTTTGTTTAAGGAAAAAATGTTCTGTGCTCGAACAGCTGCTAAAACAAGTGCTCTGAACATTAATGGAAAATTAAAATGAAAATTTCATCTTACTATAAGATGAGATACTTTTAAAATTTATAGGTATATATATACATATATATATAATTCATGTATTGGGTATTTATATATCTAAAAACAGTTTAGATTAGTTGATTTATATGGTTCTTTATATTTGTGGAAATAATTCTGTAGCCAAAGTAACTTATTAACATTTGTTATTTTGAACACTGCCAGACTACAATTGTTGAGGTTTAGGGAAAGGTTTAATATGTATGAGAATACCATTTTTCATTCAGTTAAATATGAAAATTACATTTGATAGCTTAATAATAATGCCTTTTTATTTCATTGTTCACTTCTAACATTAACCCTAATTTATCCAGTCAGTAGTTGTTACTAAGGATCAAGAAGTGCCTGCTTTTCCATTTTCTGTGTGATAGAAATCACTGCTTTCTAAAGCAAGGAAGGAGTAAATATACATCTATTTTTCTCTAAATAAATAAATATGCATTCAGCATTTATCATAATTTTTAAAAATGCTCACAATTGACCACATGCTATCTTTGCATAGTATTCTTTGATATAAAAGTTATAATTTGAAGGTCACAGAGTAAGATGAATTAAAGAATAAAAATATTTTTTCTATCATTAGGCAGTGATACCCCTACCTTTCTCTCTTACTAGGTTCAATTTCTTTGGCATGGGGGTCTCTTTCCCTTCTCACCCTGTCCCATTCTTACTTACTTTAAATACTACAGCAGAACATGACACATACTAGATAGTCAGCAAATGATTTTCTGAGTGTATTTTACTTGGAAATTTTTTTTTTAGTTTAGTTTTTTGTTTGCTTTTTTTACAAACAGCATTTAAAAACTATATATGCCTAATTGTAACTAGCTTGGATAAAAGTATTTTACTTGCAGGGTATTATTTAGTGCTTGTCACAAGCCTGTGAAACAGGTATTATCATCCTTATATTTATAAATTAAAGCCAAGAATGATTAAGTACCTAGCATAATAGTAGAGGCAGGATTTGAATCCAGACTTTGCTCTTGGTTGCTAAATTGTACAGCCTCTATTTTTGAATATTGATCTTGCAACGAAGAAATCTAAAAATTACATGCATGATGAATTCTTTGTCTATTTTCAACTAGGTTTGTTTTATCAAAAGCTATTTGGCAAATGCTTCTATGTTTACATTAGTGAAAACTCACAAAGTGAATTTTTTTATTTTAATTCAACTATTCAACAAATATTCATTTTATGTGTCACATATACTTGCTTTTAGGGGGGGGGGGGTGATTTGAGAATCAAAAGAAGAGTGAAAGCCCTAGAAATGATCCCAAAGGCAGATGAAATCTCATCTCATTTGTGGTAAAAATTTGGGAGACAGAGAAAAATTGAGGGTTAGCAATTAAAATCTTTTAAATAAACACAAGAGATTGATAGATCTTAAGATATTTTTGGATCACCAAGGTTTGTCCAGCTAACTGACACCTGTGTTGACTATTCCCTTTTATCAATCTTGGGAGGAAGTGATATATATATCTCATAGTATGAAAATGGACTCCTGGAAATTTGTTGCCTATATTGGAATCATAGCACTGCACTTTTAAATAAGGATTTGTGACATTCAGTGCATATATGTAGATAATAGATACAGTGTTTAGAACAGTACCTGCTAAATAGTATTATATAAGTTTTGCTATTATTTTTAGTAATAGTAAAGCTTGCTTTAAGGAATATCAGTATCTAAAAATTTAAATTAACACAACATAAGATTATTATTCGTATTTATTTTGAGGAATAATTTGCAACAGATATTTTAAAAATAACTCCCATAGTCAAATTATTTCATTCACCGAAAATTATGTTTCAGGTTCATATGCATTATACAAAATGTGTATGGCCCATATACAAATTGGAGCATACTCTATTAATGTCTTCTGTAAATTCTGTGAAATATGATTGATTTTCATAATTCAGTATTTATGTTCTACAGAGTTGCTGTGAACACTGAATTAACAAATATTAAACCATTTGCTCCTAGTGGAAATACCGGTTTAGGTTCCTGTAGGCCTCTGGTCACATTTTCATCAACTGATCAACATATAATCTTCTTTTATGTGTGTTTCTGCTTAAAAACACCATATTTACATATTGTTGGCTCATTAACATGGAACTTAGCCAACAGCACGACAACTCATGCCGTGATGAAGCTTATCTAACACATGTATCTTCTCTGTGAAATGCATCTCAGCCTTTTTTCCACTAGGCTGCACCAGCACTACTCTTGAGGACGATTTTAAACAGTAAAATCACCAAAAAAAGGTACAACAAAATGTGGTACCAAAGAAGACCGTGAAGAGAATGCTTACTTGTTTAACAGTCGGAGACATGAAACGGGAAAGCAAAGTTTTGTTTTGTTAAGTTTGGAATAAGCACATTGGGCAGCTCAAGTGTTTGTTGCTCTGTACTTGTCCACAAATGACTGCAAGTGTTGATTTTGGAGTTACAAGTACATTTTACCATGTAGACGAATTTTCAGATTATAGCGTCTGCAAACAATGAAGGTGGACAACCTCACATCTTATGTTGAGTATACTTTGAGAAGCTGCTTATATTTTATTTAATAGAAGTGTAATTACCATTTTATTTATTTTTATTAGTGACCCTACATTTTAATGTTTACTAAGTTGATGATAAAATGTTAACTTTTTCTTGCCTGTGTTATGCTACATTTTCTATATAATGATTTTTTAATTCAGCAATCAGTGCCAGTTGATAACTTACTATTGCCAGGTAGTGTTTTAGGCTCTGAAGATGGCAAGAAACAAACAAACAAAAAATAACAGCTGTCACGTAGCTTGCATACAATTGGAACAGACAAGTGGCTAAGGAAGATAAAGAGGTTAAAATATATAGCATGTTAGAAAGTGATAAGTGCTGAAATAAAAAATATAAGCAGGGAGCCCTGTCCAGTGTGGCTTTGATGGTTGGGCATTGTCCTGTGCTCAGAGTTGCTGGTTCAATTCCTGTTCAGGCACATGCCTGAAACCCCCAATAGGGGCATGCAAGAGGCAGCCAATTGATGTTTCCCTCTCTCTCTCCCTCTCCCTTCCTCTCTTTAAAAAAAAAAAAAAAAAAAAAAAAGCAGGGAAGGGGGATGTGAAATATTGGCAGATTGTGTTTCAGTTATGTCTTGCAAAAATTTAGTGGCTTATCAAGTAACAGTATTAAAATAAAATTGTTTTCAAGTGAAAGATTCATGGATTGAAAGTGTCCAATAGAGTAAAAGATTGTTGGAGTTGGAAGATTCATCTTTGTGGATATTGAAATTACCACTGATTGTGATAGAAATTTTGTTAGAAAAAGTGACAGCAAGTGGAAACTAATCTATACTATCTATTCTAATAAAAGAGTAATATGCAAATTGGTCAGGATGTCCTCACAGTAACGACTGAACAGCAGGCTGCGTGGGGTGACCAGGCTGGGGGGGGGGGAGACAATGAGGGGGACAATAAGGGGTGATCAGGCCAGCAGGGGGGACAGTTGGGGCCTACCAGGCCAGAAAAGGGGGATAGTGAAGGGCAACCAGTCTGGCAGGGGAGCAGTAAAGGGTAACCAGGCCAGTGGGAGAGGGGGCATTTAGGGGTGATCAGGTGGCAGGCAAAGGCGGTTAGGGGTGGTCAGGCTGGGAGGGGGGAGGGAGTTAGGGGTAATCAGGCAGGCAGGCAGGTGAGCAGTTAGGAGCCAGCAGTCCCCAGTTTAGAGAGGGATGTCCAACTGCCAATTTAGGCCTGACCCCTAGGATCAGACATTCCCCAAGGCGTTCTGGATTGGAAACAGTACAGGCTGGGCTGAGGAGACCCACATCCCCATGTATGAATTTTGTGCACCAGGCCTCTAGTAAAGAAATAAGGACAAATAACTTGAGGGAGAGTTGAAAACTGCAACCAGAAAGGGTATTTGGTAGTATGTCTGATGATGTAAGGTGTAAAGCTGAGTATTTTGTGGTGGGGAGAGGAAGAGTGTTTTTGAAAGGGCGTCAAGAACACTGTTCCATGGTTAAGGCCCAAGATGCACAAGGTGTGGAAGAGAAAGCAGCTACACTTGCGAGGCCCATAGAGAAAGCAGGGCCCCAGGGGACAGTGTTAGTCACAGACTTTTGTACTGATCATACCTACTCTTGAAGTACATAAGGTAACTTTCTAAAACCTATGTGGGCTTTTTTTTCTATTAACTTTTTCACTAATTATACCTTAGTAATTCATCACATGGAATTACTTGATCAAATTAGTGATTTGATTTTATTTAACCTATTTCATGTTGCTAATGTACAAAGCTGCATAATTGGTCAATTCTGATTTATTCATTGTTGTTTTTGCGATAGATTAAGGGATATGGGTACTTGCCAAGTTACATCTTAACTTACAGGGAGCTTATCACCTCAGTATGCTGATGTCTCTCCAGGTGTTTGATGTAGTTGTCGAGTAGTTCTAATATAGTAATGGCTGAAAATATCCCCAGGAAGAAAGAATGTGTCATTTTTCTACTTAATTTTTATTTATTTACCGTTCCTAATTCTTCTTATAAGCACACACAGTCTCTTTTCATTACTGTTCAATTCAATGCCTTGTAAAAAACAATCCTGTAGTTCATTTTGACGAGGTTTCCTAATACAGCAACATAATTGATTATCAATATTATCAAATGGCCTACTCATCTTTGAAAAGTCATTCCCCAAGTATATCACAAAATTTCTTTTTAGCAAGATAATTGCTATATTGTTAATTATTCATAAAGGTCTCAAAAGTCTTGGAAAATCTGATACATAGATCAGTGAATCTAAAAGTATAAAATGATATGCCTTAAGTGAAAACCATCTTCTATAATAATCGTCTGTAATAATAAAAGCATACTATGCTGATTAGACCGGATGACCTTCTGGATGAAGCCGGGGCTGCGAGGGAAACCTGGGTCCCGGGTGCCTGCTGGCAGCTGGAGGGAAGTCCCAGGTGTCTGCCAGTGGCCAAGGGAAGCCCAGTCCCAGGTGCCAGAGGGAAGCTGGTGCAGGCAGCCGGGGGAAGGAAGGCAATTTCCTGCCTTGGGCCTCTAGTTCAATATAAATGCCTCTATTTCTAAACTGCCTCCAAGTCACATTTGTGAAAACTCTAGCTGGTGCCATTGTGCCACTGTTGCAAGGTTATGTAATCCTCTGCTTCTCTTGCCCATGAAATTGATTTGGTTGTCAAACTGTGATTTGCACAGTGAAAATCTTGCATTTTAAAAAATTATGCCTGAAAATAGAAAGGGAATATATTGACTACCATCTATTCTGTTCTAAGCAGGGCTAATATTAAACATGATCAAACCGGTGCTATTATGACCAGATGCAAGGATTCTGATGATTGGCCAGTACTAGTACTGACTAACAGCCCTGGATCTAGACACTACATTTGTTTTTTTGTTATCAAGTGTAATTTTCATCATTCAAGTATTCAGGGTAGATACAGTTATCTCCATTTTATAGGTGAAAACCCTGAGAAGTAAAGGCATAAGTGACTTACTCAACATCACACAGCAAATTGATAGAGCTGAAATTCAAACAGTTTTATCTGGCTGTAAAACCTGTCAATATTACTGTTCTATTTACGATAAACTTAAAACCCAACTCTCCAGTCTGTGAAGAACTGACTTCATGATAGTTTATCACTTGTTTGGAAGAATAGACCATTTTACTAATTTTGGAATTTTCAGAAAAGTGAGCTTTCTTTCTACAATACTTCCTAAACATTTTCCTTTCATATTATCTATTAGGACGTCTTGCATGGCTGGTATACTTAGTTGGGACAGTTGTTGGAGGAAGATTAACATATACCAGTACAGACGAACATGATGCTATGGATGGAGAATTATCCTGTCGGTAAGTAATGACCATGTAATGTACAGATTTACTATGTAGTTAAGAAACTTACTGAACTGGTATTAACTAAAGCATTTTGTACCTGGCCTTTTGAGGAAGGTATTTTTCTTTTTATTGATGAGAATCCCAAGGTGATTTGTAGAAGTCAAATTGTAAGTTGTATGTCGGATATATTTTTAACATGCGTTTCAGTAGTGTGATGAAGATTTAGGTTGCTTTTCATTTCTTAGGATTTGATGAAGCATGCAGTTTGGTGTGTATTGGGCTGGTGGCAAAATTGGGCTGACAAACATCTGGTCATAAACGATGGATAGTCAGTTACCAATACAGCTTTGTTTCTGATTGTTGGCTAGATTGTTCACCTCATGACCATGCCCTTAATAAGGAGCAATTCATGTTTCTATTCTAAACTGAGGAAAATTCCTACGTATGTATGAAATGAGTGAGTTGGTTTTCCATATATTTTAATTTTTAATAGCATTTTTATAAAAAGTAATACATGTTTTTGTCAAACCCTTTAAAAATTTAAATGAAGTCATATATTAATTTGGCAATAACCACTATTATCATTTTGGTGAAGACCTTGAGTCTTTTAAATTCATGCTTAAGGGTATATGTACACTACATGTGTATAATATTGTCTTGTAATCTAAAATAGGGATACTAATAATACCTGATTCATTTGGGGCTATTATTAGGATTATATGAGTTAATATTTGTTAAGTCTTAAAACAATGCCTGGCAAATATTAAGTACTGTATTACTAAAAAAAAAACTAACAACTCACAAAACACTTTCAAAACAATAAAACATAATATTCTGAACATTTCACCTAGATATGAAATATTCTAAGCTATACCATAATTTATACAGACCCGTATTTTGGAAATTTCAGATTCTCAATATTTTTTTATTATAAACTGCCTTCTGGTAAGTATTCTTTTAGTTGTATTTCCCTTCATTCCATACCCATTTCAGCCTTTAAACTGGCTCTTGTCAATGAAATTTGAATATGAATGGAATATAAATATTTTTAGTTTCTCTATGTTTGTTATTGCCAATATTAAATCACTTTAAAATATGAATGGGGGACATCCTTAAAATGCTTTGGTTTATTTTAAACCAAGTGAACAGTTTGCCTTTATACCATCTTTTAATATAACTTTATAGATTTAGTAAAGTGGAAATTAAATATACTATAGTTTGATTTTTTTATAAGTTTTCATCACCAAGTAGGGGAATAACCATTGGCACTATTTTTCTGAGAAATATATAACAAGAAGTAAACAAAAGAGGGTGTATATTTGTCAAGTAGAAATTTTTAATTTTTTCTTTAAGCAGCAAACATATGTGTCTTTAAGCAAGATTTGTTTTGTGTTTTAGGCTGCATTCTTTTTTTTTAATTTTTAAAAAAATGTATTTTATTGATTTTTTACAGAGCGGAAGGGAGAGGGATAGAAAGTCAGAAACATTGATGAGAGAGAAACATCGATCAGCTGCCTCTTGCACGCCCCCTACTGGGGATGTGCCCGCAGCCAAGGTACATGCCCTTGCCGGAATCGAGCCCGGGACCCTTCAGTCCCCAGTCCGATGCTCTATCCACTGAGCCAAACCGGTCTCAGCTTAGTCTGCATTCTTTAGGAAACAGAGCCTTAGGAGAAGTTTATGGGCAAAGGCGTTTTGAGGGTTGGGAAGAAGGGTGCCTTGTCAGGGAAGAAAGAGTGAAGGAGAAGGAGGTGATCAGTTGATGAAAAATATTGTGACCATAGTTCCTCAGGAACCTAATCCTATTATTTCCTTTAGGAGTAGTTGTCCAGTATTCACTAATTCAGTTTTCACATCAACTTTGTAGAACATAATTACCATGAATACTGAGAATGAACTGTGTAAGGTGGTACATTACACACATGGTGACTGTTTTACATGCATTTTCCCCAAAGACCATGCAGAACCACTTTGCCTCAAGGTGGTTTGTGGTGGTTAGGGATGGGGATTAACAGAAAGCAGTTTGTTCACTTATATCTGTATCCCATTTTAATTGGTTGAACTCTACCCTAGTCCATATTTCTTAGTTGTGTTCCCTGGCCTCTTTGAGAAGTTGCTGTGGAAGCCTGAAGATTCAGCTTGATATTCATAATAAATGTAGATATTTACTTATACCTATGTATATTATTACGTACTAGAGGCCTGGTGCATGAGATTTGTGCACCTTGTGTGTGTGTGTGGGGGGGGGGGGGGGGTCCCTCAGCCCGGCCTGTATCCTCTTATAGTCCAGGACTGTTCGGGGGATGTCCACCCCGGTGATTGGGCCGAAGCTGGCAGTCAGACATCCCTCTTGCTGTCTGGGGCTCTCACAGTCTGGATCCCCTCGCTCCCTACTGCACGCCTACAACGGAGGTGGGAGAGACTACCACCACCGCTGTTGCACTAGCCAGCCGTGAGCATGGCTTCTGGCTGAGCAGCACTCCCCCTGTGGGAGCGCACTGACCACCAGGGGCAGCTCCTGAATTGAGCATCTCCCCTCTGGTGGTCAGTGCGTGTCATAGCGACTGGTCATTCTGCCGTTAGGTCGATTTGCTAATTAGGCTTTTATATAGAATTTGTATACGTCATATGTATTGACAGTAAATGTTTTAATGTTATTTCTCAAAGAATTTTTACTGAAACTTTATTTCTTTCCTTCATGAAAAGAGTTTTTCAGCTCATATCATTAATGGATACCGGATTGCCTCAGTGTTCTAATCAGAAAATAGAGCTTGCAATTCTGTGGTTCTTGGACCAGTTTCGTAAAACATATGTTGGTGACCAACTTCAAAGAACCTCAAAGGTAGGTTTTTACTGGAGATTAAAACAGTTTTTTTTTTAAGATAAAGAAAGATGTTCACATACAACAACCTTGAGCTGTATGATATAGTCGGGCAATTTCTACATAAGAAATTTAATTGGTCAATTGAAATCAATTAGTATTGAAAGCAATGTGAGATGAATTTGCTCATTTTATGCCTGGATTTACTATTTTCTTTAAAGATTGATTTGACAGAGTTGGTGAATGTTTTTGATGTGGCTAGTCATTAAAATAGTTAAAGTTGTTTTAAAGACCTTATTGGATTTTGCCTTATAGTATTGTATTTCAAGGTTTAAAACATAAGATTTATTCTTTTAGTAGTTTGGGGTTTTTTCTGGACAGTTATTTATTTATGGGAGTTCCAGTGTAGTTTTTGCTCATTCCTTGGCATTTTTACATGATAGATTATGACAACTAGGAGAGTTAGACATGTCTTTGAGAGGTCATAGTAAGTTACCTTGATGGGGAGAACACTTGTCCTATGACAATTGAAACTTTAGCATCAAATTGAGATGAATGGATCCTAAGGCATAATGAGGAATTATTGAGAGTGTATATATGAACCCTAACCAGACATTCAGTAGTAGTTGTGACACTGAGTAAGATCTATGAAATTTTTTCTTCCTGGAAGAGGAACTCTTTCTAAAACCTCTGTAAGAAGTCCTAAGGATATTCTTATCTTCTTTGAATTTGTATTAGTAATGTGGAAGTATTTCCTATTTGAAAATTCTAGAAAAAGCTTTTTATATTAACTAAGCTTTTTTATTCCCTGGGAAATTTAGCTTAATTTTCATCAGTTTATTTATAATTTTCTGTTAATAATAGTTATATAATAGTGTTAAAAATATTCGTTTGATTTTGTTAAGATTATCTTTTCATTAATTTCACGTAATTTTTGTTTGCTTTTTAAGAAAGAGAAGATAAAGCTTGATGCTTTCTTTGTCAAATACATTGTGATATTCTATTGCCATTTGTGATTAATATCAATAAATTTTTTTAGAATTAAGCTGCTCTTGAATGAGACCATTAGGGAGGGAAAAAAAAAGAGTAGCTAGAAATAAATATATTAGGTTGACACTAAGATAAATTGGAATCAGAAAAAAATTACATCATATGAAATTTATACAGGGTTCCTCTTTTAATATCCCAAATGTGTTACTCGGTGGATGAGTGTAAGTTGAATTATGATTAAGTTGTCTTGTTTTAAATGTGCCCAGAGAGTTTCTTATTTTGCTTTTGCAAAGTGGATACTGTTGAAACATTACTAATTCAATATCCATTTGTTCTGGGTCTTAAGTCAGAACAGTATAATATGGAGTAGAAAAATGTTGTGCGTAAGATAGAGAGAAATATGTAAAATAAGAGTAGTTGTTTTAGGACAATGGGACTTAGGAAATACACACACACATACTTTTAATACAAGGTAATTGTGGGGGAAAGGAATTACAGAAGGTCAGTTTCTCTTTTTTGAAGAGATTCCACATTAGGAAGAAATAAACACATCATTAGACTAGTATTGCTTCTTTTAGTAGAACTAACATTTTTGGTGTATGTGTCTTATCCTGTTTTCAAAAAACAGGTTAGGCCTAAGATGATGTTATTTCTAAGGCATTCTTACTGCATAACCCCAAAGTGCAGCCAAAGCTTTGCGCTTTCCTTTTTCTCTGGCTGTTCTGCCAATCGGCCTTAATAGGAGCTCTTTTGAGGTCATTAGTAGCGCCGTGACACCTCTCTAGGAACTCTTCATGCTCTTTCTGGTCTTTACAGCAAGCCTGAGAGGTTTGTATTATTGTTCCCATTTACAAATGAAAGAACAGACCGCCTAAAGCATTTATAGTAAGTTCTCTACATACTATTTTTCTGGCATCCAGCCAAGAAAAACTATATGGAAAATACTTTTTGGTTAGTGTATTGTTGCAGTTCGAATTGTGGCAAAAAAAGGGGAGATTGTTAGGTAACAGTAAGTGACTAATGTTTAATTTATTGTGCACTTATTTCACACCAGGAACTTTATTAAATACTCATAGGCGTTATTTCATTTAATTGGATTATATAGAGTATGACTTACAAGGTTCTCCCAATGTCTTTTCTGCATGTCACCAGTTTCATGCCTCAGGACTCACACTGGGACTGTAGTCTGTGTCCTCTGTCAATCATGGGCCTTTGAACAGCATGTTTCTTCTGCCTAGGACCTATTTCTTTTAAACCCAGCTTCTCTCTGCCTTACTCCTTCTACTTTCACATCAAACACATCATATAGGACGCCCTTCTTAACTTAAACTCTGGGAGAATTTCTTTTCTCCGTGTATTTTCGCACCCCGTGTTTCCTATTTCTATATTACATTGAATTGTAATTACATATGTTAGTAAAACATGTGGACTATAATTGGGGTTAGGACTGTTTCTGCCTTTTGTTACGTTATCACCTCCAAGTGCCCGTCATATTGTTTGTATGCTTTCATGCTGGTTGAATGTCCTAGGTGTACCCGTTAATGCGGATTTTTTTCAATAGATGGGAGTTACACATATGTTGATATATATGTGATTTGGTATGTGTGCTATTTTGTATTGACTACAAGCTTCAAAACTTCATATGTCAAATTTGCTGAAGGTGTTAACATAGATATTTTTACACTTAAAAAGGTCGAATTTCATGCCAAAAAGCATTTGCGGGAAGTTTTAATTCATTACTTTATTTTGAAGAAAAGTGCTCCTGAATACTTCGGGAAACTTATGGTGAACATGCTCCATATCAAGATACTTGTGAACGCTGGTTAAAACACTTTAAAAGTGATGATTTATTGTGAAAGACAAAGAACATCCAGGTCAACCGAAAAAGTTTGAAGACCAATTACAAGCATTATTGGATGAAGATGGGGTCAAACTCAAAAACAACTTGCAGAAAGATTAAACATTCCTCAGCAAACAATTTTCGACTATTTACAAGCAATGGGAAAGATTTTAAAGGAAGGAAAATAGGTGCCACATCAACTGAACGAAAGACAAATGGAAAACCGAAAAGTCATCAGGAAAATGTTGCTTCAACAGCACGAAAGAAAAGTCTTTTTTGCATTGAAATGTGACTAGTGGTGACAAGTGGATTTATTTTGAGAATCCCAAATGCACAACATCATGGCTTGATCCAGGCCAACCATCAGCATCTACTGCAAGGCTGAATCGCTTTGGAAAAAAGACAATGCTCTGTGTTTGGTGGGATCAGGACGGTGTGGTGTACTGTGAGCTTCTAAAACCTGGTGAGACCGTTAATACTGATCACTACTAACAACAAATACTCAATTTGAACCATACTTTGATCGTGAAATGACCAGAATGTGCCAGAAGACATGGCAAAGTACTTTTGCTTCATGGTGATGCACCTTCACACACTTCAAAACCAGTTAAAGACACGTTAAAAGATCTTGCCTGGGAAGTATTAACCCACCCATCCTTCAGACCTTGCTCCTTCAGATGACCACTTGTAATCTGATGGCACACGCACTTTCTGAGCAACGCTTTGAAACATAGAAGAAGTGGAAAATTGGGTCTCTGAATGGTTTACCTCAAGACAAGAAAGGTTCTATTGGGATGGTATCCACAAATTACCTAAATGATGGGGGAATGTGTAGCTAGCCATAGACATTACTTTGAATAAAGCACTTTTGATGTTTCTCTTGAAATTTTCGGGTTTTCTTTGGTTATAAAATCCGACTTTATTAACCAGTACACCTAGAATGTTTTTAGTAGAATTCTCTAGGAAGCGGCTCTAGACCTCATGTATAATACTTTCAGGTAATAAAGGAAAATGATGTTGGCTTCATTGAAATTATTTGGCAATTTTAAATGAGGTGTACTGTTAAGCATCTTAATTTTTTAAAATCCTGCATATGCAAAGTAATGTAATTTATAGAAATAAGGATTTCAGGAAATGGGTGGAATCATTGGGGAGTCCTATGTGATACATGGAAGTATGTCCTATAAGTGAGAAAGAATCATCAGTAGTAGTTGTAGGCATTTATTTCACTGTTAATCTGTGCCAAAGACGTTGCCCAGCATTTGACAAGCATTTAATTTTATCTCACCAAAATTCTGTGAAAATAGTTATTTTTATTAACACTTCTTTTTACGTATATGGAAACTGAGGCTTGGCATGTTTAAATGTGTTGAACTGGAGTTGAACCCAGGAGCAGTTTGTGGACATTTGAACAGGTGGGGATAACAATGAGACACCTGACCGAAAATACTCCCAGACATTCCTAACGCTGGCTATTACAACACTGTTAGCCAGGCTTGAAACCCCAGAGCGGGAGGCCAGTGGGATGCATTTAGGGGCAAGAAACTTATCTGAGAGAGTTTTTCACATACAGATGTGTGGGATCTCCGGTGTAAAAATCAGTCTATCCGCTGGCCCTACAGTGAGTTTTACTGGGTGACAAGCCCTGTTGTGAACAGAGTCACTCTTTATTTAGTATTTCATTCTAAGAAGTGAACAGGCAGCTGCCAGTTGGCAGCATTAGAAGAAAGCCTCTTGTCTGAAAATCAAACAGAAACTAGGAAAATCAAGCAAAAAAAAAAAAAGATCTGTATTGCAACACTAAAACAAGAACAAGCATAGAGACCAATCAGTTTAAACGGGAGCGGGTGGGAGGGAGGTCACTGGTTTTTCTTTTTTTCTTTTTTTTCTTTTTTGTAAAGGAACTGGGGGAGTTAAGGTTTTACAGATCGGGAATAGAGTTCATTGGGTCAGTTGCAGCAGGTAGAAACCTAGAAAACCCAGGTAAGTTAAGTGAATCAAAGTAAATGTTTGCACAAGAAAGGAAATTCAACTATAACAGAATTGTGTAACCTAGTTATAAATGATAGGTACATTGTCAAATATATAAAGGAGGCAAAAGATAATGTCTAAAATCCAAAATTCAAGAAATAGCTGTATCAGCATGTTATTTCCAAGAATGGATGAAAATAGTGAAAGTAATAGCTAAAGGTTTAAAAGAGTTTAAGTGGGTTTACTGAATATTAGAATCAGATGTGTGGAGGAGTACGTCAGAGGATGGCAGGCAGGCTTTTCATTGTTACTATGTGGTTTTTGTATGATGCGGATGTATGATTTTATAGAAATACAAATTAATTCGAACAATTATAATATTTTCTACATGCAGTGATAATGGTAAGCACATGGTGTCATGGGAACACAGCACGTGAGTCTGCAGTTGATGTCTGGAGAAAGGTTTGTTAAGAGGGTGAAGTCTGGGAAAGGAGACACATGGCAATCATGCCGCCTCCTTGACTCTGGAGCCCAGAAGTCTGGGTAGAATGGGGAAGGGGTAGCAAAGTCAGGTCTTGGCACACTGACCAGTTTGTCCTCCAGTGGTGTGGATTATTTCTGAGCTGCATCAATAATCTGTTCTGGAGTTCAGTAACAGTGCAATCCAGCATGCTCTTGTAATAAACTGTACTAATCCAAAGTGTAGCTAATTGGTAACCTGTATCTATAAATAGGTCACCCATTTAAAATATTAGGCTGCAACTTAAAACACTAAAACGCTACTAAATATAGTAGAACTAATAGCCCAGTGCACGAATTCATGCACATTGAAAGGAAATTAATTAGAATAAATATTTTAATATCCCTATTCTTCCTTTCTCTATAATAGAAGTGTTAACCAAATTTATGAGCGACAGTGACAGATAGAAACACGCATGGTATTGGCACCAGCGAGAGCTTTATATGTATTGCGTATGTGCAAGTCAACTTAGCCTTTTATAGATATAGAATAAACTTGCTTAATTAGACCTGCTTTCTGATTTAGCTAAACTTTTTCCAGCCCAGTGAAGCACCCCAACTTCTCTTTCAGGTAATTGTCAGCAACACAGCAGTAAATATCAACACGAAGCAGATTATTATTGTAGATCATTCAAGGAGAACAAAGGGTAAAATATTTAACTGCAGCAGTGTTTGACTATATTCTGTGTAGTGAGAAAAACCTGAAGTCATTTTCAAGGTCCACCATTTCTAAGCTTTCTAAATCTCCATTTTCTGACTAATGAAAGGAAAATGGGATTCAGTGAGTCTGTCTACTTACTTCAGGACTTCTATGAGGATCAAATGAGGTGAGGCACAGGAAAATGCTTCATAGACATTTGGTTAAAGTGTGAAATGTTTCCACCTGGCCATAAAGCAAGTTGTGTTCCTGGGCTGCAGAAACTGCAAAGGAGGCTAATCACTAGGGAGAGGGAGCCAGGTGATGCTATGTGATGGCATTACCTGGCACCCACAACAACTGTTTTCAGGCTGGGCTGGGCTGGGCTGTGGGCCACATTTTGCACCATGGGGTCTTGGTAGCATTGGCTGCGATTCGGTGGGATGTCACTCTGGGATAGTGGCAAGGCCTGTGTCACACTTGGGGCAAGCTGAGTGTTGCTTTGTAGGCACCAGGTTCGTGGTGCCATTGTGCATCATGACAGCTCCTACGTTGAGCATCTGCTTCCTGGTGGTCAGTGCCCATCATAGCAACCAGTCAGACACTTAAGCATATTAGCCTTTTATACATAGAGATCTTCTTTTAGGGTATATCAAAGTGTTTGCTGTATTTTTTTTTCTTTTTGAATTCATGTTCTCTGATAAAGTTTACTAATGCTTTTTTTTTATTTTACTTATTTTAAAAAAATATGTTTTTATTGATTTCAGAAAGGAAGGGAGGGAGAGAGAAACATTAGTGATGAGAGAGAATCATTGATTGACTTCCTCCTGCACGTCCCCTACTCAAGATTGAGCCTGAATCCTGAGCATGTGCCCTGACTGGGAATGGAACCATGACCTCCTGGTTCCTGGATGGCCGCTCAGTCACTGAGCCATGCCACTGCACAATATTGCTAGTGCTTTCTTTGGTCTTAGATAGAAGTTTCCACTGTGTACCAAAATATTAATTGTTTCAGTTTATTGAGAATGTTTTAAATATTTACATTTTTAAAATTTGATGGGCAGTTATTTATTGGGGAAAAGTTTGTTTAAATGTTTAATCCAATTACAATTAGATTTTTAAAATTTTAATTAAAATAAGGAAGAACCTTTTTAAAGAGATTTTTGTAAACATATATATACACACACATTTATATATATATTTACTCTTTATTTTTGAGATTATTACAGATATCCCTCTTTTTTCCACCCATTGCCCCCTTCCACCCTGTTTCTGCCTGGCCCCAGGCTTTTGCCACCCTATTGTCTGTGTCCATATGTAATGTATATATGCATATAAAATCATTATTTAATCTCTTTTTACCCCTCACCCCTTTTACCTCTGAGAATCATTAATCTGTTCCATTGCCATGCCTCTGATTCTATTTTATTCACCAGTTTATTCTGATCATTAGATTTCTTACTTGTTTATTTTGATTTTTAGATTCAGTTGTTGATAGAAAATGTATTTGCTGTCATTTTGTTGTTAATATTTTTTATCATTTTCTTTTTTTTCTTCTTCCCCTTCTTAAATAATACCCTTCAACATTTCATATAATACTGGTTTGGTGGCCATGAACTCCTTTAGCTTTTTTGTCTGTGAGTCTCTTTATCTGATCTTCAATTCTAAATGAAGGTCACACATACACACACACACACACACACACACACCCCTCTTGGATTCTGAATATTTACCAAAGGTTGGAAGATTTAAACTTAGTTCTTAAATACCATTATTTATTCAAGCCAGTCCAGCCATAAATAACAGTGTTTCTTTGGTTGGTTACAAAAATCTCACCAGTAAATGGAATTCCAAAAGTTAGTTCAGATGTGGTTTCTTAAGATCTTGGAATGTATTTTCCTTTAAAAATAGATCCTCAAAGAGCTAGTTAATCAATAGCACTGATAAGCTGTAGTATTAATAGAAGTTGTCTGAATTTTGGCCTCTCAACTGAGGCATCAAAAATTGAGAAAGCAAGTTCCCTTTCCCCTTTAGAATTTCAAATTTGAAATGTGCAAGTTCGTCTTAGAGATTTCTCCTTTCCACTTCATTTGGACTTTCTGTCCAGCCAGCTACTTACCACCAGAGGGATGTCATCCTTTGAAATGACCAGTCCTCCTCTTTTCTCCATCACCACTCTACACACAGCAACACACACACACAGCAACACACACACACACACACACACACACACACCCTTACAGATTTGCTCTTTCCAAATACCTACCGTCTGCCAGATGTCAAAAGGAAAGCATTCCAATTAATGTCTGGATGAATTCTCCTAGGAAAGATTTGCCTTTCTTGGAGAAGGTTTTATTAATGCCAAAGAATTCCAAATGCCTAGCAAAGGGGAGTAAGTAAAAGATCAGGCAGTGTTGAGGTAGCCATTTAGATCCAGGAACTATCTGCGTTGGGGGTCTACTGCATTTTCAGTTTCCCACTTTTTTTTCCTTTCTTTCTGAATCTAGCTATTTCTGAAATTTTCCCATATTACCTTTCAGAAAGGTTCTCGAGGCATTGGGAAGGTTGTGAAGCCTGAGGGAGTAATTCATAAAAAGGCTAACTAACATTTAGGTTTGCCTGGGATAGCTTGGGTTCACACTGGTTCCGGTATAAGTGATAGTTAATTGCTCTGCCTTTCGTTCTCGAAAGTGTCCCTATGTGGACAGTAAATTATATGGTCACCTTATGTCACGTCTTTATAAACAGGATATCGTAGGAATTCAGACATGGGAAATGGCTTTGTGAGGGCTACGCACTGATTCTTTTCTTTTGACTCTGGCTCTCCCTACCTGAGCAAAAGCCTCGTTCATAAGCATCATGAACCAGTGATAGATATGTGAGCACATTGCAGCCTTGTGATTCTGTGGAGTAACAGCATTTGCATTAAGACAGTAAGTACCCTTTGATGTATTTCCAAGTTATTCAAAATAGAAATGGGAATACTTCAACTTTCAAGCATTATCTCTGCATCCAGTTTTCAGTGGTTTTATGGGATCGCTCCACCTGTTACCTACTCTGCTCCTTCTGTTGAGTACACACACGAAGCAGCAGATGGCATGCTCTCCCTGCAGTTGGTAGGTTCTCTTGTGCAGACCGTTACTAACGGTTACTGGGAAATTGAGTAGGAAGGCACTTGAATAATGAAACAGAAAAACATACTGTAACAGTAACTTCCGTGGACTGCTGAAGTGCAATCCAATGTTGAACTAATGTACTTGCTGCTTTTTTAGGTATTCAGATATATTTCGATTGTTGGCAAAATGTGTCCTTGTACTTGATAACAATTTTGGGGGAAAGCATTTAGGACATTCAATCACAGGAAAACTGTTTTGTGCACTTTGATGAAAAATAAATGTCGTTTTAAAACTTTTTAAACAATAAACATTTAAACATTGTTAAATACTTTAGTATAATAAATGTATCATGCAGGTTATAGGAAAAAGAATCTTAAAACGTTAAGATTATTTTTTGATGTTAGAGTATTAGAGAATAATGATCAATGACTTTTGGAATTTTCAAGCATTTAAAAATTTTTTGAAGTTCAACTATGTGCTGTTTTCACATTTACTGTGGGAATGTAATGTCGTCTGTCTCTGTGATAGTGTTGTCACTAGAGCTAGGCTAGGTTTCCCTTCTTAGAGAATGGTTAGTGCTCATACTAGTAGTCCAGGTTAATGCTTATGTTGTTGTATTTTATTGCTCAGGGAGTTGTTCTTTCAAATATACCTAATATATAAATGGTGCCTATAATACATCAGTATTCAAATAGGCTCTTTTTTTAAAAGATGATTTCTCTATACTCTTTTCCACTTAATTCATATTACATGATAATATATTAACTATTTTTAAAAACACATTTTATGCCCCTACTTTAGCAGAAAGTTGAACAAAGCAGATAGAAAGCCTACTTATTTTATTTTTAAAATGTTTTTGCTTTATAGATGTATTTGCCAAGTCACACTTCTAAGTATGAACTCCATAAGTGCATTTAAGGTTGATTCAAGAGCATTAAGTACTAGACTAGGAGGTTTGGAGCAGAGAAACCTAAAGTTAAAATCTTAGCTTCCATTAATAACTATGATAATGTAAGAGACATATAGGATTTAAGTGGGAAATATGGGATTAGATTTTTTAAACTAACTCATTTATTATTTATCACATTAATTTAATACCATTATTTGGCAACACATCTTATGTGACATATATATCTATACTAATAAAAGGGTGATATGCAAATTAGACCAAGAGACCTTCCTGGAGACCAGCCAGGAAGGGCATTTGGGGGCCATGAGGCTGGCAGGGGAGGACAGTTGGAGGCAATTAGGCCATGGCGGGGTGGGGGGAGCAGTTGGGGGTAAGCAGGCTGGCGGGGGAGGGGGGAAGTTGGGGGAGAGAAGGCTGGCGGGGGGGCAGTTTGGGGTGAGCAGGCTGGCAGGCAGAGTGGTTAGGGGCGATTGGGCAAGCAGGCAGGTGAGCTGTTAGGAGCCAGCAGTCCCAGATTGTAAGAGGAATGTCCAACTGCTGGTTTAGGCCCAATCCATCCCCTGAGGGGTTCCAGATTGGAGAGGGTGCAGGCTGGGCTGAGGGACACCCCCCGAGCATGAACTTCATGCACCAGATTACTAGTAGTTTTGTAATTCTCTCTACATACATTTGTTACATACTTATTGTCTTCTTTGTGCCCAGAACTATGCTAGACTCTGGAATAACACAAAGATTATGGTTCTTTGTGATTACTTGATAAAGTGTATGCTTATTCACAGTATTTTTATCTATATTTTTTTATTTTTCATTTATTAGCAGTTATAAATTCTGAGGCATTTATAAAATTTAATATCTGGGGACAAACTGCACAAAGTAAAAACTCCATGTACATTCACAGATTACAAATGATATATTGTGGAATTGTTCTCGTGATTAATTTTTTAAAAGTAAGGTGGAAGGTAATAATTTCTTCTGGTGGTGATTTAGAAGTTTTCTGCCTTAGCTCTATTTATTTCAATTTAGCTTCTGATGTTTAAAATTGTTCTAACACTCCAAAGAAATTGTTGTGATAAAAATAAACAAAATATCATGTGATATGTGACTAAAATATATCTTTCAGTACTAAAGAACACTCTGAATTTAAAGAAGTTTTAGTTTTTAAATTTTACAACTCAAAATTTCCTTTTCTGCCCCCTGTTGGTCTTCAGCTTTTCTTAGTAGTCATTGGCCTTGCAGAAATCATGGTACAAGACTGACTCATGCCTCTCCTCTTCCCCCCAGAGCCAAAGGTGAGGCATATAATAATACAATTGCTTCCCTGAGGATTTCCATAATTTAAATTGTGTCTGCAGTTTATTATGTGTGTGTCTGTATGAATGTCTACACACACACACACACACACACACACACACACACACGATGTCTACATTTATTTGATAGTTTTTGCTTCTAGGATAATGAAAATTTAAAGAATTTGCTGAATATCCTAATTGACCACTTTGTAAGGCAGAGATGGAAACCTAGTTAATGGAATGTTGGGGTGGAATCTGCTGTCTTAAAAATATTTGAATTTCTTAAAAGAAGCCTATATATGTAAAAATATGAGCCAATAAAAGTGTCTGTAAATCTTCTAAATTTCTACCCAGAATGTGTTCACTGTGATGCTGGCGCTAAAATTGGTCATCTGTCTTACTATTTAGTGTCAGTGCCGTTAGCAATGAGACTCTCTTACCACACCCCTGAAAATACTAACTTCCTTCGGCTCGTGATTGCTGGAAGTGGCTTGCCAGGATGAGATTGGGTCTGTCCTGCTTCTGCTGCAGAAACCCTGACTCAGGGAATGCTTAACCCCTGTTAGATATTGTGATGATCAACTGGAATGATAAAAAAAAAAGTCATTTTCGTTACCAGTGTTTAAATGTTTGAAATATTTCCAATAGAGGTTTAAGCTTCTGAATACTGATCCCGTAGTGTCATATGTTTCCTACAAAACTGAATGAGGAATATTGTGGATTTTTAATCATGTTTTAAAATTGTAAATCACTATTCAATAATTCTTTAAAAGTTTCCATATTAATTACTTAATCATTTATGCACTAATACCTTACACATTTTGGGTACGTTAAGTATAAGAAAGTAAACATAAGGTATTATTTCCAAGGCACATTAGTATTTAAAGAATAAGTATGTTTTTTAAAAAAAAAGAATATGTTTAGCTTTAGAGCAAGTCTGGTACTAGCAGTTAAAACATTTTAATAATATATTTTGGGGTATGATGTATGTGTGTTTATATTTTTCTTCCTCAAAAATGGACTGTTTGTTGCTAATTCATTTTACCTAAAACTAGGGAAAAATTAACAAGCTAGATGCACTAAAAAAATGATATGAATGGTAAGCCATAATTGAAGGCTACTTAATTAACTTCCACATATATAGCGTAATTACAATGATGTAAAATAGACAATAAAAAATGAAGTATTAAGAAAAACAGAAGAAATATATAATGTTAATTTGCTGTCTCTAATTAAATATGACATTCAATACTTTCTTTTAGTTTTTAGGGTATTTTTAGATTTTCCCTACTAGGTAAATTACATATGTTTGGGAAATCCAGCAAAATCTAATTAAGAGTACTTAACTCTGTCTATCTAACTCTGAATAGCACTGCCTTTGTTCAAGTGATACTTTTAGGTAACAGTTTGATGTGTGGCATAGTAGGCAGTTTATTGAATGAATTCGTTTAAATGTGTCATCAAAAATTATTCTCCAATTATACTATATTCTAAGTCATATAAATTTAGGCCCTACTACACATGGATTGATACAGTGTGCATTTACTAGATTCCTACTGATATCAGAGAATATTATATACTTACATTTGTGTTTATCTTATCAAACTAGCTACTTCTGGGTTATGAAATGTGAAACCTCTTTTTACCATGTGGCAGTAAACTAAACAAAAACTTTGGTAGTATGGATTAAAATAGTTCATGTTAATATTCCATCTGGTACATATTTTCTTCTTTCCTATGAAAAGGCTGAAAATATTTTAAGCTTAAACAAAGGGTAAATGGGCAATCTGAGTAAGGCTCCTTTACTGTCCTAATGATTAATGATCACTAAACACTTTTGAAAGATTAGCATTTTTCAGAGCTGCTAAAAAATATACTGTTTTATTTAATTACAAGAAAGTAAAGGCTCTTCACACTGACAGGTGGTGGAAATTAGCAGGCAGTTTTGAAATTGTGCTGTGCACAAGAAATTAGATCTCATTTTAATTCTGCTTTTCTCAACTAGCAAATGAGGTTAATGCCATACATATTCAGCTGATATGGATGAAGAAATTGATATAAAGTAGATCAACATAGCTACAGGGCTAGATTAATTTATAGGTAAAGAGGCAGTGATAAATGAAAGTAATGTAGTAGTGGTCACTAAACTCCTCTGCCATGAGGGATTCAATAGCGTTAGTTGCTCATTAAAGGCATTGTCGGGGTGCATCAAATAGAAATTTAAAAAGGAATAGCCAACTAACCCCTAATTATCAAAATACAGAAAATACTAATTATACCTTAATTAGCTTTTCTTTTAATGTACTGAAATTTGTTACTTTTTGTGTGGCACAAATGGATAGTTATATCAACAATAAATAGGTTGTTTTAATAACTTTCTTTTACCTCTGGGAAAACTACACTCCAATTTTTAATATGCAATAATGCTTCTCTCTAGCCTGTAGGAGATGAAAATTATTAAGTAGCTTTATTTTTTTTGAAGATTTTACAGCAGCTTTGGGAAGAATTATTTCACCATGCATCAATTACTTTTAATTGAACTGAATATTTTTCAGATTGTATCAAATGCCTCTCATTTAAGTTTAGCAGTTAGAGTTTAAGAAAGCATCATAATGAGAACTGCATGTAACCTCTGTCATGTGTTATAATAAGATAGGGATGATTATTTATTTTTAATTTTTAAACAGCAACCCAAGGTAAAACTGTAAAGGTTGTCACCTTATTTATTTCTTGTAGGCAATGTTGGAGAATGAGAGGCTCTGTATTTTAGAAACTGCACTGGCAGGTATTTTTCTTCCCTAAAATAAGATAGCTATCCAACAGCCCGGTAAGAAAGGAAGCATCTGTTTAGAATCAGGATGCAGCGTTGTAGTGAGAAGCAGCGTGGGCTCTTCACCACCCAGACCTCAAGCCCGCTCTGTGCTCTCACTGCGCTTGGCAAATCCGTTCATTTTTCTTAGTGTCAATTTCCTCACCTGTCAATAGGAGAGATGCCTTTTACAGAGAATTGTGAGGATTAAATAAAGTTATGTGACAAACACCTAGCATAGTCTTTAATACAATGCAAATACTCAAAACTTATAAGAATAAGATAAGATAAAGTTTTTTATTTCTCTCTCTATAAGGGTAATGTAATGAGGAACATCTCCTTGAAAGGATTTCATGTACTGTGATTTTTAGAATATCTGTTGGAATTCCTGATCTGTTTCAGAAGCCAGCTGACTTTATCCCAGATTGACTTTTTTGTGACACATTCGGATACAGTTCATCTTTGGGGCAAATATTTAGTGATTGTAATATTGGCAGATAAACTAAGTTCACGTTTTTCCCTAAAGCCAGGAGAATGAAAACAAAGCAGTCTGGTCCTGAAGCCCCTCTGGGAAAAGACAAGAGTGTGACGTCTGATGTGACCAAAGCTGTACTTGGCTCAGAATCTCTCTCTTTCTGTACTCCTTTGCTTTTGATGCTTATGGTGGATTTGTGTCGCCTCCCTTCTTCCTCTTCCGTGTCTCCTCTACTGTCCTTTTTGAGGGGTCAGAGGCATGCAGCACACCAGCCAGTAACTAGGTTGGTGACACTAAACCTCTCCAACTTCGTTTTCCTTGACAGTAAAATAAAATCCCGGTACCTATTGCTCTTCCGACAGGATTTGTATCAGTGTGTTATGCCAGCATCAGTATGTTGTGTCCTTTGTAAAAACAAAACAAAAACAACAACAGCAGCACAAAAATCAGATGAGCAATTAAAATAGACCAGAAGAATGGATCCCCGTAAGAGAAGAGAGCTGGAGGAGCGCTTTACAACTCACCAATGTAAGAATACTAGTATTCCCTTAAAACATAAGCACCGTCAGCCTACTTATTAGAATTATTCATGCCAACTAGATACATATGGGGAAGTGAGTTGTGTACATCTCCTTATTACATGAAAAATGATAGTAGTGCCTTTCACCCTTCACAAACTAACCCAACACAAACAAGCAGACAAACCAGTTACAGCAGTGATTCTAAAGAGAAGGAAAATGAATGGGCTTGTTTCCCAGGGGGTGGGGTATAAACCTTGGGAGGGACTGTCAGATAATCGGGTTTTATGGCCATCAGGAGAGGACTTTAAAGGCTACAGATAGTGACTGACTGACAGCAGTGGTCTCAAGTTGAGGCCCCGGTTCAGCAGCATCAGTCCCCCCGGAAACCTGTTGGGAATGTAAATTCTCAGGCCTCTGACCCTGAAGCCCCCGAGGGCGGCCCGCACTCTGTCCGTAACCAGCTCTTCAGGGGGTTCTGGTGTTCACTCGGGTTTGAGAGCCACTGCATTATCTCCATGAAGAGGTGCTCTGTCTTTTTTGTTTAAATCATCATAAAGAACTAAACTTGTTTGTTTATAGCTCCTTATCCCCCCACCTTTAACCTGGACGCTTACCCCTTTCTTGCTTTTCTTTTAACCTAAGCTCTAGTGAAGGATAGGAGAAAATGACCACTTGTACATTACAAAATACTGTTCTATAAAGAAATGCATAAGTTGACAGGATTTATATTCTTTCCCCAAGCTAAAGTATATATGGTTATACAGGGTATATATGTAATAAACCATTAGTTATCCTAATCTTATCCCCATTTTTCAACATTCATTTTTACATTATAAGTAATGCTAAAATGAAACATTTTTTTCCCATAAAGGAATATATTTTAAAGATAAAATTATTTTTAGGTCAAATTTTTCCTAATATATTGATTTTGTTTTTAAAGAAAACTACAATCTGAATTAATATCTTGAACATAGTTCTCAAGTGTTATGACATTCAAGTATGTTATATTGCTGGCTATCTATCGACTCATTAACTATTAATTTTTAAAAATGTCTTTCAGGCAATAGCAAGATTAGGCCAAAAGTCACACTCTTCTCAGTTTCTAGAATCAGGCTATTTGGATTTAATTCCCTGTCTCTAGTAGCCTTGTGATTTGGGGCAAACATATAATCTCTCTAAGACATTCTTTCCTCACCTGGAAAATAAGAATAATAGTGCCTACCTCTTAGGATGTTTGAGATTAAAAGAGTGCATATTAAATAGTTGGCACAGTACTCAGTAAATGTTAAGTGTTGTAATGATGACGACAATGTGGCTGTCACTTTTCTACTTCAGTTTAACCATACACAGTGTTTTTAGAGTTGCAAAATATGTGAGCCTGGAAGAGACTGCAGATATAATTTAAATGAACTTCCCAAGTTGTTTTTACAGGTCACATGTTTTCTGAAAAGTTAATAGTACTTTTTTTAAAAAAGGGGAGGGGTTTTTTGGTTAAATAAATTTAGAAAAGCTTACATACTATGTTTCTCTCTTAGAAATTGATAATGCATATTGGCATGTTAAGGTTTTAAGAAGGCCCTACCTTAAATAATTCCTAGCATTTATCAGAATTGCATAACCATAGAAACCTTTCCTATTGGGAATACCTACTTACGTTTTACAAAAGATAGCCTGGGAAATGCCAGCTAGACCAGCCGCTTTCTTTTATAGGTAGAGATGCACCTCCTTAACCCCATTCCACAGAAGACATTGACCTTCACAAGGTCACGGCTGTCATCTCAGTTTGGAACCCAAAGCTCTTCTAGTTGTGTTTCTTAGTTTTTCTAATCAGGTTGGGACTGAGAAAAAAAAATGCCTTGAGAGGAAAATGGTGATGACTATTGTATAGGATCAGAGATAATTCTAATTCAGTACATCTCATATGTGCCTAATTATACGGGAGTCTAGGATACTTGTTAAAAATACAGTCTTAAACTCCTGGATATTTAGACTTACAGGTATGTGGTAGCTTATCATTGCTAGGTTGTAGATCTAGAATTTTCAGACATGGATCTTTATAAAATTGTAAGTCTTGCGATTTTAAGTGACTTAGAGAAGTGATGTTATCTTTCTACACTGATTTAAAAAAGATTACAAATAGAGCAGATTCTGTGACAAGAAATGCAGATAAAACTCACTTCATATACATTCACACATCAAAGTCTTTTTTTAAATATACTTTATTGATTTTTTACAGAGAGGAAAGGAGAGGGATAGAGAGTTTAAAAATATCAATGAGAGAGAAACATCTATCAGCTGCCTCCTACACACACCCTACTGGGGATGTGCCCGCAACCAAGGTACATGCCCTTGACTGGAATCGAATCTAGAACCTTTCAGTCCACAGGCTGACACTCTATCCGCTGAGCCGAACCGGCCAGGGCACAAAATGTTGAATGTGTGAGGAAGAACGATACTGGCTTATTTGTTGCCTTCTCTCTTTACCTAAAGCAGGTATAAAGACCTGTCAATTAAAGTAGCTGTGGTGTCATTCAGAACTATATGTTTTAATCATCCCAACAGATTATCAGCAAGTTATATTAACTTCTTTTTATAAATTAGTAATTTATTAAGTTTAGTTTTTATTTTTTGACCACAACTGTTGTATTGACTTTAGGACAGCATGCTTATAATTTTAACTTAAATCTAGGTCTTATGTCAGAAAACATCTTAAGAATGTCTACATGAGAAGCATTGGAAAAAATGAAAAACATTTGAAGTAATAGCATAGCCATCATAGCTGATACCTATTCAAACCCTATAAAGACAGTAATAATTCTCAATGAAATAAGAATTAGTTCCAGTATATATTTAAATGTCTGCTTTCAATAAATAAGTCAGCCAGTTTTAGGAAGTGAAACAGACATTTTTTGACACAATATATAAAACTGTATATTGTCATAAATAAGAATTTTTATTATTTTGTGTGGGAATTTTATGGATTCCAGGTGAAATGTTATATGCATATCTTCTTTAAAACCTGAAATGTATGACCAAGCTACATAGACAGTTTTTGCATTTAGCATTTTTTTTTATCACAAGTTAACAATAGAATAGATTTTCTATGTGTTAAAAAGAAGGTATAATATCAAGATTCTTAAAAATGTTCACTTTTCTTGACCCATTGTTTCATGTTCTGGGAGTTTAGCCTGAGGAAACAATTTTATTTTTAATTTATTGGGGTGACACTCGTTAGTAAAATTGTGTAAGTTTCAGGTGTACAGTCTTATAATACATTATGTGTCTCAGAGATTCTGATAACAGTAGACCTGGGGCATGACCCATTAATTGTAATAAGTTCTCCACCTAATTTTGATGTAAGTTGGTCCGTGAACTATAGTTACTTGTCCAAAAATCCTGCGTTCTAATCCGTATACTAGATAAACTCCCAAGGGGATGGTGACTTTATAAGTCTTCTCACAGAAGTATTCCTAGATGTTTGATTTAGGCTGCTATTTGTCTGTTTGGCTTAGTGAAGGCCTACTTACTCAGTCTTATATTAAATGAGTTCTGGTTGACTAAACAGTTATTTGATAGCTATGTCTTTGGGCCTTTTATTCCACACTGTTAAAAAGCCATATACTAACCCAATATTCTGTTAAGCTGTTTATGGAATATAGTAAAAGCCATAAAAATGTGCATACCCTTTGATTTAGGTATGCCATATGTAGAAATGTATTAATGGGAAATTATGAATCATTGCTTTGATATTTGTAGGTAACAAATTTAGTAAATAAAAATACATCAATTTGAAATCTGAAGTCACTTGAAAAATTCTTTTATGTTAATAGAAAATAGCATATAATATTAAATATGTAATAAGACCCAACTATATAAAAAAAAGAAGGAACAAAATGACTTACAGGGAAATGAAACTAAATATTCATTTTCTTTATCTCTCAGGACAGTTACAGAGAAATTTAAAATTTAAAATTTTCTTCTACTTCTGCATTTTCTAGTATTACAGGGTGGAGCAAAAGTAGGTTTTCAGTTGTTCATATGGAAAATAATACAATAATTAAGGAATAATAATAAACTGTTTTGCATACTCACAACTGTAAACCTACCTTTGCCCTATCCTATATTTTTTATTAAAAGAAACACATTAATGTCTTACAGTCATTGAAACTGTAATCAATGTAATATTTTCACAATTGACTTGATTATACAGTAGAAATCTAAGGATTTGCTGTTTTAAATCTTAAGCTACTTATCACTTCTTAGTATCTATATCACAATAAAATTTTTTAAAATGACTTAAAATTTTTATTGTCATAAACATACCTTTTGAATATAATTTTCGGAGTGGAGTAATTGTCACTTCACATAATTAGAAATACTCAGGCCATTTGAAGTTGGACTATTTGTTAGAAGACATAGAAGCCCATCTATAATCCTTGGGGTTTGGCTTTTTAAAAAAATTACTTCGTTCTTATGCATATTCATGTAAAATTATCAAAATGATTGTGGTTAAGCTATACATTGTCACAATCTTTAAATGTCATATGTGTCCATCCAGCATATGCACATAACAATAGCACCAGCTCTGAAAGTAGAAGAGGGCCCTGACAGCAATATTAATTCAGTGTTACAGCCTTCTTGTTTAACAGTTTAATAGTCTTGTTGAGTTCCTTGAGGCATTTTAACCACTGCTAATTAAAAATGGACCTGCCAACTGGTCTGTTTTATTGTGCTTTTACTTTTGTCTTAGCTGTCCATCCAGATGCTTTTGCTGATGGGAAATTAAATCATCGATTACAGTTTCAATGAAGAAATATGTCAGAGGGGTACAGGTCTCAGGCCTGTGGTGTTTAATTTGTATTTAACATTTTTTAAACTTTGGGAAATTTCAGGGTATTTTTGTAATGTGTCATTTGTATTTTTTCTAGAAATGTTCATAAACCTGGTAGAATGTCACATTTTAGGATATTTTACTTTCAAGTTTTTATTTTATATTTATATACTATAATAGCATTGTAAAGTTTACAACTAGAAAGGATCTGGACAAATCATCTGCTACCTTGAAGCAGTTAAAAATTTTAATCCTATTTTAATAGGGAATCCCTATGAGAGAGTAAGTAAGTGACTTTCTCAAAGTCTCATAGCTGGTCATAAGTGTTAGAGCAAACTAGAATCTAGTCTTCTGTTTTCCTGTGTAATAATTTTATTTAATTATTTTCTTTGATCATTGCATTAACACATTTTTTTTAAACATGGCCTGCCCTGCCTGGTTTGACTCAGTAGATAGAGCATAAGCCTGCAGCCTGAAGGGTCCTGGGTTCGATTCCGGTCAGGGGCACTGTCCAGGTTTCCGGCTTGATCCCCAGTGTGGGGCATGCAGTAGACAGCCAATCAATGATTCTCTCTCATCATTGATGTTTCTGTCTCTCTCTCCTTCTCCCTTCCTCTCTGAATCCAATAAAAATATATTTTAAAAATATATATGGCTTACATTAGTGTTCACCATAATTAAGTTTTTAAGTATATTTTCATAATTATAAATAAAATAGTAGTATTCATTAAAGGTTTTCTTTTTACCATTTGATAATATTTTTACAATAAAAAATTAAGCAATTATAAAAATAAATAGCCTGGTTTTTCAATTGATATAAGCTGGCTTTTTTATACTGCTAATAAAGGCACATTATGTTCAAGCATTGCAATTACCACTGAAATGCGCGTCCATTAACTGAAACATTAGGCTGAGTATATAATTACTGTCTAGAGCCAATATCTTTGTGAAGCTGCATCTACAATGCTATTAAGCTATAAGCAATATTTGTAAACTAATATTTAAATGATTCAGAATTGATACTATCTTGTGCAAACTTAAAAATGAATATCGTATACATTGTCTCATTGGTTTTTTTAAATGCTTAGAAAAATATGGGGATTCTCAAATATGATTTAAAAATATGGGTTGAGATGAATGAATTTTCATACAATTGCTATAACCTAATACATATTAATCTTACTGAAGTCCTTTTACCCCATTATTTTTATTGTGGTAACAATTAAATTTAATATCTTAACAATTTTTATTGTACAGCGGTATGAGGTACATTCATATTGTTGTGCAACTACCACCACCATCCATCTCCAGATCTTTTTTCAGTTTGCGAACCTGAAACACTCTTTCCATTAAACAGTAACTTCGTTCTCTGCTCTCCCTGGCCCCTGGCAACCACCGGTGTACTTTCTGTCTCTGCGATTTTTGACAACAAGTGGAATCATATACTATTTGTCTATTTCTGATTGGTTTATTTCACTAAGCTGATGCCCTCAGGGTTCATTGATATGCTAGTATGTGTCAGAGTTCCCTTCCTTTTCAAGGCTGAATAATGTTCTGTCGTATGTGTAGACCACAGTTTGCTAATCTATTCATCTGTCGATGGACACTTGGGTTGCTTCTACATTTTAAACTATTGTGAATAATACTCCTGCGAGCATGGTATACAAATATCTCTTCTAGACCCTTCTTTTAAAATCTTTTAAGTAAATACTCAGAAGTGTAACTGCTGGATTATATGGTAATTCTATTTTTAATATTTTTAGGAACTACCGTACTCTTTTCCACAATGGCTGTGCATTTTTACATTTTCCATGAACGCTGCACAAGGGCTTCTGCTTCTCCATAGCCCCCCTGAGCCGCACAAGATAACATACACGTAAATTCTGTCCACAGTAAAACTGAACTGGCTATATAATGAAACTTTTAATTCAGAAGTTCTTTTTGAACCTATCAATTCAAAATGCTTTTAACTCTGAATATTTATGTTGATTATTGAAATCAACCTTAGCTTATATTTCCAATAGTAAGTATTACTTTTTTCATACTGTTATCACATTTAGAATGGTGTTTTTGATGGCATTGAATACAAATGTGTCAGCTTCCTACAATTCACCTTTCTAAGTTGTATAATTTACATGTTGCTGTGTGATATTACTTCATGTATTTGGCCCTACTGAAGCCTCACACCAGAGGATTGGCTTGCTGGTGCATATACAAGCCATATAGTGGGAGGCCGGAGTCAAGAGACTTGCCGCCTCGTTCTTTCTCTACCACTGTCGCCATGTTTTCTAGTGGAAAATACTTTAGTTTGGGGATCGATATACTTGAATGTGGTGCCAGTCTGTATCACTTAATAGGTCTGCAGCCAAATTTATTCTACATTTGATTAAAAAAAAAACCCCTATAAACCCAAAGCAGAACAATTATAGGACAATACACCAAACAATGGCAGAACATATCATTTTGTTCAACCTGGAGAACAGGGTAGACCTTATGCTGGGCAATAAAGCAAATCTCAGCAAATTTGTGGTTTAAAGCTTATATGATAAAGGAAGAAAAGTTTAATATCAGCTTTCAATAAACTTCTACCTTATGTTGCCAGAGAAGATGAGCAAATTAAACCCAAAGTCACTGGGAGAAAGGAAGTCATTGAAATATGAGTAGAAATCAATGAAATGTAAAATAGAGAGGCAATAGAGAGCACTAATGACATGAAAAGATGGTTATTTGTAAAGATTAACAAAAACCCAGCAAAATGGATTAACACATTCAGCGCCCTGCCATTCACCGGTGACTGACACTATACTTTCCATCCGGAAGACAAAGCAGGCTGGGTGCTTACTTAATGTGTTAAGGAGTAAAGAGCCCACAATTACCAATATCAGGAATGAAAGAAGGGCCATCAACATAATCCTATAGACATTAAAAGGATAATTAGGAAACCTGACAAATTTGATGCCAATTTATCTGATTACTAGAGAAAATGACAAAATATTTTTAAAACAAAGCTTACCAGAACTAACAAGAGAAGAAATGGAAAATCTACAGTTTAATATTTAATCAAGGTAATTAAATTTGTAATTAAAAATCTTCCCACAAAAGGCATCTCAGGCATCACTGGTGAATTCTATAAAGCACTCTTCACCCAGACTTTCAGAGGGAGAAGAACAACTTCGTCTCCCTTATGAAACCCAGCAAGGATATTTTAGAAGAAGATTTCATACTAACACACCTCATGTATTACTTACTAATTACCAGAGGCCCAGTACACAAAATTTGTGCATGGGTAGGGCCCATAGGCCGTGTCAGCAATCAGGCTGCCGACTTGGGCCTGTTGGACGTGAGAGGTTGGCTGGCCACAGGAAGGGACCAGGGATGGTTGGCCGGCCATGGGAAGTTGGCTGTGGGAGCACACTGACCACTAGGGGGCAGCTCCTGCATTGAGCATCTCCCCCCTGATGATCAGTGCATGTCATAGCAACCGGGCATTCCAGTTATTCTGGCATTCCCGTCACTTAGGCTTTTATATATAGACTAGTGGCCCGGTGCATGAAATTCATGCACATTAAAAGGGAATTAATTAGAGGAAATATTTTAATATTGCTATTTGTCCTTTATAATAGAAGTATCAGAGTTGAAAGAAAATTAGTAAAACATATGAAAATCTCCCTCCTGTAAGAGTCTGGGGCACACCACGGGACTCAGACTTAAGTCCACGCCCAACCGCACACCTCAAAATCACGCAATATCCAAACCCTGCAAGCCTTCCCCCCACGAGGCCCCACAGGGCTGGGGCGCAGCCTCATGTCCCCTTACCTGGTGCTGGATGAGGGGCGCAGCCTCATGTCCCTCATCAGCCCCACTGGGCGAGAGGTACAGCCTAGGTCCCCCATCAATCCCTAATCCCCACTGGGCAAGAGGTGCAGCCTCAGGTCCCCCGGCCCCAGCTCGAAGGCACAAAAACTATTTGCATATTAGCTCTTTATTATATAGGATTGTATTATTTTCCATAGGAACAACTGTAAACTTATTTTTGCCCCACTGTAATAATGATATAAGACCATCATTCCATATCTGGTCTATATTTGTTTCACCAGTTGTCCCAATAATATCATGTATAGCTTTCTTCAGTGCTATAAACAATGATTATAAAGTTTTGTTATTTCTCTTTAATCTATTTTTGCCACCTTTGTTTTGTTGTCTCATGATACTTACTTTCTGGAGAATGCCACGCCAGCTGTTTTATAGAAAGTCCTGCAATTTGTATTTTCTGGCTTACTGCCTTAGTGTTAGATCTGTTTTAAACAATATTGCCAAGAATACTACATAACTATGGAGATACAATTTTTAATAAAACTTCTGCAAAAAAAGAGCACTGTAGACAAATAGTGAACTGGAGCAAATAGGTAAAATGACAAAGAGCAAACCTTAAATTTACAAGATTATCCTACCACATACCAATTCTGCATGACAGTGTTGTTGTCTGCTTCACCTAGCTTGTCTTATGTTTAGGAAATGAGCCTTGGGTTGCCTTTTAGTATTCTTCCACGGTGAAAGTCTATAATTCTTTTTAAATTCACAATCTCTTTGGTGTACTAGTATATGCCCTTGTGGAAAAATCTGTTTCCTAGACTTGGAATGTTACAATTACCGTTCTACATTTTCCGAGGATACTTTTGAGAAAACCATTTTTGATCAGGATTCTGACTATTGACGGAGAGTGGAAAAGCATTTGGACAAGATACCTGATCATCTTTTGAGAAGTGTGCTTTTCAGGAGTGAAAGTAGAAATTGTTACATTGTGGTCAATTGAAAATTTTTCAGTGTTCAAATCCCAAAAGAAAGTGATAAAATGTCAGTGCCTTTTTATTTTTATTTTATTTTTAATTATGCGGGCATCCTGGCATAGTTAACAACAGAGTTGGTGGGAACCAGGCCCAAGATGCCAGCCAGCTTTGGCTGCTGTTCTCCTGGCAGTGTAACACTTACCTAGATACAAGGCAACCTAGGCAGCTGCCTACGGCTGGGGGCCAGTGTCTTTTTAAATCAGAATTTGCTTTTCTGTTTTCAGTCGTCTCACGATTTTTATGATGGTTTTTCACACAGTAAAATCATAACTTCCTGACTTGGGTTTTTTTGTCTGTGTGTGCAAACTACTTTTACGTAGATTCTAAATTAAAGAATACTTTTAAAAACAGGACTGTATGTGCTTACTGCAAATATGATTCGCTCATAGAATAGTTACATTTTAATCTCTCCTGTCATGTAAGATGCCTTGTGCAGCTTCATCTGTCATCTGGTAGCTTCCCACTCACCCCAGCCAGGGAGGCAGTCTGTTTGGTAAAAGATGTGCAGAAGCTGTGAATGTCTGTTTTGATTCTTGAGTCACATCTCGGAAGATATGTTCTGCTGGGTTTGTGTGCATATCCATTTTGGAACTGCCTTAAAATGCTACAGTAATACTACCGAACAGCCGTTTATTTGACGGTGCTTACAATTCCTTATGAACATGTTTGAGCAGCTCCCAGAAGTCAGAGAAGATCCCAATATTCTGTTTTTATTTTGCGCATCTCCCATAGGCCAGGCATGACGTGGCCTCCAGCTCAGGCCTCAGCCGCAGTGGAGCACCAGACTGAAGCAGAGCTGTAGACTGTTGGGCTTTGGACCAACTCCCCCACTAAGAAACCATACAGCTCCCCTCTTTACTACCTCATTATTGATTCCCTTTCGTAACCAGGCCTCTTGGAAGTGCCTGTCTGTACCACTTACCACCATGCCCTCATTATCCTCTCATTTCTCAGCCTGTTCCAAGTTCATTCTTTTCAGCTTTTTCGAGTTCATTCTTTTTTACATTTAAAAAAGTCAGCTTTCACTGAAACCGGTTTGGCTCAGTGGATAGAGCATCAGCTTGCAGACTTAAAAGGTCCCAGGTTTTGATTCTGGTCAAGGGCATGTACTTCCCCAGTAGGGGATATGTGCAAGGAGACAGCTGATCAATGTTTCTCTCTCATCGATGTTTTTGACTTTCTGTCCCTCTCCCTCCCTCTCTGTAAAAAAATCAATAAAAAAATATTTTTTTAAATAAAAAAAAATCAGCTTTCTCAGAGTTCTTTCTCACTTATTTATGATCTTCCTAAATAAGACATTTAAACTTTGGAGTTTCTTAGGGCTGAGCTTATAGATGTTCATGTCTGGTCTTCCCTGATTTCTCCCTACTCTGTGCACTCCTGTGTCTTCACTTACCATCTGCTCACTGATGACTTCAGATATGTGTCCGTAGCTCGGTTAAGTATCCAACTGTCTACTTGAATGTTTGTCCAAGCTTAACTTCAAGAGGTTCTCAACAGAATTTGTAACCCCCTGCGAAAGCTGCTTTGCCTTCAGTCTTCTCTGCACAATAAATGACACCTGGTGCTCGTGTTGGTAACCCAGGACTCATTATTGTAGCTACTGAGACCTTCAGTGTTAAACTCCTCTTAGGTACTTGATTTTGTATAATTTTTCCTGTATTAGCATGTTCCTAGTTCAGGCCACCTCCATGGCTTATGCGGCAGTTTCCTACTGGTACTTATATGCATCTTTGCATCTCTCAAAAGTGGTACATCAGATCCCATGGCCAAAGATTATTTCAGAATGAAGACCAGTGGATTCCCATTGCTTTTAGATAAAGATCAAACTCTTTTCCATGGCTTATATCTAAGAAGACTAAACAACTGTCTTCTGGCTCCCATTTCAGCCTTACCCCATAGCATTTTTCTCTTTTCTTTAGGTACTTTGGGTTTTTTTGTTTGTTGGTTTGTTTTCAGTTCCTGAATTCTCCAATACTTTCCCAGGGCTTTTGCATGGATTATTTTTTCTTCCTTGGATGTTCTTCATCTTTTCTTTGCCTAGCCACTTCTTATACCATTTTCTCTGGGCAGCCATCCCTCACCTGTTCTTCCCGTCTTAAAGCTTCTAGCTATAGGAAGTCATATTACTTCGTCCTTATTCTTCAGAGCACTTATCACACTACTAGTGGCCCGATGCATGAAATTCGTGCACTGGGGGTGGGTGGTCCCTCAGCCCAACCTGCCCCCTCTCCCATACTGGGAGCCCTTACGGGATGTCCAACTGATGGCTCACCCCCAGCCTGCCCTCTGGCGGGGCTTTAGGCCTTGGGCAGGCTGGGGGTGAGCCATCAGTTGGACAATTTTAAAAAGCCATCTGTAAAACACAGTGTAGTTCAGGAGTTTTTCATTATGGATTGGGTTCACCAAGAAGACCATGTTGCAGTGTAAAGCGGAGAAGCTTGGTGGAAGTGCAAGCACCCCTGTAGGTAGCCAGCGTGGGCTCAGGCTGTCAGGGCTCCCAAACCTGTTGCCTAATAGAGCTGCTTTGTCTCCTAAAGAAAACACTCTTCTCTTATAGTCCCCTTTCTACATTTTTTTTCATAAGCATCCCTTTAGAGAAGACTGCTTTAATGTGTCCCTTCATTTCCCCCAAAAGAGGGATGATCGATTATTTCAAGGAGCAGCAGAGGGTGGGGGAGGAGGCAATAAGGACCTAGGTCCTTGCAGTCACCAGAGAACTCTGAACTCGCTGTGTCCCCTTCAGCATCCCTTGGGAGGCCTCCGTGTTTCTGTTACCTTGGTAGAAAGAATATGTGACTCCCCTGCCTGCCCTGAAGTCTTGTTGCCATGGAAACTTCCACACACCGTTCCACAGATATCATGCTTGACTAAGTCCAGACAGAGGCCACAGACTGGCATTTGCCCTTTGTTTCTCTTTCTTGTGTTTGCCAGGTGCTTTAAAATGGATGGGGATAGATGGGAGGGTGCGCAGCGTGGTATGTGAGAAAGCTGTGTCAGGGGTAGACGCTTGGGGATTTCAGAAGATAATCCTGTGGAGGGAAGAGCAGAGCAAATGGAAAAGTCTGTGTCCTTTTAAGCTTCTCCTGGACGCAAAGGCTTTGTCCTGTGATGTGTCTGACGGTAATTTTCTGGATTTCTGGGTGAGATAGGATATGAGTGAACAGATTCAGGGAGCTGTTGTTCCTTAGTGAGTTTTTCTGTCCCATTTTCACTGAATTGACCAATAATCTGAGCTCTGTGGTGAACATGTTGGGGCTGTGACCTGGGTTTAGGCGAAACGTCAATTAAAGCTGTGAACTAAGAGAAAGAGAAAAAAAATGTGCTGCCGCCGCCTCCGTCCCCCCCCCCTCCCCACCAGCCGCTTCCACGTTCTGCGCTCAGTACTTCAAACTCTCTCCTACAGAGAGTTCACAGCTTTAATTGAAGTTTCACCTAAACCCAGGTCACAGCCCCAACATGTTCACCACAGAGCTCAAAACTACATTTTCCAGAATTCCTGGTGCTCCCAATACCCTGCACGAACCAAGAGCACTGTGAATTTTCTCCACCCGGTGGTGGCCACCAGGGTCTCTGCACACCTCAGAGACTGACAGTAGCCCCCCACTCCCATCGTGGGTGCTGGGCTGGGGGGCATGCAGGGACCCCGGGCACTCATTTGCATGTGATTCAGTCACCATAAGTGTAAGGAGGGCCAGCCCTTAAGTACCGTGTGGGGAGAGCTTATAGTGTGTTGGTTGCTTTCACTGCACTGTGGCCATGCCCAAGCAGGCCTTGTCCACTGAGTGTTGGCCATGCCCCTGACCCACCCCTGCCCTGTCCCCTGCCCTGATGGGCTGGTAGTGTAGCGGAGTTACGGTCAATTTGCATGTTACTCTTTTATTAGATAGAACTAGAGACCTGATGCATGAAGATTCATGCAATAATGGGCCTTCCTTCCCCTGGCTGCCAGCACTGCCTTCGCTCCAGCCTGGAGCTGCCTTTCCACCTTCCCACACTGCCAAGAGGCCAGGAGTGGCTGGAGTTCCTGGCAACGCAAGCATCCCGCCCCCAGCCGCTTGGTGCCTGCATATGCAAATTAACCTGCCATCTTTGTTGGGTTAATTTGCATACTCACTCCTGGTTGGCTGGTGGGCTTCACGGAGGAATGGTCAATTTGCATCTTAATCTTTTATTAGTATAGATAATTAATTTCAACTATAATTAATGCAATTATTTGTTTGTCTTCCTCACAAAACTATATACTTTATAAGGAAGGAGTTGTGTCTATCTTGTTCACTATTGCATCCTCACCACCAGCCATATTTTTTTAAATATATTTTATTGATTTTTTACAGAGAGGAAAGGAGAGGGATAGAAAGTCAGAAACATCGATGAGAGAGAAACATTCATCATCTGCCTCTTGCACACCCCCTACTGGGGATGTGCCCACAACCAAGGTACATGCCCTTGACTGGAATCGAACCTGGGACCTTTCAGTCCAGAGGCTGATGCTCTATCCATTTATGCAAACCAATTTCGGCAGTCATATTTTTTAACAGTCAGTAAATATTTGTGAAATGAAATAAATAAGAATATTATGGGTTTTAATTGTCATAAAACCCTTATAAATTATCATTTCTCTTTAGAAGACTTTAAATTCTTGGGAGAAATTTAGTAAAGAGTAATGATAATAGCTGCCATTTATCAAGCAATTTCCATGGGCTTGCTGTTCACTATGGTACATGCATGATCTTATTTTCATTTCCACAACAACTCTACAAGATAGTTAGCCTTACCCTCTATTTTATGTAGGAAAACTGAGGCTCAGAGAAGTCATTTCACTTGTCCAACATCACACAGTGAGAGAGCCATGATTCAAACCCAGTTGGTCTTTTATATTCTCACTAGAGGCCCGGTGCATGAAATTCATACACTGGGGGGTGGGGGCATGTTCCTCAGTCTGGCCTGCACCCTTTCCAATCTGGGACCCTGCGAGAGATGTCCGACTGGCCATTTAGGCCCGATCCAGGACTGCTGGCTCCCAACCACTCACCTGCCTGCCTGCCTGAATGCCCCTAACTGCATCTGCCTGCCAGCCTGATCACCCTCTAACCACTCCCCTGCCAGCCTGATTGATGCCTAACTGCTCCCCTGCCAGCTCAGTAGCCCCCAACTGCCCTCCCCTGCAGGCCCAGTCCCCCCCACACAGTTCAAAGGATATAAAGTTTCAGAACGGTGATAAACTTGTCTGTGTATTCTAAAACAGTATGGCCCATATCCTGATGGCGATGCAATATTTGCACCCATGGAAGCAAAAGCAAAGAAATTATGGAACAAATATTTTCCGTGAAATTTTTACTATCAGAATTTCTGTCATTAATCTTTTTAAATATGCTGGTTATTCTGGAAGATGTATATCATTTGGACAGACTTTACCTTTGCTACAACATCGAGTACATTTTCCATCAGATTGTTTTTTCATCAGAGAAATTTAGAAATAGGCAAAATTGATATCTAACAGTCATTCCACCACAACTATGTTAGAGAATTGCATCCTCATGTACTCCCATTTTTGCTGAGAAGGCAGTTCCTACTAGTATTGGTAGTACTTGGTGACTGTTCTTTAGACATATTCTGTCATCGCCACCTCCTTCTTTCAACTTCAAAGGTACGTTGGTCTTTAGACATTTTCTGTCGATGACGCCAGCTTTTTTCGGCTTCAGAGCTACATTTTGCCAATAGTAGCTTTTCAGATACATCCGGTCACAGGCGCCGCCTTCTTTCAACATCAGATGCACGTTAGTCTTCAGACATTTTCTGTCGATAACGCTGGCTTCTTTCGGCTACAGAACTACGTTGTATCAATGATTGCTTTTTAGACATAGTCCCACCTTCCCCTGCTGTCAGGATCTGAGATGCAGGTGAATGAGAGTCCTGGCTGTCAGGCCTCTAAGAGCTATCTGACCAATGGCTGATTCTGGCTGATTCTGTGGGGATGGGACTTCCTCCTCCCTGCTGTCCCCACGGGGACATAGCATCAAGTCCCCCTGCACTGGAAGACCCAAAGTCAAGTTCCCTGCCCACTTCGGTGAGCCCCCTGGACACAGCAGCCAGCCTCGTGGAGGGGTTGAAAGGAGGAGATCCAGCCGGGCTGCTCGCCCACCGCCTCCCCTCCACCCCCCGCGGGGCTGACAGGACTGGGGACTCCAGCGTGAACTGCTCGCCCGCTGCCCCCTGCCCATCCCAGTGGGGCTGACAGGACTGGGGACTCCAGTGGGAACTGCTCACCCGCTGCCCCCTGCCCATCCCGGTGGGGCTGACAGGACCAGGGACTTCAGCAGCAGGCGAGCGGCATGGCCTGATCTGCCTGAGGATGGATCCAGCATGTGCCACTCACCTGCCGCCATCACCCGGCGTGGCTGACAGCACCAGGGACTCTGGCAGAGCTGAGGGGACTGGGCACCACCATCTCTGTGATGGAGTGATGGTTAATTTGCATATTACCTTTTTATTAGACAGGATACTTGGTATTGCAGCCTCTGAACCAGACTGTTACTGGGGAAATTCCTGCACTTTCTAGCTTTACCACGGGCTTCCTCCTAATTTTCACCTTTTACTCTCCACTCAACCAAAGGGATTAAAGTTAGTATCTATAATACTAGCACATAAATTTATTAATAGTTAATATTCACATAATGATTATAGAAATGCATGTCCTTCTTAGATTACCAATCATCTGTAAAATACTGAGAAGTTCTGAAATTTAGTAATTTGGTTTGGATCTGTGAAGGCATGCTTTAGAATAGTTATGCAAAAATTACACCCAGGTTACATATAACTTATTTAATTTTCAGTTTATTTCTTCGTTATCATTAACAGCTTTGATTCTAAGTTGAGAAATTACTCACAAATTCACATTAAATAAAGTAATGTTTTATATTTTCTACCTTAGAACATGTATGGATCTTTAATGGATCTTTACCTTGAATGGATCTTTAAGAGTTTCTTAAATGAGTTTATCCCATAAGGCAAGACTCTTACTCTGAGAATCTGTAGCTTAGCTTCCTTCTGTGATTACTATGTGGTTTAGGATCTTAAAGATTCAGATACTTCCATGATAAATTAATATCAGGGAGAACTCATTTTTGTCTTCTCTTGCAGCACTAGCAAACTCATTTTTGCCATGGAGCATGATAGCTCCTTACAGTGCTCATGAGTTATAAATGGAATTATCCATGAGAGTATTGTAGCACTTTTCTGGAATTTTCTATTATGCAACTTTCCTGCTTTAAGAAATAAAATCATCTACTTGTATATGTAAAATGAATTCATAAAGCATTTGAACTAACCCCACTTGCATCATATTATAATTAATAATAAAATTTCCATCAACATTAAGTAATAAACTTTGAAGCCTCATTTGGTTTCTTTCTTTATAGGGATCAACCTTATTATTTGTCTCTATAGAGAGAACATAAACTACTAGACATAGTAGTTCTGGTTATTTTTTTGAAGAATCAGAGGTGAGAACTAGAATTGAGGAAAGAAATTTTGATTTTATATAAATCATCAGCTCTCAATTAGTCGACCTACTAGATTTTTATAGTAGCTGTTGAACTCTTTGCAGCCATTCTTATTGTGAGCACATCACACCATATCTCACTCATGTGAAAAAAATATTTTGGTTTTTGATTTTTAAATAAAAACCTATACCCATAATATACAAAACATTGAAATTCCAAACCCGACTATGATGGAGAGCAGTTAAATTAATATTAGTTTTTTAAAGCAAAAAAAAAAAAAAAAAAATGAAGCCAAAATAATTTTTTTATTAAAAAAACACAAATTAATTGTATTTAGGAGGGCAATATAGACATTGTAAAATCCAGGAGTTTATTAATTTTCTAAAATAACAGTATGCATATTTATAAAAAAAGATTGAGATATTTTTTAATATACACCCTAAGATTTAAAAAAGATAATCACCAATTTTGGAGAAAAAACAATATTTTTAGTGTTCTCATTTGGAACATGTTAGAGATATAGCAAATACTGGCCTTTGGAATGCCAGGTAATTTGAATTCTGGAAAGAAATATTATTTTAATTACCATTAGAGTAGCTATAGTACCTGAAAATAACTTAATCATTTGGATTGCACTGGATTTTTTACATTTTCTATATCCAAAATTAAGCTAGGATTCTCAACACTGATAGTCTGTCCTTAAGCATTTTTAGAAACTATTCTAGGACTAGTTACTTTGCCCATGAAAGCAAACTTCTGATAATTGACCTTTCCAAAATTCACTTTTAAGGGGCCATGAAAATGATGTTATATTTAGCATCTCCATTATTTTAATCTCCATTCCAAGATGATTTCCATTTTTTATACATTTGTCCCACCTTTTGCAGAGACTTTCTTTGCCTGTGTACTGAGAAGAGGTAGCTAATGGAGCATGTGCATACCTGCCTTTTTTTCTCTCCTAAGAGAGGAGGATTCATCCACTGCCACTGTACCTTTTTTCTTTTCTTTTTGTCTTGCACAGAAGACTGGCATCTTCCTGTGAAGGGCTTGTGGCAAACCTATCCAACTCGGGTTTCTTCCTCCTTGCGAACGATCTGATCCATCATCATCTGAACCAGGGATCACACTCTAAGGGTCCAGGTGAGGGCAAGTCAGTCTGTATTTTAAGCCAATTTCTTTTCTGGTCAGGTAAGTCACACTCAGGGGTGATCGCACTCAGCTTCAGTCAGCCGTAGCTTTCCAGTTTCCCCGTCCACAGAGACAACTCATCTACGCATTAATTTGAGGGCCCACCTGAACTATTAATGATTAGTCATATCACTGAAATTTTTTCTTTGCTGTCTAATATAATCATTTAGGATACTTGCTCATTTTTAATTCCAGAAATCTTAAAAAGGATGTGAGTGTGTGGCCAGTGAGAAAGACGTATATTGAAGCAGGCCTTTCTAGTTGTAGTTTTAGCACCAATTCTTATTTTTATTGAACTTGTAAGAGTTTAGGACAATTTAGCATATATAATCTCATAGCCTTGTAATGTTAATAGCTTTTAACTGTGTTTGTAGATGTCTTCACAACCAGAGGTAGATTCAGAATATTGGCGCTAATATTCACACACAGTCGTCATGAAGGTCTTTGTTGGTTTGCCATGAATTCTGTCATTGAACGTCAAAATGATTCAGAATGATTAAGGAAAGAGAGAGGAATTTCCCTCTTCTTTATCCAGCCTCCGTATGCTAGTTATAAAAAAAAATTTATGATTGTTCCCAGGCAAGTGTTCTTAGCTAAATGAAGCCTAGACCTGCACCTTGATACTATCTTTTAAGTTAGAAGGCGAATTAGGTCTGTGGCTATGAGGCTGTGTTCAAGGCAACTTACTTTTCAAAAGCGCCTTTTTTTTTCAATTGGGGAAAATAAAGGCTGCCTTGTATCCTGACACAGATAATCTATCCTTCAAAATACATGTGTGCATTAATACTTTGTCGTTTGTTTTATAAATGACCTTTCATATACCACTAGAGGCCCAGTGTACAAAATTTGTGCGTGGGTACGGTCCCTAGGCCTGGCCTGCAATCAGAGCCATCTCCCCCGGCTGCCCGCAGCCGGCCTCGTCCCCATCACCACCTACCCCCAGTTCCCTGTTCTTCATCGGGTAATCGGAGCCTGCCAGCCGGGGGGAGGAACCAAGAGGTCGGCCATTCTGCCCGCTCGCCAGCCCTGGCCCCTCTGTGTGTGGGGCAACTAGTGTGGCAGGGGCCTTGGCCAAGTGCCACCCATGTCCCCGCCACCCACCCTCAGTGCCCCGTTCACCATTGACCGCAGCCTGACAGCTGGGAAAGGAACCAAGACGTAGTCAATGCACCTCTTAGTGACTGGAGCGATCAGTCCGGTCCTTGGATCTGTTAGGGTCAATTGGCGTATCACCCTTTTATTATGTAGGAGGGTAGAGGCCTGGTACACAGGTGGGGGCCAGCCAGCCTGCCCTGATGGAGCCCCAGATTGGGGGGGAGGTCCCCGCTGGGGGGGGTGGGGCTGGGCGGGACAAGGGACTGCTGTACGGTTTTCAGGCTGGCCACACCCCCAGTCAGGGTGGGGGTCCCCGCTGGGAGAAAGGGCCAGCCAGGGTGAGGGGCGGCGGTCATTCTGGTCTCTGGTTGTTCCACCATTTCGGTTGCTGAGCTTTTGTTATATAGGATAACAAATTCGTTGTCAGTCTTGTAAAACATAATTTTTTTTTTCATGACACTGTATGCATTTAATTCTGGGGAAAACAAGTAGTTCTAGTCTAATTTCTTTGTCTCTGCCATTTGCCAACATGTAGATGGGAATAAATTGGGCTTCTAGTTCCTTCTATTGGCTAACTCTCCAAATGACCCTTAAGGTTACAAACTGAAGCTAATATACTTCAGTTCACTGTGGCTCCTAGTCACTGAGAGGAGTAGATTGTCTTCCTCTCTGAATTTAAAGTGAAGCTAAATGGTTGTGTAACTATATACTATGGGCTTTTTAAAGTGCATTTTCTGTTTATTACTCAAAAATGTCAGTACATCCGAGACCGGTTTAGCTCAGTGGATAGAGCGTCGGACTGCGGACTGAAGGGTCCCGGGTTCGATTCCGGTTAAGGGCATGTACCTTGGCTGCGGGCACATCCCCAGTAGGGGGCGTGCAAGAGGCAGCTGATGGATATCTCTCTCTCATCAATGTTTCTGACTTTCTATCCCTCTTCGTTCCGCTCTGTAAAAAAATCAATAAAATATATATTTTTTTAAAATGTCAGTACAGTTTTGAACAAGAGGACTTTTCTTTATCTGGAAAAGCAACTTTTTAAGCATTGCTTATTCAGAACCACCTGATATTTTATGATTTAGAACCTCAGTAAAATATTTATTAGATTTTATAATCAGTACAATTAAGTTAGTATGGAATTAATACAATTAAGTTAGTATGTACCCAACAAAATTTGTTGGGTACAAATTCCTTGTTTTTTTGTTCTTTTAATCCTCTTATGTTTAGTGTAACATGCAGAAGAACAAAAAGTATTTATTGGGTATTAAATATTTCCATGATATTTCTCTTGAACAGAAAAGATTATTTAACTCTGCTTTAGGTTCTAATACAAAGTTATTTTCCACCAAATCATTACTTTTTAAAATATGATTAGGTTCCTATATGTGCATTGTATGAACATGTGAACATATTTTAACCCAGTCATGTAAATATATAAAGTAACTTAAATATTTCAAAATTTGAATTATATTACTTAACCAGGAATGTTGTATACGTTAAAATATTTGCTAACTATTAGAACTTGTACTGAACTCAGTGGCCATGATTCAAAAGCCTGGGAAGTAGCACGGATTCCCATGCTATTCCTGGGCTGGGCTAATCAAAATCAACTACATTGCTGAAGGAGTATAATTTTGAAGAAATTTGCCAATGATTAATGAAACTAGAGGATATTTTTGATTGGCTTTGGGAGTAGTTTGCATATCTGAAGAGTAAGTTTTAAAATACTCTTTCCTACTTTTATTCTCATCTTACTCTTCTGCTTTTGTAACCAGTAGCTTTTTGTGTAGATGCATATGTGAACTTTAGACATTTCCTTAGTTTTAGCAGAGAAGTCATTGCAACATCTGTTTCCTAATGAATGAACTAAGATCTAGAGACTTAAAAGATCAGTTTTTAGTTTTTTAAAACATTGTAATGGGATCAGCTCTTAATTGTGTACACAGAGGTTTACAGACTTCAAATGTATAGGTTTAGATTACCTGTGATAGCATTTCTATTCTGCACCAGTTAGCACATTGCAGGGACACCTGGTATGTGTAATAAAGGACATGCTAGCTAATTTACCTTACTATAAGCAAAACAATTAGAGAGGCAAATTTGCTATGGAAAATGAGTAATTGAATTTCAAAACCGAATATAAGACTATGGAACTCTTCCATGTATCAAGATTGATCTGCCCTTTCTAATACAAAGTCATGCTGCTGGCCCACCATAAGCTTCTAATTATCTTTTAAGTAAAACATGTTAGATTTGGAATAAAGCATAGATTAGACCTAGGTATTATGGAGTTTGCATGCTAAAATTGTGGTTCCTTTCTTTATTCTTCCTTCCCAGTTAAGATTTGATTGCATTACTCTAGTAAGCTGTAGCATTAACATGTTTTGGGTTTCAAGTTCCTTTTCTGTGTCCACATAGGACGAAAGAAAAGAAAAAAAAAGGCCAATGCACCCTAGCTGATTTGGCTCAGTGGATAGAGAGGTTGGTTGGCCTGTGGACCGAAGGGTCCATGGTTTGATTCCAGTCAAGGGTACATGCCCAGGTTGTGGGTTCAGTCTCCAGTAGGGGGCGTGCAGGAGGCAACCGACCAAGGATTGTCTCTGATCATTGATGTTTCTCTCTCTCCCTTTCCCTTCCTCTCTGAAATGAATTAAAAATAAATGAAAGACCAATGAATATCATTCTTCAAAGAAGCTCTGAAAATACATCTGAGATGTCCGGAACAGTCCTTTCTTGCTTCCAGAACAGCGGTAGCATACAGCTGTATAGGAATTCTCTGCCTAGCTCTTCTTCTGGTGATGTCTTGCCGTTAACTCATAGAAATGTGTGTTGTACTATTATTCCTACCAGACCTTCAAGTAATTGGTTAGATTGCCTGACGGCTACTAATATCTAAGTTAATAACCATAGAATATTTCAGAAAGGTGATGCCTGCTTCATAAATGCATTGTGATTGCTAAAATCTTATTTGGCTTGAAACAACTAAATTTGGTAGACACTAAAATTGTATATTGTTAGGATATGATGCTTCAAACAAACAAACAATGATTTACTTTCAGTTCTGAAAATATTCAGAAGGATTTGTTATCTCTTGCAGACCTTTCTGCAAACTACTAATGGGATGAACACAATATATCACTTTTATAATAGTGAGCTATTAAAGGCAAGCATAAAGCAGTCTGAAGCCCATAAGTGCTGCCAACAGCTCCTGCTTTAATGAATTCCCTTTTAGATGTCCATTAAATGCTCGTGGCAAATGTACTCATAATGGAAATGGCAAATCTAAATGGGTAGATATGAATAATCCATGGAGTTTAAATTCTGTTTATGATCATCTTCACATTTAGTTTTCAAGACAACGCAGTTTAGTTTTCATTACAGTTTGGAATAAAGAGGACAGGGAGTAATTGATTGCTTCAAGCAGATTAAAATCAATGGTTTTCTTTTCAAAGAACCAGTTCAATGCAGTAATTCCAACTTTAAACATTGATTTAGGGTACTCAACACAAAATGTTTTGTGCAGTGTGAACTTTTATATAGAAAGACTAGTATTAATTTTGTTTCCCTATATATCTATATAGTGAAATATAGAGGTTGTTAGTAGCATGTGCATGACTTAATAGTGATCTATATTAAGTCATTTTTGTATTATTGCAGTCATATAATGAATCAGTGAGATTCCCGTCATCACTGTAATACTGTTTGTAGCCCATTAGCACAGAGAAATTACAGCCCATCATACATCATTACTGTGATTGAGGCTTTATTACCATATTCTCAAATTGCTTGCTTGCTATAAAACTAAACAGACACAAGACAACTATAGGTGGAGTATATAGCCTGTGCATTATTGTGCCACAGTAATGAGGGATTATTGTACCATAATGGGATGAAATTTAAGAGGAAAATAAGCAGCATAATAGAAAACTAGAGACTCTTTTAACATTTGTTTTTATTACTTTAAAGGTCAAATATATTTGTTATGCTCAAGGTATTGTTTATGTATTACATGAATCATAGCCTCTTAATATTTTGTAAAGATTTCACCTCCCCCCAAATGTATCCTTTTGAAGTCTGTAGTCTGATGCACTTTAATGTTCAGGACTAGACTTGGAATCTGCATTTTGCCACTTGAGAGATTAGCCGTTTTCCTGCAGATATGCCTGATATTTCTGTGGGTAGGTAATACCCTTTAAACTTTCAGCTGTTTTTCAGTACTCTGTTGTATTTTATTAACAGTGTGAATAGGTCAGTAGTCTTCAGGCTCTTTAGTTGAAATAATAAATGTATGAATGCAACAATATTCTAAGCAATGAAGAGAGGTAAAATATGGAACAATTGCCTGGGGCCTGATTGTAAAAGGCTTTTGATGTCTCAAAGAGGGAAATGGAAGAAATATATTGCCTCTATATTAAAGGAAAAAAATCCCACGACACTAGAACTTGTTAGTTAAATTGTGCGTATGTTCATCCTCTCTGTTGAGTCTCCTTTATGAGTTATAACATTGAGAGCATCATTTAGAACAGTAAAAGGCCCAGTGCACTGTGGACTTTAGAGGCAAGATCATTGCTGAAATTCTAAGTTCTGCTCCGTGCAGAGTGGCTTTCTGGTCTCAGCCTCGTTGTGATTTGGTGCCATTACAACTTAAATAGCAAATACCAAGCCTGCCGGTGCAGCTCAGGGGTTGAGCATCAGCTAATGAACCAGGAGGTCACGGCTCGATTCCCGGTCAGGGCACGTGCCCGGGTTGCCAGTTTGAGCCTCAGTAGGGGGCATGCAGGAGGCAGCCAATCAGTGTTTCTCTCTCATTCATATTTCTATCTCTACCCCTTTCCCTTCCTCTCTCTTAAATCAAAAACAAATATGTTTTTAAATAGTAATAAATAAATAGCAAATATCAATCCTATATAATAAAAGGGTAATATGCAAATCGACCAAGTAGCGGAAGACAGATCGCTTTGGCAAGCACTGCCCACCAGGAGGCAGACACTCAATGCAGGAGCTGCCCCTTGTGGGTAGTGCGCTCCCACAGGGGGCGCCACTCAGCCCTGAGCTGGGCTCGCTGCGGGCAAGTGCAGCAGTGGTGGCAGGAGCCTCTCCTGTAGGGAGGGCCCTGAGCCATCAGCCGGACATTCACCATGGGCTCCTGGACTGCCAGAGGGCACAGGCCTGGCTGAGGACCACCCTCCCATCCCCCAAGTGCAACAATTTCATGCACCGGGCCTCTAGTATGAAATAAAAACCAAAAGCTGGATTAACTGTATTCATGATTATAAAGCACTCGACATATACATTCTTAGCTAAAGCAATCCTAAGCAACTGCAAAGTTAGAAACTGCAACACTTTCTTCCAAACAGGTAACTTTGTTTTTACGTTATAATATCCTCATTATTAGGCATTACTGTTATGCTTATCATAATGTAATTACCACCGTTTGGTAATTGTAGTTTCTATTTATAGCACATATAGTGGTTGCAATGGTATACAACTTGAACACTTGTCAAGCATCTCCTAACTGCAATGAGAGGTGCAGCACAGCGAGTTCAGAATTGGCTGAGGGGACTAGGCCTCAGCCAGCAGGAACTAGTACATTCTTAAAATGCAGAAAACTATAACCTCCTAAATAGCTTCACTTTCCTCTGCACAGCCATTTTGAACAGAGGAAGCAATGCTAAGCAAAATGCCAGAAATAATAAAGGGAGGCAAAGTTTAGAGACTCTAGAAAGAGATGTATTTTAAATTCATAAAATCATCCATGGCTCATACTACACTTACTATAATTCCAAGCAGGATTTGATGAATTAAATTTATTACCTGCCTCAAAATCTTTTGGAAAACAAGGGAGAACATGAATAAAATAAATTTTGTTTCTTGATTTTAATAGTCTAGTTGGAGAGGTAGTAATAAATAACAAAAATAGTAAACAGTAAAAAAATAAAATAACTACTAAGCAGTATGTACTAGGAAGAAAAGCAAAATGGGACGTGGAGGATAGAGAGTGCTGGGGAGGGCCGTTTTCTCTAGGATGTTTAAGAAGCTCTTTCTAATGGGATGACATTTTAGCAAAAATCAGATGGAAGTGTGCAACAAGCATCTCTGGTAAAAATGTCCCAGGAACAGTGAGTACAGTGGCTCTGAGACAGAAGTATATGTGGCGTGCTTGCAAAGCAGCAAGGCCACTGAGCCTGAGCAAAGTAAATAAGGGGGAAACTTGAGAAATTAAAAATATTGTCTCAGCGTTTTTTAAGATTTATAATGAATTTAATACCATTAAAAATATTTTTGTTTGGTTAAGTTTTTGCTGTTAAGTAGTTCAAACTCAAATGATGCTTCCAGTAGCTTTCTTAATATGATGGAAACTACGTAGTTTTAAACTATTTGAATATACTTTTAACATATTCACTCTATCATATGTATATTTTATGGGGATCCAGATTTTTATTTTTGATAAATTACAGCAGAAAGTCTCAGAGTATGAGCCATAGATTTTCCAATGTATTTTAAGAGTTCGGCCCTAGCCGGTTTGGCTCAGTGGATAGAGTGTCGACCTACAGACAGAAGGGTCCTGGGTTCGATTCAGGTCAAGGGCACATACTTCGGTTGCAGGCTCCTCCAGCTCCTGCAGGAAGCAACCAATCGGATGTGCCTCTCTCACATTGATGTTTTTCTCTTTTTCCTTTTTCCTTCTACTCTTTCTAAAAAGCAATTGAAAATATCCTCGGGTGAGGATTAACAACAACAACAAAAAAGAGTTAGCAATTGTGGAAAACATTGTACTTGAGCACTCAGTAAAAACAAACATTATTTCATTTAATGGCCCTTATAATGCATGGCTCCATGCAAGTCTGTGCAGTGTTGCTGTTGTATTTATTTGACTTACTGACCAATGGAAATAGATGAGATGTGGAGTCTGGGGGGTCTCTAATCCTGTCAAATGGGTCCTTGAACTGAAAAAAGTTTTGAGAACCAGTTGCCATCTTCTAAAGCAGGGGAGGAAGAGAGGAACCAAACATGGGGAAGCAGAGTGAAAAGACGATCTTAAGAGAAGCCTGAGGTTCCAATAGAACTGAAAGTGTATCAAAATTAAGTTTCGACCCAGAAGAGGAAACTTGAACTTCTTCCTCATTGTGTCCGGCATGAGTTATGTATTGCTGGGTAACAACTTGCCCCAAGCTTAGGAACCAACATACTATAGTTCCCCACGTTCCCCAGGGACAGGCATTGGCGACCCTGCGTGGTTCTGGCTTCGGGTTTCTCACGAGGTTCGGTCAAGCTGTTCATCCGAGGCCATCTGTCTGAAAGCCGGCCTGCAGTGGAGGGCCAGCCTGCGGGCCTGCAGTGGAGGGCCAGCCTGCGGAATGTCTTGTCACTGACTGTCACTAGGGGCCTCATCAGTTCCTTGCTAGTTGTTTGCAGGAGGCCTCACTTTCTTACCACGTCAAACTCTTAAAAGCACTGCTTGGTCGTCCTATCGACATGCAGCTAACTTCCTTGCATCTTCTCATCTCTTCCTCTCCCAGTCCTAGAGTGTGGGCTTCCCTGGGGTTTTATTTTCCCAGCCTTGTGTCCCTACTGAGCTGAAGGACTAACAACCAAGGTTAGGAGGTTAGTCTGGCTGGAAGGAGCCTTGGCGGGAGACTCTGCAGGTCACCTGTGCTCTAGCCGCTTTCCTGCTGTTCTGCTGGGGACCATGGCCGAGCTGCACGGACGGGTGGGATGCTGCCTGGCTGTGCACGGGCACTGTCTCCCTGTGAAACTGGAAATCACGGTGCTCTTCGGGGTTGTAGTTCAGGGGCCATGTGACAAAGATCGTGCACATGTAATTACTAAAAATGAATATGAATCTAAGAAATTAAAAATTCATAAGTGATAGATTCATGGATGGATAGAGGGATAGCATGATATGCAATAATGCAAAAACAGGAAAATGTTCATTATAAATTCTAGATGGTGCCTCTATGGTGCCACTAACAGTGTAACAGGTACTGCTGTTATCACCATAATTCTTATCAAATCCAAAGCTGTAGGAAATTACAGATGGGGAAACTATGTTGCAGTACTGTTGTTTCTTAGTTGTGATCCTAGTAAAAGCGTCTTCAGTATTGAAAATCACTACACATAGGTTTGGATTCTAGTGTGTGATTATTATTCACTAGTACAGTCTATGCAAAATACCTGGATAGTTGCAGTGGCCTCTCTTATAGTTTCTTATACCTCCCATAGCTCATCTGTAGTTAAAATGATTGTATAGTTCCGTGGTCAGCAAACTGCGGCTCGCGAGCCACATGCGGCTCTTTGGCCCCTTGAGTGTGGCTCTTCCACAAAATACCATGGCCTGGGTGAGTCTATTTTGAAGAAGTGGTGTTACAAGAAATTTAAGTTTTAAAATTTTGGCTCTCAAAAGAAATTTCAATCGTCGTATTTTGATATTTGGCTCTGTTGACTAATGAGTTTGCCGACCACTGGTACAGTTGAAAGCGCCATATCACTTGGAGTCAGAAAGCTATTATTGAGGTCCTCACCATATCTCTTCAAAGCTTCATGACCATGTAGGGAATACAAGTGAAGGATACTAGTATATAGGAATTCTTTGTAACCATGTTTGCACTTATTCTATAAGTCTGAAATTATTCGTAGATTTTAAAAATGGAAAATAAATAGCTGTGTCACCTCTGAGCTTTTAGTGTACTGTTTTTGAAAGTAGGGAAACCTATATAATACCAGAGGAACATTGAGAGGTTAAAGTGTGAATGTAGATGTACATATATATATATATATATATATATATACACACACACACACACACACACACACACACACACACACATATACATACATACACACACACACACACACACTGTATCTCACACAACTTAATCCCTGTTGTAGGTACTTAATAGTTTTCATGCATAGGTTAATGTGCAGTGTGTTCATTGAGAAGAGCAGTCTGATCTTGTAAGAAAATCTTTAATCTTGAGGGAGCTGCCTAACTGGATTGAAATCTTGATTCTCACTAGGTGATGTTGAGCGATTGACTCAGTCCTGCTATGCCTCAGTTTTTCCAACCGTGGTATGAAATAGTGATAAATGTTCAGTATCTAAAGCCATTCTAGTTATCCCCAAGAAAGCTTCTGTAGAAATTCAAGGTTATATTATGTAATACTTATTAAGCAATGAGCCATTTTCGTAATTGATGTCACTCATTTGCTTCATTAATATCTGTGATTCCTCCGTTTTTTGAACCACTGCTGAGCACAAAGCAACACATTTCCCGAAACAAAAAAGAAGTGAAATTACCACCATCTCTTCACAATTTAACTTGTGATAAAATAAGATATAATTTTATTTGCTAAAGGAAGTCCTATATATCCCAGTTGAAATCATTTGTAAAGTACATCATTGTAAGTAGATGATATACTTAAATACATTTGTTGTTTACAGTTAATGAAATATTTGTGGTGAAAGCGATGATTAATTAATGCTGGTGAGTTGTTTGGATCAAAGAGGCATTCTCCCTTTGCTAATATCTTGAGAATGGTCTGGAATATCAAGAATGATTTTATTACAGTAGCACTCACATTTGAATCATCTTTGGATTTAAAAGTTCTAACTAGTGTCCTTTTTGCATTGCTCTTTTTAATTATAAATGTAAATCAAAAGCATGTAAAATTACAGAGCTAAATGTTTTCCAAGAACTATTTAATGGTTGCAATAACCTACTCTAGAGGGGGCATCATCTCTTTGTCAGGAAAACCCAAGTCACAGAAAGACCCCTGCTCTTAAATCTGTGCTTTGGGTGAAGTGACTGTATATTACAGATGTTCGGAGACATAGTAACATAAAGTGCCTTCTGCAGAATTTTAAAAGAGGATGTAGTAATTTGCTTAAATTAGAAAGAATGTACTTACTGGGTACAAAAGTGGATGAATAGGGAACAAATGTTATATGATGTTATATATTGACTCGTGACTGCTTTCCTGTACTTACTGTTAAACAATTTGTGCTATGCAAATATTGATCTCTATAAATGACTGACTACAGCATTTTCATGCAGATGTTCCTGTAGTTACTTTGTAATAAGTAAATCGTTTTGAGGCAAATTTTTGAAATGAGGTATTTTTCTTTTATAAAAAACCCAAAGGTCGTTATTTTCTTAGTTAAAATATTTCATTCTGAAGATTCTAGGAATATAACATAGGACAGGATAGTGGTTTCAAACTGATTAACAATCACCTGTTTCCTAAGTGAAATTTTACACAAAAGCAAATGGCTCTGATTGCAACGAGGAAACGGGTTTCGGGGAGCCAGATATTCCACTGGCTTCATTCTTAATCTCTCAGTGGTGCCCCTGAGTGTGTCTCTGGCATCCTCCACCTCTGCGGAGTGCATTGAGAATTGTGGGTATGGGAAGAAATTCATCATTCATAGGCATATGCTGTTCATTGAGCTGTTAGGCAACTCTGCCTTGGTATCACTGTTAGATCACACATACTAGCTGGTAGCAACCATAATTGGTCAACAGGAATATGCTTATTGGATGGATATCCAAGTTATTGTTAGTCAGCATGTTTATCTAATCATTACTGGTAATTAGGTATGGGTGCTGACACTTCTAAATTCTCAATATCTTTATATGTGTATAATCAGAGGGAATTGGGATTGGTCAAACCAGGAACTCCTTCCCAGCAGCCACCATTCTGTCATTCCATAGAGAGCCTGGAAGTTTCCTTTTATGAGGTGGAAATCAAGTCTTAGCCATGGTCCATGACTCTGGGGGATTTAAACTGAGATGGTGAGATAAAACTAGCCAAGATAAAAAGATTAGGGACAATCTATGAACAAAGAATTAATGAAATGTTTAGCTTGGCCCTGTGGCTCAGTGATTGAGCATCAACCCATGCACCAAGAGTTTGCAGGTTTAATTCCTGGTCATGGCCTAGGTTGCAGGCTCGATCCCCAGTGGGGGGCCTGCAAAAGGCAGTCAATCCGTGTTTCTTTCTCTTCTCTCTCTCCCTTTCACTCTCTCTAAAAAGTCAATAAAATAAAATGTTTTGGATTTTAAGAGCCAAAATTATAAAGAAACAAGTGTATACAGAAAAGATCTATTTTAAAATCCTTAGATTAAGAAAAAGTTATTATTTGAGATTTCACTAATTTAGGCAAACAAACAAATTATGCATTGATGCATTTCCTGGTAAGAGCTAGAAATCAATTCTGTTGCTCTATTGTGATCTTAAATATGATCTTCCAGGCAGGTGTGGGAAGGTATTAGTCTTTCTCTCGTGCTGTCCATTAATGAAAATAACATGACATTTTTATTTTAATGCCTTCTGTGAAATCTGTATTCTCAGAAATCTAATGAACCAGACTGTGGCTTTAACAGTATATATAAATTCATTAGGCATAGGCCTTGAACATTAAAATTAAAGTGACTAATTTTGAATACAAATTAATATTTTTCTAAGTCTATTGTTAAAATGAATTTTTAATATAACTTCAAGGCCATATAGATATATTTCAGCATACTTTTAAAATACATTTTATTGATTTTTTTACAGAGAGGAAGGGAGAGGGATAGAGAGTTAGAAACATCAATGAAGAGAGCATCATCCATCAGCTGCCTCCTGCACACCCCCCACTGGGGATGTGCCCGCAGCCCAGGTACATGCCCTTGACCAGAATCAAACCTGGGACCCTTCAGTCCTCAGGCCAATGCTCTATCCACTGAGCCAAACCGGTTAGGGCTATTTCAGCATATTAAAGAAATATTTTAGCAATTATTTTTATGTTAAAATTTTATTTTTACTATTCTATTTTAATTCATTAAGGCTTGTTTTTCCTTTGGTAATAAAGTATTTTCAAATCATCATAATATTGTAAAGAATTTTATATTTATTAGATATTTGACTATAATGCCCAGATTGGTTTTGCTTTTGCTCACAAAGGTAAGGAGAAATCCAAATTTACTCATAATAAAAGTATTAGAGAAACTGTCAATAAATTTACTGTTATAATTGAATCATATGATTTCTAAATTGTTGATAATATAATCTGCTCGTTAAACAATAGTGTCTGGAGAAAATGATGGATTAATTGACTGATGGCTAAAGTTTCTCTCAAATATAATGGTTTACCCAGTTTGATTTGATTTGTGTAAAATAACTTTCTCTAATAAACAATTTGCTCAGAGGCAATAGAAGAAATGAATGGTTATCAAACCAAACTTAATTAGTCTATCCTAGATTGATATTACTTGGGGAGTCTTCGTTTTAATTGTGGAGGGCTGGATACAAAGAGTTCGGTTCATTATTTTTTCCTGTATAAACACTATTGTGTAACTACCTATAGAATAATAACATGTGAATTCATTTTAATAAATGCTTGTAAAGTGAATTAGCTAATTATGCCAGGCTAAAAATGATTCCTTTAATTATTTTGGATATTTAACTGGTACTTCAATTTTATTATTGTTAGTCTGTAAATGTGATTTGTATTAGCTCTGCCAAACTAATTATAATGTATAACTTAACAAACAATTTGAACAGTTTTGTAATGCTTATAATGTTCTCTCCTTTTGTGTACAAGAGAAACCATTATCTGTAGATTACATGAAGATAAAGGTTTAACACAAATTCAGACGAAAAGAATGGCAGTTTCTGTACATATAGAGAATAAAATCCCCTCGATATCCATTGTAGTGACTGGCATAATTATATGTATGAGAAGAATGAACAGATTTCATTCAGGACAAGGTAAAACCAGAGACTCACTAGTTTATCTTAAGATGGTATTCAATTGGCACTTTAAGACACAGTGTAGCTTAAGAGGTTTTATTCTTATTTTTACAAGCCCTAGATATTTTCTCCAAGCCCTTACTACAGATAGAAGGAAGAACTCCATCCATATTCTCAAACAAAATTTTATATTAAGAACTCATTGTGACTGTCATAAACAATATGCTTCTTAATCACTTCCACTTAGACTAATTCTAATCATTTGAATCAGAAATGAATGAGAACAAAAGCTTTAGTTGTGTGTGTGTGTGTGTGTGTGTGTGTGTTTATAATGTAGTCTTTCTGGAGGGAAAAGGCAAAATAACCTCCAAAGAGTATGCTATCTAAAACCTTATTCTTTTTTTAAATTAATATATAGTAATATTCACTTTTTAGTTGGGGGAGAGGTGTATAATTCTGTGAGTTTTAACCCATGTAACCACTACCACCATCAAGATACAGAATAGTTCCATCACCTAAAAAAATGTCATTTCTTCTTCTGCCACACCCTCCCCCCATTCCTAACCCCTGGCAACCACTGATCTATTCCTACTCGCTGTGGTGTTGCTTTTTCCAGAATGTCATATAAATGGCATCGCTTAGTATTGGACCTTTTGAAACTGGCTTTCACTCAGTGTAATGCCTTTGAGATTCATCCATGTTTTAGTAATATCAATAATTTGTTTCCTATCTGCCCCTCCCCAAATTGAATATAACAACAATAATATCACTTTGTCCATTTAATATAAGTGATCTGCCCATAGGGGAAATTAGTTTTTCCTTCATGTTATCCCCATCATGACTAGGACTTCATTTTTGCCCTATTCACATATATAGTTCTGCCTTTTTAATTGTCTACACTGTAATTTTATGGATGCACCCTACTTTGTTGAACCTGCCTCGGGTATAGATGCTTAGATTTTTAAAAAATATGTTATACTTAATGCTGCAGTAAACATTTTTGTGCATATTTTTTCTGCATGTATATTCTTCAAGTAGCCCCTAGAAGTGAAATTGCTCAAAGAATTAAACACATAATTGAATGGATTAAAATTTGCCTTCTAAAAACTTTGAACCAATTTGTACATACTCTTATTTTGTCAGCCTAACCCTAACCCTAACCCAATATTGTTAAGGTGTCAGTTGTCTCCAATTTGATATGTATATTTAACACAATCCTCCCCCCCCCCCTCTTTTTTTTAATGCCACCAAGGTTTTGTTTTTTGGTATGTTTTTGTTTGATTTTTTTTCTTTTTTAGGGTTCAGGGTAGATGGTTGTTGCCATTTTAATAGAATTGTAGTGGTATCTTATTGTAGTTTTAATTTGCAAAATAGGTAAAGATATTGAGCATTATTTTTTATTCCTAATTATCTTCCATATATTTTCTTTGGAAAAGTATCTGTTCAAGTGTCTCCCCATTTTAAAATTAGGTCATTTGTTTTCATGTTCTTCCATTTTTAGAATATTTTATAGATTTTGGATATAGGTCCTTTGCTGGGTATGTGATTAACAAATATCTCTGTTCAGTATATAGCTTGTCCTTTCATTTCTGTGTCTATTAAAGAACAATAGTTTTTAATTTTGATGAAATCTGCTTTATGAATTTTTTTAGTGGACCATGCTTTTGGTGTCATGCAGAGTTAAATGAGTGATGTGTGAGAACTCTGCCTGGTCCTGAGACACAAATACTCCAAATTATATAATTCTTGTCTATGTCTTTTGGGATAGCTTTCTTCCATCCTTTTACTTTACTCCATCTTTGAACGTATCTTTACATGTAATGTGGATTTCCGATAGATAAAACATCATTGGGTTGTTCTATAATTCATTCTTACAAACTGTCTTTTAATAGGTATATTTAAACCATTTACATTTAATTATTGAATGTAAGAGGAAAATTGTATTCTGTTATATTTATCCCTATATTCACTTTTTTTGTTTCTCTCTTTTCATACCTGATGTTCCAAGTTTTTCTCTCATATCATTTTCTCTGTAACATTTCTTACAGAGCAGAGTAGGTCTACTGACAGTGAATTATCTTTGTTTTTCACCATCTGAGAGTGGTCATTATTTTACCTTTATTTATGAAGGAATTTTTTTCTCTAGGAAAAAATACAATCTGGGTTGACAGTTCTAATAGTTCTCAACCCCTCTCCCATCTTTTCAGTACTTAAAAATCTACACTAATAAAAGAGAAAGATGCAAATTGTCTGTACCTTTGCAACGCCCACCAGCCAATCAGGAGTGACTATGCAAATTAACCCAACAAAGATGGCAGGTTGGTTTGCATACACAGGCATTGAGTTCCCCAGCAGCTCCGGGCCTCTGGATAGTGTGGGAAGGCAACTCTGGGCCAGAGGAAAGGCGGTCTCAACAGCCAGGGGAAGGAAGGCCCATTCTTACATGAATCTTTGTGCATCGGGCCTCTAGTCTATAATAGTCTTTAATAATAAAAGGATTTTATTCATGCAAGAATTATACTGGACAGCCGAATGACCTTCCAGACATCATTCTGGATGAAGCCGTGGTGGCAGGGGCCAAGGCAGAGGCAGTTAGGGCCAATCAGGCAGGCAGGGCAGCAGTTAGGGGTGATCAGGCAGGTAGGCAGAATGGTTAGGGGTGATCAGACAGGCAGGCAGAGGCGGTTAAGGGCGATCAGGCAGGCAGGCAGGTGAGCATTTAGGAGCCAGCTGTCCCAGATTGTGAGAGGGATCTCTGATGGCCAGTTTAGGCTAGATACTGGCAGTTGAACATCCCCCAAGGGGTCCCGGATGGTGAGAGGATGTAGGCTGGGCTGAGGGCCTCCCCACCCTGTGCACGATTTTGTGCACTGGGCCTCTAGAGTGTGTGTGTGTGTGTGTGTGTGTGTGTGTGTGTGTAATCATTATAGCCATACCAGTTTGTGTGAACTGGTACTTCATTGTGGTTTTGATTTGCATTTTCTTAAAGACAGATGATGTTGAACATATTATCATGTGCTTGTATCTTTTCTTTGAAGTATCTATTCCAATCATGCCCAATTTTAATTGAATTGTTTGTCTTTTTCTTACTGAGTTATAAAAATTGTTTATATAGTCTATACTAAACCCTTATCATATATGTGATTTGCAAAATTTTCTCCCCTTTTTTTATGTTGTCTTTCACTTTCCTTAAGATGTCCTTTGAAGTACAAAAGCTCTTAATTTAGTAGGTGTCCAATTTATTTGTTCTTTTGTTGCTTGTGCTTTTGTTTATTATTATGTGCTCATTTTGTTATCAAGTAAATACCATGCTGTCTCTGCTACTTTTAATCTGTGGGGAACTGACCCCATTTCCTGGCCTCCATTGTTGGTTTAATATGAACACATGAACCAAGCCAAGTCCAGGTCAATGAGGTTTAATTTCTGAGACCTATTGAAACTATTTGGAAAGAGAAGTTCTCTTTCCACTGAATTTGGGGGTGGAGAAAAGTAAGTCTTAGATCTGTTCAGGGCTACAATGTTCAGAACGCCAACCTGAGTGTGAATGAAGCACTGAGAGGTGGAGAGAGGCTATTTCTTTGCCCCTGGATCCAGTCATTGGCCCAGCCATACCCAACGAGATCCAACAACCGTTTTCCAAATACTGCGTAATACTCCCTCCACCCGGGCCCCCTGTCTTAAACAAAAGATATGCTGAACTTGTAGAACCAGATTGCTAATGATCTGAATTGATACTGGTGATATTTTCTGTCTCCCCTTCCCTTCCTCCCTCATTTTCTCCCTCCCTTGTCCCCTCCTCCGCTCTCCTGCACACGCGCGCGCGCGCGCGCGCGCGCGCGCACACACACACACACACACACACACACACACACACACACACACACCTTATGTCCAGTATGGCCACTAATTCTGAAACAGGAAATGGCAGTGAAGATGCCAGGAGGAAGGGGGACGTGTGCTGACCTGTTGCCAGCCCCTGGTTTTCACATCTGCGCTGTACCCATGTTCTGTAATGGTCACTGCAACCCTTTTTGTGAACTGTTTACATGTCTGACTTCTTGTTTGGATTTACTTGGTGATTTGATATGAATTTTTAATGTGAAAGCACTTAGCATTAGGAGTTTGACATTTTGTCTGACCTTAATCACCAGGAGGATCATGAGAGGTTTATTCAGTGGGAAGAGAACTGTTATAGCTCTGACAGAAATGATGGGAAATAAGTAAACAGCCTTTTAAATCTTCGCCAGAAATCAATAGGGTTTAAAGATGATGGACGTTGGTGTTTTTTGCTGCTTAAGGACTTCAACCTTTTACGGGAAAATATCTTCTCAACGTGTCAGCAGTTTTTTCCATGCACACAATGAATCACAGCTGCAAATAGAACATTCTGCATAGAACACACTTCATCGTTATTCTAAGCAAGAAATTGTAGATGACTGCCATGGTAATAGAGAGCCTTTTGGGGCGTTTTTGTATGAAAAGAGAGGGCCATTTCTCACCATTTTGTGTTTGTCTTATGTGTAATTCATGCACCAACCTTCTCCCCCAGCACAGGAGGCGCAGCTATTTATGGAGCACCTCCATCGTGCTGGTCATTGACTGTGGGACATGTTAAGGTAAATGACATGACTCCATGTCACAGATGAAATTGAGGCCTCGAGCCTGTGGCTAAGGTCATCTAATTAGTGACATAACTGTTTTTAAAATCCTGGTTCATAAAGTCTGACGCTTATGCTTTTACCACTCTTCCCACTCCATCTCTGAGGACAGGTACGTAAAAGGTGTTCTCACCTTTGGTGCTATTTCTTTAGTAGCGGAGTCTCTTATTTTCTTTCTCCCCTCTTTCTCCCAGTCAGTAAAACTGACTTAAGTGACAGATCTCCATATCATTTAATAAGAGGGGAAGCGCTACACCATGGTCATTGAATAAAGGGATATGGGCTGAGAACTGCTTCCCAGTATACACTGCAGATTTGTTTTTCATGAATGATTTATAAGATAGTGGATTGATAGAGCATTTAGCGGTATATTCACAACAAGCCGAATCTGATGCGAGTGTTCAAATATTAACCAAGCATGCCATGCAGTGTCCTTTGTGTCAAGGTATAGAATTATGGGTCTTATTGTGAAACCGCTTCTATTCTAAATACTTTAAAACATTCCCATGTTTTAAACATTCCACTTGCCGTGACAGCACAGTTGACTCGCCAGGTGTTCTGCAAACGCACACATTTCACTGTGCAGCTGTTTCCTGAAGACAGTAAGGTATTTGCTTCTTAATTTGAAAATACTCTCTCTAACTCAGACGCAGGATACAAACTCAGTTTGTTGATAATAAGTAATCGTGAACAATATACTGGTAAATAAAAGTGTTTCCATCAAACCTGATGTAATGTGAATTTGGACTTAAGGATACATTGTTTTAGTTAATTAATTGGAAATATTAAAAACAAAAGATGGGACAGCTCTTGACCCATTTCTTGTAATGCAGGCTAGACATGTTGACTGTAAATGCTCTCTGGTGAAATGTGCGTTCCTGCTCCGTCATTAACCGGTCATGGAGCCGCCACCTCACTTCGGGATTCTCCATTCCTCACCGAGCAGCTGGGGCGAACTATCTAATGTGCTCCGCATTGGTGGCGCTTACTGCTTACCGCCTGTGCTCACCTCCAGTAGAGTGACTTCCCTTTGTCTCTCAGGCGGAGAAACCAGACACTCCAAAGGTGTCATCAGGGAATCGTTGATCTGCCATGTTCTTGTGTTTTCTGGGAGCCTAAAGTTTGCAGGTACATGATGATTGATTCTGTATTTGATAAAGGTGTAAATTGATCAGTTTGATTGGGTAATGAACTGCTGAGCCTGTAGGAAATAGTTGAACTTGTGATGGAAGGATGATTCGCAGGCCATCTCAATATAGGAAGGACTTTAAGAAACACGTGCAGCTCAGACTCAAAGTTGTGATCTTGTCTCCCCTTTGCTCACATTTACACTGACTCGGTTCCTCTTAAAAGAAAGTACAGTAGAAATCAGAAACCCTCTATCTTGACTCCCCCACTTTTACATAAATCAGATCATACAAACTTTTTAAAAAATATACTTTTTTATTGATTACAGAGAGGGAAAGAGATAGAAATATCAATGATGAGAGAGAATTGTTGACCAGCTGCCTCCTACATGCCCCACACTGAGGACTGAGCCCACAGTAGGTCCACACTCAACCATTGAGCCACGCTGGGCAGCCTCATGTAACCTTTTGAGGCCCCGGTTTCCTGTCTCCTAAATGGGCATAATAGTATCTACTAAACAGAATTATTGTGAAAATTATTTGAATTAACATATATGAAAGCACTTGAACTCCTAAATAATTGCTTTGTTAGTAATTTGTTTAGGTATTTTGCTAGTACACGTTTTTTCACCTGGGTTGATGTATAACCTCAAATTCTTATACTAAAATTTTTTTGGTATGACCAAATGTAACTTCTAAAACAATGCATTGCTGTTTATTTATTCACTTACTGACTCACTGTTTCATGATATTCATCCTTGCCTCTGTTACCAAGTAAGCATACACATTTAAAAATAGTAGCTTCCTGAACATGATAAGGATTACAGGTGAAACAATTGAAGAGAGGTCTTTCCAGTAACGTGTTCTGTTTAGTGCAGTTCCTTTTCTTATTTATCTTTCAACTATGAACCTTTTTGTTAAATGTAAAATCATTTCCTTGTTACTTTGTATTTATATTTTATACTGATTACTATAGGTCTGGTCTTTATGTTTAAACTAGAGGCCCAGTGCACGAAATTTGTGCAAGGGGGGCTTGGCCCTCACAGCTGTGGCTGCCTGAGGCCCCCACAGCCCTAGCTTCGCCCAGAAGGTCATCTGGACGGTTGTTTAGATGGTCATACTGCTGTTTGGTCTAATTAGCATATTAGCTCTTTATTATAGAGGATATTTTATTTTGATAAGATAATCTTTAATGGTTCATTTTATTAACACCTATTTTGGGTACCAGAAACTTTTTCCAAGAACATGATTTAAATTTATTAAAGTCAGTGAGAAAATATGATTTGGTACCTAAAAATTATAGTAAAGCAATCAAATTTTTCTCCAAAATGTTGCTTAATGTTAAGTACAGTAAATTATGATTATGTATGTATTGGTCCTACGTGCAAACATTTGTGCATTTTAATGGACACATAAGCTTCCTCTTTCCTTGGTGAACTCTAAATTTGAATATTTCATTCTTATCTAAAATAGTTTTATGCCTTAAGTTTTAGCTTAATACCAAAATACAAGTTATTTTCCAAATAATTGTTTTTTTTTCTTTTTATGGCTCCTTGTACATTCTTTTACTGCAGCAGTTATATTATCACACATTGGCATGTCTGTCCTACCCCCCATCAGAAGCTCCCTAAGTTCAGAGAATTCTCATTTACCTTTGATCTCTACACTTTAAGCTCTGCATTTGGCATCTAGTGAACTCCCAATAATATATTGAGTGATACTTCAAATTATGTTGAAGATCTAAGAATAGCCAAATTGATCTATGACTACAGAGTTCTCTTGCAGTGGCTCTTAAAACAAAAATGTTCTCAACTTGTGATTGATGGTCTATAATGTCATATTGACTTCCGTAATAAATAGTCACCTTTCATAATAGTGTTGTTATAGTAAACTAAGATAAAAGGGATTTGCTGAGACTTTTATCCCAATCATTAGGCTAAACCAGGTACGAGGCTCTACCTTCAGTTAGCTGTGTGACCTTGCCCTGATTGGTTTTATTGCCAAAGTTCTGTCCAGCTGGAGAAATTCTCAACCAAAAGAGCTTATTCTTCCCTCCATAGTGGTAGTGCTCAAGTATTAAAATAACTATCAGGTATGAAAACTTTTAAAAGGTGTGGAGTCCATTGCCTTGAAAGTACAGTTAGGCAGCATGCATTACATCTTGGCATCTGTTAAGTCTTCAGTAGGTTCTGAAACAGACCGAGAAATGAAAGAACCAACTGTTGCAAGACTTTGTGGGGTTTGTTACTTAGTGGAAGAAAACATAATCAGATATCAGTCTCTCTGGTGATAGCCAAATGTGTGTGATTTTTAATTGGCAAGTCACTGAAGACTAGCTCAACTAACCTCTGTTACATTTTCTTTACTGAAAATAGGCCAGTAAGTGCCTTCATTGCAAAGTTATTGTGAGGATTAGTGAATATGTCTGCAGGCATTTTATAAATTCTTCTGTAATTTGAACCTGTTTGCTTATTGTTTTCATTATTATCATTGTTATCATCTTTATATATAATAAAAGAGAAACATGCAAATTTGACCGTACTTCACTATGCTACCAGCCAATCAGGAGCGGGGGGCGGGGCTGAGCGGTGGGCGCCTGCCCTCAGGGGCGAAGATGAAGCGGAGGTGGCGTGGCACCCCAGCCAGAGCAGAGAAGACTGAAGGCTCTGGCTGGAGTGAAGCCTCCAGCGGCCAAAGCAAAACCGGAAGGGAACAGCCAGAGGGAAGGCCTGGGTCCCAGGTTCCAGAGGAAAACTGGTCCTGGCAGCCAGGGGGAGGAAAGCCTATTGCATGAATCTTCATGCAACGGGCCTCTAGTCTTTCTGTAAGGCCAGTTTGAGCCTTTGTGGATCCCTCAGTGTTTATATTCCTTAGAAATGGGTCCTTTGAATAGCCATAGAAGCTCTGTAGGCATCTGAGACTAAAACTACTTCATCAGGTCCTGACAGCTCTTAGTTTTTGCCATCCTCACCTAAGCCTGTCTTGTAACACTGACTCTTCTTATCTCTCAGAATTACACTATCAGAGAAAAACCACTGGGAAACAATCACATGGGATGTGTTTTTATAAGTGGTGGCCATGAATTACATAGCATAAGTTAAATAAGTTTTGCTTCTTAGCATACTGTATCTTTAAAACTTTTGGAGAGGAATGAAAGATTTTTTTTTTTTAATTTGAAAATGTCCCTCTATGGCAGTGGTTGACGAACTGTGACTCGCGAGCCACATGCGGCTCTTTGGCCCCTTGAGTGTGGCTCTTCCACGAAATACCACGGCCTGGGCGAGTCTATTTTGAAGAAGTGGCGTTAGAAGTTTGGGTTTAAAAAATTCGGCTCTCAAAAGAAATTTCAATCGTTGTCCTGTTGATATTTGGCTCTGTGGACTAATGAGTTTGCCGACCACTGCTCTATGGCATATCTTTGAATAGCTAACACCGTATGTATTTTTCAGAATCACTGTCTCTCGGTGTTAGTCTGATAGAGTAACCAGGGTTCTTGGCAGCAGGCCATTCTGAGGTTGGGCTATTGTTGGGGCAAATGCAATTAGGAGTCGCCATACATTCCTATATTTCTCTGTATTTTCTTTTCTGAGCAGTCACCAGGTGGGCTCAAGCAGCTGCCCTTCATGCGGTCAGTTGAGGTGTGGCTGAAAGGGGCAGTAAGCTGGTGTACAAACGTCAGCACATCACACTGAGCTCCCGGGGAAAGTGGCTGGCCTACGTTTTTGAAAAGTTAAGCATATTGAATACCTACCATGGATCAAACCTGTTAGGAAATTATCATCACCCTTACGAATGTCAACTATAATAAAAAATAAGAATTATTTCAAAAAATAATGGTTATTTAAAAGTAGATAAATACATGAAAAGGACCTTGTGTTTAGGGGTGAGAGCGACAAGAACTGGGAGAGAAGGCTGACTGAGACACAGACAGGGCTGCAGCAGCCTGGCTGGGGGGGGGGGGTGACTGGGGGCGGGGGGCAGGCACCTCCTTTGGACCTGAGGAGAGCAGGACAGACGGGAGCGAGGAGCCAGAAAACTTCATGATCTGGGCTTTGAGGCCAAATAGGAGGTTGGCAGGTGGGGGGGGGGGGGGGGGGGGTTGAGAGGCTGGGAGGGGTTAAATTTTTCCAGGTTGAGGAGGTTGGGGAACTATAGGATGGGGTAGTAAGACAAAGATATTAGGCATGAAGGGGAAGATGAGGTTTTTCTGCTGTGTCCTGGAGGGTCTGTTTTGGGGGAAAAGCTAGTCAGTTCAAAGGAGAAAATGATTGAGAGATTACCAAATTATTTTATTCCAATGACTTGATTAGTCAAGTTTAGTAAAAAATGCTTGAGCCTAATAATCCATTTGGGCATGAATTTGTTTTTATTATTACTCTTCTGTAATTTGAAAAATATTTTCAAAATTCTCATGTGGTTCTCAATACTGGCTATACAGTATAATCACATGGGAAATTATTTTTTTTTAATTCCAGTGTGGATTTGCTGTAAAATATTCCAAGAGAATTTTTTAAATATTGGGGGTTGGGGGAATAAATGATACAGTACTGGCAAAGTATTGACAATCATTGAAGCTCGGTAATGGGTATCCGGTGTTCATTAAAGCAGTCCCGTTATGTTTGTATATATTTGAAGGTTTCCATAGTAAAAAGTTTAAGAAGTAAAATTACAAGTTTTTCTGAACAACCACCACCAAAAGATATGTGCCTGGAGCCCCGCCTTAAACCGGTTAAAGTCGAGTTTCTTGGAGCAGGACAGAGTTCTGTGTTTTTTTAAGTTTGACGTGATCCTGGTGTGTAGCATGGGTGAAAATTCTGTTTTCTGAGGTAAAGCAAGCAGGAATTATGGTTCTTGTTTTACAAGTAGAGAAACTGAGACCCCGAAAGGCTCAGTGTTTTGTTCACAAAGCTCCCAGATAGTAAAGAACACGGCACTCCATTGTCAGCCCCGTAGTCTAAGGCTCCTGTCCACACCTGTCTGCCTCTCTGTGGCCTGCCACGGAAGGAACGGTTCTGTTGCTAGTGCTGTCGGGTGATCTGCTCAGAAACTGGGTTCCTTGGAAGATGTCTTAGTCCCTCCCACTCTGTTCCAGGTACTAGTTCCTCCTCTCGGCCTGGCAGTGAGTGCTGGGCGCGGGCTGCGCCGGCGGCCGTGTCGGTTTAATTTGTGAGTAGATGCTCATACTTCGGCCGCTTTCTTTCCTTGGCCCGTAAATAAGGGGACAGTGTGAGTGCCTCTTGGAAAGAAAGGGCGCTGATGTTTTCCTAATGCCCTGTGCACTGGGGCGGTAAGTCTACACGCAAATTAAAGCTTTTGGTGACAAATGAGAACTCTCATCATCACTCCAATCTCTTCTTCACTTTCTTGGGTATTGTTAATTCATAACGTAGTTTGAATTGACTTACCATTATTGATTCCTGTATTCATTAGAATGAAAAGAGAAATCTTGTCTTTGCAAGGGAAATACAGTTACCAGACACTATCTTTCTCATAGAATAAAAGGACCTGGTGGGATATAAACTGTGAGGATGACAGTTAAATTGACGTGGTGAAGGTTAATGCTTGCTACGTTGATGTTGGAGGTTCTGATCACTTGTCTGTATGCGCCGATAATACATGCAGTACATCTTCATTAAGGAGGTACACAGCAATCAGTTTCAGGTTTCCGGATGAGCCTGTGGCCAGGCCATAATTAACCTTTTGAACCTGAAATTGTAACAGAATGTACTATTGGCTTAGGTTATCAATTATGGTCACAGTCAATTGATACTTACTCAAAGAAGGCTTATTGGTGATGGCTATTAAAATGTACTCATCTTCCCATTGTATGATTAAAAAGTAAAGTTGACATGGCAGAGTATTCCATTTTTCACTTTTGGAGAACAGAAATTTTTGTAAAACAGATAGATACCTTACCAAACAGCTGTATAAGTTTTTGTTTGGGGGGTTTTAGGACCTCAATTTTTAGTGTTTTCAATTTCGTAAGCATGAAGCAGTTTGAGAACTCAGGGGACTTTTAGAATTACATGTTATGTCAAGTTGTAATAGAAAAGACTCACGCAGAGCATATCAAAATACTTTGAACATAAGTTTAAAAGATTTAAGTACAGGTGTAATCAGATAGGTGTTTTTTGTGTCTTATACTTTTTTTCTATCCAATATTTCTCTCAGATCACATAATAATCAGAAAAGTGGCTGACAATATTTCACTGATTTTGGAAAAACTTAATGGAATGCTTATTAATCAAATGAAACTAAAAATATTAATTACCAATTCAAATCAAGAGAATGTTAACTATTTTAATGCATTTCAAATTAGTATCATGTAAAGATAATTGCTTAAATTAAGAACTTTTAACTATATTTTGTTATGTTATTTTTGTTGTATTAGTTTTTGAAGTAATTTTTTATTAAGTTAAATATTGTTAATGTGTTTTGGAAGCTATTTCTAGAAAAAAAGAGTTTGTTAGAATTTATTTATAATTTTTATGTATCACTGATTATGCATATTGTTCTGAATTTATTAGCTATGAATCTATCCTGAAAGAATTTATTTTTAAATTTAGTATGGGCAGAAAGAGCATTATGTATGAGGATATGTATTGCAGTATTTTTATGACAGTGGGAAATTATTTAATGCCCAACACTAAGACATTTATTGTATCCGTTGTGTACATTGGTTTGAAGGAATACAGGGTGGGGCAAAAGTAGGTTTATTGTTGTAAGCAGGCCAAACACAGTTTATTTAGTCTTGGTTCTTATGTTAAATGGGGGTGATAGAAAAAAAAGCAAATGAAAGGTGTCTTTGCCAAACTAGTGTAAAAATTCCAAAAAATAATTTTTTTTTATTTTTGATGATTTCTATCATTTTTATGTGAATAAAAGATATAGCCTATTTTATGAGCATTATTTAACTAATAATAAAATATTCCACTATGAAATGTAGATTAGTGACATGTAATATAATGCTAAATATTTTTTAAAACAATGACTAAATTGTTTTCTTTAATCTCCCTTCAAAATAAAAAGAAATGGTATTGTCCACTTTGTTGATAAAGTGGACCCAGGAAAATGGTCACTAGTGGTAAGATAAACTGATTGCCCAGTAGAGTTGTGTATATGATCATCAAAAAGGGACAATATCCTAAATTTCCCCAAAAGTTGAGGAACATTAAGGTGTGAATTTTACATGTCCCTGTATTACAGTGACTATGTACCCCGTTAATGTTGGGAGAAGCGGTTTCAGTTTTAACTTTTATAGCTAGGGGTGTTTTCTAGGCCTACCTTACTCACATACACACTTAGTGCTCAACCTCCCAGTATTCCAGTAAGAATTACTGGTGTTTCATGGTCAGAGGGACTTGGGACTCCTATATGGTGAATACCATTAGCCTGGACATAAATGATAATTTGCCCAGGAACAAAATTTAAAATAATTTAAATCCAGCTAATTTTTACTACTACAAATTTTATGCTAATGAAAGGAGAGCTAATTGGACCTAAGACTAGCTGATATCTTTTAAATACACAGTGTCAAGCTAACGTAGGGCAGCATCTGAACTCTACTGGCTTCTCGTCCGGCTCCCCAACTCCTTGCCCCAAACTTTCCTTATATTTCCACCAGTTGCTTCAATCTGGCACTGCCGTTGAGCCCATAGCGCCATCTAGGGACCAGGGGAGGTGCTGGAGAGCACTGTTCTGTGCCTACGCTTTCCCTCCCCAAAGCTTGCAGCTTCAGAACTCCCTATTTCCAAAGCATGTCTAATGCTGAGCAACCATTGCCAGTCAGCAATTCTGAAAAATTATGTTAAAGAAATGAGTATGAGATTTACAGAGTTTTCTCCCCAGGACGATCTCGGAAAGTAAATTTACACTCACACAGACAGCAGTGTTATACAGTGAACAGCATCATACACGTTTTATCCCAGAATAACCTGGGTTCAGATCCACCCTCTGCTCTTGTAGGGTTTTCCCTACTGTAAAATGTGAAGTGCTTGGTACATAGTAGGCCCCTAGAAGTGAATCATAGTATTACCATGTTTCAGAATCATATGGGTAGAAGTAGATGGAGCCAAAAAGGGGTCCGACTCTGTAAAAATAATGAAACTGTTTTATGCAACATAGGAAAGGTGAACATTAAGCAGATCTAGTTTTTAAAAGAATAATGGACTGTGGTGTCTATCTAAATTAGGAAATGACTGAAATTTACAATAATAAGTATTCTGGTTACAACATAGGACTATATTGTCATCAAAGTAAAACTGACAGGTTTTAACATGTAATTAAATTATACTTAGCACAAGAGCATCAAAACAATTTTTGTAACACTGTCTTCCTCCATCACTTAACCTCTCACCAGAGCACAGGAAGCCAGTAATAAGGCCCATTCCCTTCTTGGAATAAGAGCAGGAGAATCAGCAAACAGACTTTTTAAGAAAATGTCATTCATTTTCATATTCTTTGGAAATTGTGCTTTTCTTCCTGAATATACCATAATATTACATTTTTATGCTCAATAAAAATACTTTAAACTACTTTTCTTTCTGTGTGTAAAAACACAGTTTTACTTCTTAAACTTACCTTGTGCTTTTTAGTAAAAACCAGTTTGGGGATACAGCTCCGCCATATAAGCTGTTTACCTTGGCACAAGTGTGGTGCGTGTTATGTTGTGAAGTTGAAAGGCTAGTTTTCCTTCTAGACCAGTGGTTCTCAACCTTTCTAACACCACGACCCTTTAACGCAGCTCCTCATGTTGTGGTGAGCCCCAACCACAAAATTATTTTCATTGCTACTTTGTAGCTGTAATTTCGCTACTGTTAATGAATCATAATGTAAATATCTGTGTTTTCCAGTGGTCTTAGGCTTGACAGCAGTGGTTCAATGAAAATAATTTTATGGTTGGGGGTCACCATAACATGAGGAACTGTATTAAAGGGTCACGGCATTAGAAAGGGTGAGAACCACTGTTCTAGGTGTTCCTTTTGGTGAATAGAATTTAGAATTTGATATTTTATTTACACTGGAGATATAGTATACAAATTTTTTATTCATATACGTATTTTGAGAAGTCTATGTTTTATACAAACTTGGGTTCAAAAATGGTTCTACCACAGAGCGACCTTTGGGCAAATTTCTCAAACTCTCAGATCTTCAATTTTCTTGCTTCTAAAGTTAGAATAATAATACTTAATTTACAAGGTTGTTTGTAAGGATTAAAGGAGACTAAATATAAGCTCTCAAAAATATTAGCTTTTTTTCTCTATGAGAAAAAATTTTTTCCTGAAAATATTAAGATGATACCTTTTTGCCTACTCCTCCCAATCCCTTCCTGTGTCAACAACCAATCTCTTCTCTGTATCTCTAAGTTAGGGAAAAGGGGGGGGGGGGTAGATTTCACAGGTACATGAAGTCATTCTTTTTTTGTCTGGCTTATTTAACTTTGTATAATGCCCTCAGGGGCCATCCTTGTTGTATCAAGTGGCAGTATTTCCTTCTTTTTTTTATCTTTATTGTCCAGTTTATTAATTACATTGTTCCCCCTTTTTTTATCCCCCTATAGCTCCTCTCCACCTGGTACCCATCCCACCCTCCACCCTCACCCCCTCCACTGTCCTCTCCCATAGTTGCATGATTTTTGTCCAGTCTCTTGCTGCACTTCCCACACCCCTTTTCTCTCCAAGAATTGTCAGTCCATTCCCTCTCTATGTCCATGATTCTGTTATATTCACCAGTTTATCCTGTTCATCAGATTATTAATTCACTTGATTTTTAGATTCATTTGTTGATAGATGTGTATTTGTTGTTCATAATTTATATTTTTACCTTTTTCTTCTTCCTCTTCTTAAAGAATATCTTTCAGCATTTCATATAATATTGGTTTGGTGGTGATGAACTCCTTTAGCTTTTTCGTGTCTGCGAAGCACTTTATCTGACCTTCCATTCTGCATGATAGCTTTGCTGGATAGAGTAATCTTGGTTGTAGATTCTTGCTATTCATCACTTTGAATATTTCTTGCCACTCCCGTCTGGCCTGCATCGTTTCTGTTGAGAAATCCGCTGACAATCGTATGGGTGCTCCCTTATAGGTAACCAACTGTTTCTCTCTTGCTGCTTTTAATATTCTCTCTTTATCTTTTGTTCTTGGCATTTTAATTATGTGTCTTGGTGTGGGCCTCTTTAGATTCCTATATTTTGGGGTTCAGTATTTCCTTCTTGATTATGGCGAAATAAATACCCCATTGTGTATATGTCACATTTCCTTTATTTGCCCGTTGATGGCACTTGGGTTGTTTCCATGTCTTGGCTGTTGTAAATCCTGCTGCAGTAAACCGGGGTGCACAGTGACTTCATTGTCCTCAGATAAATGCCCACAAGTAGAATGGCTGGATCATATGGTAGTTTGAGGAACCTCCATACTGTTGTCCATTGGCTGCACCAATTTATATACCCCCAGTGCACCTTTCCCCCACATCCTTGGGACGCCTTACTTCTTGACTTTTTGATAATAGATATTCTAACAGGTGTGAAGATATCTCACTGTGGTTTTGATGTGCGATTCCCTGGTCATTAATGATGTTGAGTACTTTTTTTATCTGCCTGTTGAACATTTATATGTTGTCTTTGGAAAAATGTCCATTAAGATCATCTTTCCTTTATTTTTTTTTCAGAATGTATATAGTGATGGTATTTTTTCCCAAGTTTCTTTATTGATTAAGATATTACATATGTGTCCTTATCCCTCTATTAACCCCCAACCCTCCCTCCACTCACGCCCTCACCCCCCTGGTGTTCATATCTATTGGTTAGGCTTATATTCATGCCTACAAGTCCTTTGGTTGGTCTCTCCTCTTTCCCCCACCCTCCCGTACCTTCCCCCTGAGGACCAGCAGTCTGGTCGATGCTGCTCTGCCTCTGGGTCTATTGTTCACCAGTTTGTGTTGTTCATTCTGTTCCACAAATGAGTGAGATCATGTGGTATTTGTCTTTCTCTGACTGGCTTATTTCACTTAGCATAATGCTTTCCAGCTCCATCCATGCTGTTGCAAATGGTAAGAACTCCTTCCTTTTTACTGCAGCGTAGTATTCCATTGTGTAGATGTACCACGGTTTTTTAATCCAATCATCTGCTGATGGGCACTTAGGCTGTTTCCAAATCTTAGCTATGGTGAATTGTGCTGCAATGAACATAGGGGTGCATAAATCCTTTCTGATTCGTTTTCTAGTTTCTTGGGATATAAATTTTTAAGTGTGTTGAGTTGTATGAGTTGTTGCATATTTTGCATATTAAGCCCTTATCAGATTTGTGATTTGCAAATGTTTTCTCCCATTCCTTACCTAGCCTTTTCATTTAGTTGATGCTTCCCTTAAATGTTCCTAGGCATTGAAAGTGGTTTGTATCTGCTACTAATTTGTAGCTGCTACTCTTGTTTCCAGATCCAGGAATAGTTTCCAAATAGTGATTTTTTTTTTAAGTAGAATAATGTTCATTTCTGTAGTTCACTGCTGTTGTGTTGTACAGCTTGGGGAAATATGCTGTTTTTGCAGTCTATTCATTCAAATGGTTTATGAATTAAAAGCAGAGGTCTATCATGTTCTAAGATCCATAGTTCATTATTGCAAAATAAAGTATCCATTTATTAGGCAAGGATTGTCCACAGTGTCTGCAAGAGTAAACAGATCCACTCATAAGAATAAGTGTTGCCTTCAAATTTGTACTGAAGTATGCTGAAAAAACATTTATACTATGGCTGTGGTAATGAGCAGTACAGTAGAGAGGGGTGATTTATGATACCTGTTTCTGACAGCTATAGTGCCGAGATTCCCAGGGTATCTGATCATGGCATTAGCATGCTGACAGCTCAGCATTTAGAACATTATGGTAATTTATCCTGCCTATGCTGTCACCTGCACTGTCAGAGTTTCTTTTTAATGATGGTATAACTATTTTGTTTGTTTGTACTGCATTCTTTTCATTTGGCTAATGCTTTCTCATTAGATTGAACCTAGTAAATGAGAGTAATTAAGTGCTTCCTATAGCTCAGACGCAATGATTAAGTTGCAGAGCTGCTACTGATTATGTTTTGTCATTTATCTCTATTAATCTGAGAATAATCCAGATGATAAACACATGTAATTTTTTGCTAATGTTCAATAGATGAAATTTATAGTTTCTCAATGGAGCCAAGCAGTAAGTGTATGTTCATATATAAGTAGTAAGTTGTTAAATGTGAACCTGCTTTAAATAAGCATACAAGTTACAACTAGAGTTAATAAAAAGGGAAAGATGCTTTTAGTTGTCATACTGAATTTACTCTTTCCTGAAATGTCCATCTTTATTCAAAAGAGAGGGAAGGGGGGAGGGAGGGGAGAAGATAGGGGGAAGGGAGGCTGACCCAGTTTCTCTGACCTTTCCTTTCTTTGAGTCATATGCCAGGGGCGACTAAAATGTGTTGTAATAGAATGTATTTGAAGTTCTTCCAATCACTATTCTGAAAGTTTTTCAACTCTATGTACTCAGATTTTCTAAACTGTGATAATTTATAATGACTTTAGAAGAAAATGTTGCATTAGAGTGTTTATTAAAAATTCATGTTATTAATCAGTTTTTGCCTTTTAATAAGCTAAAATGTGGAAACAATGTGAAGTTACATATATATTTTTTGAAAATTAATACAGTTACATGTTTTTGTTTACATGTTATAATATTTGCTATAAAGAGATACATAGTTTTCATAATTCTAATTATTGTAAATAGTATAGTTAATCCTGCTAGCTTTTTCAAGTTTCTATACATAATGCCAAACCAATGATATATTTTGTTTGCAATTCAAGACAGTATATGCCAAATTCATGCATTTTAATCTAATCACATTGTGAAGATTTACTCCTAACTTTATAATTTACAAGATGATATTTCCAACACACTATCAAATGTGTTAAGGAAAAAAGAGAGGATTATTTTTTTTTTGAAATGACCTTTTTATGACACTATTTTCATAAATGCTTTAAAAGATCACAGAACCGCTCGATCTGTGTGCATAGGCTGCCCAAAATATTCAGTTCAAATACGTATGGTAGGAAAGTGGGCAGAAGCCTGTTACGGTATTGACTGGTTTGGGCTGAAGTGGCGGCCAGGGGTGGGCAGCTGACTGAGCAGCAGGCCGGGAGGAGAGCACGGACGGCTCATTGTTGGGAAGAGCGCTGTGGCTCCTGAGCTTGAGCCTGTGTCCATGCATTGCGGTGCTCCCGGGACTGCTCTCACGGCTCGTTTCAGAACAGGGTCTCTTGCGCCTCTACCCATGGAATGCCTGTACTTCCGGTTACCTCCTGTGCGGAATTTGTTCTGAGCAGATGGTAGCGCCCAAAATGCTTCCAACACTGACCGGCGTTACCTACGTCAGTCAGTCATTTAAATGGAGCGTGATTTTTTTAAAATTAAGACGGCATCAATTTCAAATGGAAGTTGATATTTTTAATTATTCATGTATTCTTTGGATTCCTTTCTTTAAAAATAAATAAATGAATGATTTTTAAAAGGTGGGTTTAAGCTACAAAGAGAACTTCTCCTCACCATTAGCTGTGGAAATGTCCTCCATGCAGACTAATTGGAAATTGAGGTTAGGACCAATATTGGGGATTATTAACACATTGCTGACCAGTGGTTTTATTGCTAGCTTTACCCAGTGGGCAGATAAGTTTCTATTGAACGAGTACAAAAAACGTTTACGCAAATGTTAAAGGCGCGCTTTAAAATTAAATTTTACCCATCGCATTTTGAAGTTATCACATTAGTTCTTACGAGCTAATATCTTTTTTAAGTGTGATACTTTGTAAAACACTGTATAACATGAAGCGAGAATTCTTGTGATCCATCCGCAGCGTGTGAAGTTCTCCAGCAATCTCTTCAAATGCCTTTTTTTCCTCCCAATTTTAGAAGATTTAATATTTAGCCTCAGAGAGACTGCCACCTTTCGTAGGGATCCACTTTTCAGTGCTATCCTTAAGACTAGATTGCAGAAATATGTTGTTGAAATTGTCAGATTAAATGTGAAGTGACGGTTGGTTGCCGGCGGTCTGTGGAGTAGAGGACTCTGTTTGGGAATGTCGGAGACGGTCTCTGATGGGCAGAGTCGGGGAACGGGCCCAGCAGAAAGCTGAGTCTGACTGAGGCTCTGTTTTCCAGTAGTAATTTCATCAGATGTATTTTTCTGTTCTGCACACCGAGACATCGGGGTGAGAAATGCTATTAGGCCAATGCAATGCTCTTTGAATGTTAAATTATAAAATAAGAAGCCCAAAAAGGAGGAAGCTTTAAAAGTTAGGACAGGTTTCCTAACATTGTGTACTGAACTTTTTTAAAAAGCCAAAGTCAGATAATAGAATAAGATAAAATATTTACTAACCTAGAAGCTATTTTGCAGTAAAACATGGGAATTAGGTTTTAATAAAAATATTTTCAGTATTGAATATGGAATTGCTGTTTCTATATTTCTACATGGTTGATACTTAAATGTTCTTTCTTTCTTGTTTCTGGTTTTTAACATTGCAATTCTTAATGACCCCTACCCCCAGTCCTTGTCCCCACAATAAAAGTCTGTTTGAGTTGTTACTGTTGAAATCACAAATTGTAACCGTTCCCCTTTTTTTGGTTAAAAAACAATTATAAACACAGGCTAAAGAGAAAATCCTTTTTCCCCCTTGTTGGTCAGTTCCATAGAAGTAATTTAAAATACCATATATTGAATCCTTTGATCATTTCTCCTGGGTGGGTTGGGAGAGAAGTCAGAGCGGAGGCAATTGCTTCTGGGCTCTCTCGCCTGTGCCTGGTAAATGAAACCAAGGAGCCGCACCAAACGCCATGACTAATGGCAACCTCCCGTGCCGCCTGCAATCAAAGATTAATTTGCTTTATCAAGTTTAAAGAATACCGGGTGATAAATCATGTCAGAAAGAAATAATCAGTCAAAGGCTGGTGTTCCTTTCCACATGTAAGGACAGGTGCTAAGAGGCATGCGTTTGCCATAGACAGTTAATTTTGTGTTGATGCATTCATGTTCATCTTAATTTTTATTTAGTTAGTCTTTGAATCATATAATTTCTGTCATTAAGATCTAATATTCCAACTGAAAGGTTGCAGGATTATAGGCCCAAAGTAACATTCTTTTCCTTTAGTTTATAGAAGTTATTTCCTCATGATATTATTAATAAATGTTTACTTTTTTTAACCATGAGGTAGGTAATGCCTGATGGGAAGTGAGATTATTTTCTCCGTGTCAAGGTGCTCAAGAATATTAACTGGGTGTTTATTTTTCTAACAAATAGCTATATATTTATGTAAATTTTTCATTTTACTCAAATCACACAACCTACTACCCCATCCCGACCCCACCTCTTTTTTTTTTAAGAGAAAGGGAGAGCTGGAGTCTCCAATTTTGTCCCCGGGCCCATAATGCAGGCCCCATTTTAGGCAGGAGTGTACCATAAAGAGGTGGTCTTCCCAGCACGGTCAGCAAACGCGCTTTGAACAGCATCCAGACCAATGTTGCATTTTGCAGAGGCTGTCAGGACTCTTCTTAAAGGGAGAGTCACAGTGTCATTTTAGCAGAGGGTGGTTTTGTGTTCTCGTAGTTACGGTCATGTTTAAGTAGAGTCTGTCTCTTTAATGCTTTGGTGTGTGTTGATATGTGTTAATTCTTACCCCAGGTCTTTTCGGGCTCACTTTCCCTCCAGTGGCTAATGAGAAATTTAGAAAGCATTAATTTTTCACTTGATGTACAAAATCAAATAAAAATTCATCATACCCCTGAAACTTGAAGTTGGGAAGCTATAGAGTTTGTGGGAATATTCCTAGAGTGAGTTTATTTTCTTTTTCCTATGGTTCCTCCCCGTCCTTCTGTCTCGGTTTTGGCCCTTTTTCACCCCAGTAAGTTATTGGCACCGCAGGAGGGCTGAGGGCTAGCTTCGGTTTTCCTTTTCTGCTGTTTATGATTCCTAGGAATTATTTTAAAACGTGTATCAGGTTCCATTGTTGACATCAATATCATCCTAAAGAGAAAAAAATCTTGTCAGCTTAGCTCGGTTTTAAAAGACTTCTTTTGAAACTGAGTGAGAAGAACTTGCCTATACTTAATTTTTCATAAGAAAATAGGTTTCATGGTCTGTTTCTTAACTGAAATGAGATGATGGGACAAGTTGATGAGGATCCTTCCCATTTGAAAGCATTTTCTAACCCAGGACATACCTATTGTGACATTGACCGAGTCCCCAGTGATTAGCAGTTTATGTAACAGCCTGTCCCAGTGACATGCGATGGTATGAACTGCATCGTGGAGTACATACAGCTTTGGATTTGAAGACTAAACACTCCTCTCCCTGAGTGAAAATTCCACATATAAAAGTGAAGATAAGACACTGTGACTCTAAGGAGCGGCGGCAGACAGCTTTGAAAGATTCGCGCAGAGAGAGGTTTGGAGCGCACGCCGCGGATAGGGCGGGCGGCTGAAAACCGGCCAGTTTTCTCGAACGGGGAGACAAAGACATCCCACTGGACTGATTCTCCAGCTCTGGGCGAAGTCCAGGGAACCAACCCACTATCACACGGGGTGAAAACTGGACAGTGAGAGGGCACGCTGAAGCTCGGGTGCTGCCGGGTCTGCCGGCTTGTGGAGAAGACGAGCTTGCGCGTGACCTTGGGAACAGCGCAGCTGCGTGACCACGTAGAGAGCGCTCTGCAACTTGCTCTTTCATTCGGGAAACCATTAAACTGCTTTGTTTTACAACCCTGGGTGAGACCTTGGGTGTGCAGACTCATTTGGGGAGAGTCTGAATTCCCCGGCAGCCGGTGGAATCTCAGAGGTGCTGGCGGCCACTGCCCCCAGAACAGAGTCCCTGGGGCCGCATAGGGCGGAGCTAACGCTGTCTGCTTGGCCCAGAGACTCTGCCCATCCAACCCGAGCACAGCTGAACTTCACAGACAATTGGCCTGAAGGTCAACCCCTCCAAGTGCTAACAACGATTAACCTGAGCTTAACTTCAACAAAATTGTGCAACCCATATCCACCTCAGGTAACTGGGGAGGCTGACCCATTGTCCCTTGTAGGAAGTCTACCACACAAAGCTAATTGACCAACTCAGGGAAGCAGCCACCATGCAGAGACATGGAAAGAAATCAGATGTGAAAGAAATGGAGGAAAAAAAACGATTGGACATGGAATTCAAAGCCACGGTTATAGGGCTTCTCAAGAGGCTCCAACAAAAGGTCGAGGCCTATAAGGAAATAAGCAAGACTGAAAGGGAAATGAACGTGACCCTCAAGGATATGAACGAGACCTGCAAGGAAATGAGGGAGACCCTCAAGGATATAAGGGAGACTCTCAAGGATATGAAAAAGGACCAACCAGAAATTAAGGATACACTGACTGAAATAAAAAATATTATACAAAGACCTAAAAGTGCTCTGGAGCACCCCAAGAACCAAGTTAAAGATTTGAAATACAAAGAGGTAAAATCCACTCAGCTGAAAAAGCAAGAAACCAAAAGAATCCAAAAAATTGAAGATAGTGTAAGGGGCCTCTGGGACAACCTCAAGCATACCAACATCCGAATTATAGGGGTGCCAGAAAAAGAGAGAGACCAAGACAATGGAAACCTATTTGAAGAAATAGTTACTGAAAATTTCCCACACCTGGTGAAAGAAATTGACTTAGGAGTCCAAGAAGCGCACCGAACCCCAATATATAGGAACCCTAAGAGGACCACACCAAGGCACATCATAATTAAAATGCCAAGAGCAAAAGACAAAGAGAATATTAAAAGCAGCAAGAGAAAAACAGTTACCTATAAGGGAGCACCCATACGATTGTCAGCGGATTTCTCAACAGAAACGATGCAGGCCAGACGGGAGTGGCAAGAAATATTCAAAATGATGAATAGCAAGAATCTACAACCAAGATTACTCTATCCAGCAAAGCTATCATGCAGAATTGAGGGTCAGATAAAGTGCTTCGCAGATAAGAAAAAGCTAAAGGAGTTCATCACCACCAAACCAATATTATATGAAATGCTGAAAGATATTCTTTAAGAAGAGGAAGAAGAAAAAGATAGAGGTGTAGATTATGAACAGCAAATACACATCTATCAGCAAGTGAATCTAAAAATCAAGTGAATTAATAAGCTGATGAACAGGATAAACTGGTGAATGTAACAGAATCACGGACATAGAGAGGGAATTGACTGACAACTCTTGGGGAGAAAAGGGGTGTGGGAAGTGCAGCAAGAGACTGGACAAAAATCTACAACTATGGGAGAGGACAGTGGAGGGGGGTGAGGGCGGAGGGTGGATGGGTACCAGGTGGAGGGGAGCTATAGGGGGGAAAAAGGGAACAATGTAATTAATAAACAACAATAAAGATGAAAAAATATTTTTTAAAAATGGTTGGGCTAGAATAGTTAACCAATTGGTGGAGGCTGGCCAAGGAAAGGGGGCCCCAGATGGCCTGCGATTTGTGGGCTCCTTCTCCACAGAGCCTCCCACCAGGCAGTCCCTTCCTACACTAAAAAGATACCAGTAACAGTCCTGAGAAAGCATGCTACCAGGTGCAGGCCTGGCTGAGGGGGGCAGCAGTGGAAGGGGCACACACTCCACCATAACCCTTCTCCTCTATCTTCCTACTGAAAATAATACCCATGTACATGGCAATAAGAAGGCAACCAGTGAGAATCTATTGCAGGTGAGTAAGGAAACAGGGTGGAGCTGGGATGGAGAGATGTCTCTGCCAGAGCAGGAGAAAGGACAGAAATACAGCTGCAGGAGGAACAGGAGCGCTGAGACAGTCATACCCCCAACACCCAGAGAGACCCAGTGCCTGCCTAAGACTGAGACCTAATCAGAGCAGCATGGAGCACTGCCTCCCTTCCCCATCACCAGCCTAACAAGTAATAAGTAACAGCGGAATACTGTTGGACAGCTGCCCAAGCATTAAGACAGTCCTGTCTGAGGCACAGCATAAAGGGCAGACCTCACACTAAGGGTGTAGCGGATACTGAGAAAATCCCGAAAATGCCTCCTGAGAACCAGCCTCCACTCTTAACAAACGATATCAGGAGACCAATTTGACGCTCTGATACACTGTAGATAACCATAGAACAACACAATTTTGGATTTAACCCAACTCCTAATTATTCACTCAAACCTCCACATGAAAGGCCTAGCAGAAATGCATGCCCATTTCTAGGAGCAAAAGCCACCAAAAAATCTGGCTTTCCAAAATAAGTTTTAAGAAATGAGTTAAAAAGCAGCCACCTGCCAAGAGACAAAACAAATAACAAAACCAGACTCAGCTGTGACACAGATGAACTCTATGACAAGGAATTCGAGATAACTATGATTTATCTAATGATAGAGGTGGACAACATGCAATAGCAGATGAGTCATTTCATCAGGGAGCTGAAAATGGTAAGAGTCCAGTAGGAATGCTGAAAACACACACCTCTTTCACAGAGATGGAGAGTGCCTTTGAAGGCCTCGTCAACACACTGGACACAGTTAAAGAAAGAATCAGTGAACTTGAAGGTAGGTCAGCAGAGAATATCCAAACTGAAGCACAAATAGAAGACTGACAGAAGTTTAAAAGAACAGGCCATCCAAAAGCATAAGTACAATATATGCACCGGGACAGGAATTGGCACTTTTTCTGTCAAGGTACAGACAGTAAATATGTTAGGCTTTGCAGGCCACAGACAGTCTGTAAAATATGTCATCCTTTTTCTTTCTTTTTTTTTTTTACAACTTTTTAAAAATATGGAAACCATTCTTATTTCAAGGGCCACTTGAAAAGCTCATATGAGCCCAATTTGGCCCATGGACTATATAGGTTGCCTGCCCCTAATTTAGCAAATGAAGAGCAAATTGTGTTCAAAACAAGAACAAGGGAGGAAATAATAAATATAAGAGCACAAATCAATGACATTTAAAACAAAAAACACAATAAAGAAAATCACTGCAACCAAAAGATTAGCGAAAAGATAAATAAAATTAATAATTATCTAGGTATACTGGTCAGGGTGTGTTGGGGCGTTTAAGAGGCACAAAGTAACATCAGGAATGAGAGCATGGGTTCCATACAGATCCTCAGACTGAAATTGTTCGGGTATTTGCCTTTTCTTCCCAGGCCTAAGTAGTAAAGGCCCGGTTTCTTAAACGATTATTGAACAGTTTATTGTTTATTTTTTAAACTTGATTAATTGCAACATTTTGTATTTGAAATTAATGGTTATTAACAAACAACATGATTTTATATGTCAAACTAAGTAGGAGAAATGGCTCCCTAACACAGGGAGTGTATGAGGGGCCATAGTCACTCAGTTGTGGAGCACAGTTAGTATAGATTTGATAATTTATAAAATAATACATGAGAAAACACGGTTCCAAGTTGGGGATTTTATTCCTAAAGGACAATAGAACAATGGAATTTTCCACTTGATAATTCCTGTATTCCTTTCTTTTGAAATACCAAAAAACCTCATAGGATCATAGACTATTAGGACTGAAAGAGATCATAACATGCACTCTAGTAGTTTTTCAGCTGGCTCTCTGTGGCTTTTGACAATGGGGGAGGGGGGGCAGGCAAGCCCTCTTCCCCTTCCATGAAACAGAGCATTCTGCCTTAATGCGTCACTCATATTAGCCAGTCAGGTAAGCTCTTATTTGGAGAAACGGTTGCTTTAAAACACCTTTT